>VXBB01015779.1:77094-99063 GCA_013399915.1 Illadopsis cleaveri | reverse complement strand
AAAAAAAAAAAAAGTGACTAGAAAGGACAGGGAGAGGAAGCTGCTCTGTTTTCTAGGTTGGAAGTCTGGGTAACAGAGGCCTCAAAACATCAACAGGCAGAATGTACTGTAAAAAAAATAATTTTGCTTTCTTCTCTTTAGCTCTCGGGTTAATTAGACAACATAATAGGGGCTCTTTTGGTTGTTTGGCTTAATGTTAAGGGGGGTTGGTTTGGTTTCTTGGGTTTGTTTTGTTTTTGTTTTTGTTTTCTTCTGAGAAACATCACAAATTCTCCACCATTTGAAGCCTAGCTCTTGCTGCTTTGGGAGAAGAAATCGTTCCAACATGGGTAATAATTTTTTTCTTCATTTAAACTGGATAACCTATGCTAAACACACCGGACCGATCTCTTCCTGTCCCTCAAATGCATGAATTTATATGTTCAGCAAGACAGCCCAAAAAGCACTGTCAGAATCCATCTGGCTACCTGATGTGCATTGAGGAGCAGCCCTAAATCTGCCTAATGAAAGGGAAAAATCTCTGCCTTAGGAACATTGGGATGAAAGGCTGCTTGTTCTGAAAGTGTTAAAGTGCTATTCACACCTTTCTATGCTCCTTTAACATTAAACAGTTAATCACGGTTCAAGGTTTATATGATGGGACATAGGTCTGCTTTTACCATGGCAACCACATTATAGATGATATTACTAACCATAGATGAAAAGCAAGCAAAACAGAAAGATTAAAATACCTGGAATTCAAAAGTGATTTTTTTTCTTCAGTTTAGAAAAGCTCCCTTTTTTTCATTTATATCCAGTAAAGTCCTTCAGAGAGAATAGTGCTTAAAAAATCACTGCATGGCACCAGGAGCTTTTCTTGTTAAAAGTAAAATAACATATTCACATTTATGAGGAAATCTTTTTAGGCTGCTTTGTAAGTAGAAGAGGCTTTCGTAAGGGGCAAAATGCCTGAAAGTCATTTTAAGGCCCAATTAAATAATTCGGGTTTCTTGAAAGTGTTTTAATGTACCGATGTCTCAGGTGCAAACAGTATATTAGTTACTGGATTTTTGCCTCAAGATTAAAATTTAACAAGGTAACTCCCTTTTTTGAAACAAATAGGAAAACACATGTAAGGGAATGTGTGTTGAGTCCTATCCCACTGGGAGAGCCAACATTTGCCCTTGGCCTGTAAACACACAAAATAGTAATAGATTCTGCCCTCACCCCTCTCCCTCTCCCTTGTGCTTTTTCAACTTGAGATGACACTTTCTGAGCATGAGTGCACTCTTTTTTAGGTCCTTCTTGTCCCAGGTCTTACAGCACGCTGATCGTCAAGCTCAGCTGACTCCAGACTTGTCTCCTCTTGCAATCCACAGTGCACAAGCCAAGAGAGCTACCTGGAAAGGAGGAGCTCACAGACGCAGAAGGTTTAAATACTCAGAGGTGGTTGTCAGTCAGCTAATGTGGGAGGGAGCCAAATTGCTGCTCCCAGGGGTAAGTTCACAGCTTCCCCATTCGGCAGAAGATCCCTGCATATGATCAAGTGGAGGCACCTGAATGAAGACTGAGGGCTCTAAGACCCTTAGACATTTGCTTCTTTTATTTGTAGAAAATTCCCTGTCATCTTCCTATTAACCTAGCCTGTAAGCAGCCCCAGAAATAAATATTTCTTTCTGTTCTGTTTTGTGCTGATACTCCATTTATGACAGTCTCTGACCTAAGAATATGCATGGGAAAAACATTTTGTATTAAGTGAAGTTAGTTCCTTCAGCCCTTATGTCTTAAGCTTAGGCTGTAAAACTGCAAGGCTGACACCTACCCTGATGATTCTGTAGTCTGATTTATGCAAGCCATAAAATTTCATCAAGTGGTTCTACTTAAGAGCTTATAACTTTTATTTAATTACATATGTTTTAGAAATCTTTTCATGTAAAAACATCAAGACATAATGATCACATCATAGAACTGAACAAATTCTTCCAGTAGTTAATTAACCTTTCTGCAAAATGAAAACCCTTTGTAGTTTGAATTTGATTTATTTTATCTTTTAGGTGGTAAATATCCATATAACTCCCTATGTTAGATAAAAATAATCCTCTACTGCCATTTGTATTACCCTTTAAACTTACCTAAACCTCCTTAAAGCTGCAGAACATAGTAAAGCCAAGGCCTCACTTCTGTTTATGATTCCACTGCCTCTAGATATTTTATATTTGTTTTGTAATTCCGTGGCTAATCACCCAGCTAGCTAACTGCTATGATCCACTTTTAAAAGTGAGTTTTATCAAAAGTCTGCTTGATTTATTTATTTTTTAATTAATTTATTTATGGATAAAACTAGATATAGCCATTGTTTATAAGATTGGTTTTTTTCACTCAAACCACATGCCAAGAGTTCAAGGTATACAAGGCAAAATGCAACCTTTTTCCATTGCATTTTTCTGAAAGAAAATTCTAACAACAGCAGCACCACAGAGCCCTTTCTAAACTACTGGGATATGCTAAAATTTTAGGCATAATTTTTTCAATCCTTCCCTACCCAAAAGAAAACAGATTGGTGAGAGAATAATACAGATTGTTAGCACAACTCTTCACCAGATACAGTCTGTTCTTAGCTCTTGATGAATTGCAAAACTTGTCAGTCATTAGCATAAACTAAGCCCAAGAGTTTATGGGCCAGCAGATGAGAATATCAATCAACTTAAAAATAAATATATAAATGGCCACAGAAAAGCTAAGAAATACCTGCCTAAAGACCTGTGTCTTGTTTAACTGCAATTGCAGCTGGATAGACACAAAGCTTAAAGCAGGAGACCTACTCATAATAAAATCAGATAAGGAAAACAAAGGCCAATAGGATTTGTTGTTATTAAACAAAGCTTAGTATACTTACAGCACTTAAAAACTGGAGGGAGCAATGATGCTTCCAAAAGTCTTAGCTTAAATGGCTTAAGCTTTGCCACTGATGTGGAAAACAATGAATCTGTGGTTCCTATCCCTGCCCAGCCATGCAGCCAACCAGGTAACAGGGCTAATGCAGCTGAAAACACACCTTGGTGAAACTATTTTCCTGTGGGATCTGTAAGCTGACTTGGCTTTCCCCTCTGTTAAACAATTCCAGGGTGTTGGCACAAGGGTTGCTACAGCAGCCTAAGGAGGTTATAAAGTCATAATCCTCTTGTGAACAGAGGAAAGAGGACACTGGAGTCTTATACAGGTAGTAAAAAAAATCCTATCTTCCATACAAGGAACAGGAGGAAGGAGGAACACCTCTTGCAAGGAAGGGGTGTCTTGCATGGACCCATAAATTCTCCCTATTCTTTCAGATTGTTTACATGGAATAGAAAACAAGTATGTGAGGGCAAGTAAACTGAAGATTCACAAAGCAAGAAAATGCCATCCTGACCAGCAGATCAAGAGGTACAGAGAAAGGAAGCAAATTAGCTTTTAAGGCTAATGCTATTTTCCTTGCTTTGAGTCAGGTCCTTGCTGGATGTAAAATGAGTGACTTTCTGTGATGTATACAAGGCCTTTTTCAATTTCAGAAAGATTAAGTAGGAAGCTGCAATTTTGTACAGAGTAGAGAGAAGGTATATTTTGAAAGATACTGAATCTATATGAGCAAGTGCTGTAGAAACCCCAGACAAATTGACTGGAGAATCTTTCACCACTTAACTTTCTGTGGCCATCACCCTAAATAGATGCATTGTTTATTTCTGAATCAATTGCATTTCAGCTCCATTTCATTCTAATCAGATAGTCAATAACCCCTGGATAGTATTTAGCATTTGACAGCTGGGAAACCACGAGTTCTCAATTTTTTTCTTCTTAATTGCTGTTTGGAAACTTGTGTGTTCGGATTTCCTTAGTACAGCTTTCTAGATTTTTTTTTTCTTCTAAAACAGCATACAATTGCCATGTATTTGCGTCCATGTATTTGCGACCTTGCCAGTACGTCCCCTCAGCAGCCAGGCAAAGCTAGCTGGGTTGTACAGATTCCCTGTGCAGCAGCCACACAAGAGTTGCATATAAGCCATTTAATGTATCAGACTCATTTCTTACTAGGCAGTGTGTGAGATTCCTTCTCCCCACCTCTTCTGTTGCAGCAGAAAGGGTTCATACAAGGCTCCCATTTTTCAATCTTCCCAGAATTTTGCAAATTGCAAAATCTGGTGGTCTGACATCCTTTAATGTTTATTATAACGAGAACAGATCAGGACAAAATATCTAGGTCTTGCAAGTTGTTTTCCATTATGACAGACAAGCATTTAAGAAGGGTGGCTATAAATTTGGGTGCTGCTGCTAGGCATGTGACTTGACAAAAGACAAAGCTGAAGCTCGTGTTGTTGAAGGATTGATCCAGTAGAACACACAGTGTCTGGGAAAAACCAAAAATATGTATCTCCAAATTTCAGTTCTTATGATCCACTTCTGATTTTAATATATGGAGAAGTCCTTAAAAAATTGGGGATAACTCCTTGCCCTGGTTCCAGCCAGGATAAGATTAATTTTTGAGGTAATTAGGAAGAGGCATGGCTAGGACCAGAGGCTATTCTACACCACCCCATGACATTGCCAGAGAAGGGGGAAGGGAGTTCCTTCCAGTCAGGGATAGCATGGCAGCGATTTGCATACTGTGGTTCCCATGTGCTGAGCTTTTCTTCATGTCTCAACTGTTTGCCTTCCTTGTACACCCATTTCTTAATATTGCCACTGTACTCTTTGTTTCTTATTTCATTGCTGTTTCCAGTAAATTGTTCCTCTCTCAGCCTGCAATCTTTACCTTTTTCGCCTCGGTTCTCCTCTCCAGCCAGCTGCAGGGAGAGGCAGGGAGTGTTTTGGTGGGAACAGTAAACTGGGGAGCATCATTCCTAAACCATGACATTTCTATTACCTCTGCCCACATCAGTGATGCTTATTCAAGCAAGTGGCCACAATAATGCTTGAGAGCCAGCTCCTCTGACGCTGCTCCAGCAGCAGAGAAGTCTTAGAGAGCTGGAATAGCTGAACAGACAGGAACTGCATCCATGCAGGGAAATCTCTGCAGAGCATAAGAGCAAATTCCTTGCTTTGAAGAGAAAGGGTAAGGCAAAAATACCAGACAGCTGCCTACACCTCAGGTTTGTAAAGCCAGTGGCTATGGATCCACATAACTAAACAACATTTTCAGATACTCATTAACCCTTCCAATACTAGGAAAATGTCCTGATTTGCATTAGAGGACGAGGCTGGTTGTCTCAGTGCAACTAAATGGATTTCAACAGTTATACCTCACTGAAAAAAGGATAGGAGAATAAGCCTCAGAGGACTGTTGTTTTTCATGCAAAAGTTGAATCACATTCAATGACCTACCCACTGGAGTAGGGCTGGAACTGGGGACCAAAGGTAAATTGGAGCAATAAAGGATCAATGCTGGGAATCAGTTTCAGTTGTGGACTAGAGATGGGGGTGTTAGGATGAGCCAGAAGTTAGTGTCAGAGCTGAGCAGAAGACAACCTCAGAAAGCTGTAACTGCCCCAGGGGAATGGGCAGCTGTGCATCTCAGCTGCACAAGGCCCACTCCCTCCACCCCAGACTACCACCTCTTTCCATCTTCCAGCGCAGCCTCAGACAGCTGCTTTCATCTCACTTCAGCATAATATGAGTCACATGTGCTGCACAGCCTCTGAGAGGTGCCAATCTTTCTCCCCAGACTGCACAAGAAGGCTAAATGCCCAAATTATGCTGACATGGAGGAGAGGAGTCTTGAAAGTGCTGAAAACCTCAGCGCAAAAATTAGTCTGAGACCTGGGCTTCCACCATCATTTGAGAAACAGCAAGGTTTTCCTTTGCCTAGTTAGAGCCTGGAATTCTGAACAGATGAAAAGCTGTCACAGATCCCAGTTTGGCAGGGCAAACATTCAGATTCACAATGTTAGGTACATTGTCAGACACAAAACTCGGGCTGTTAGCATTCAGGGTCAGCATCATTACTTGAGGACAAGGGCATCAGCTGTCACTTCACAGTCAAGGCTGAGCACAGTTTCACACATTAACAGAGGTTCAGCATCTGTGCACTGCACCCTGCCCCAAAGCATGGCATTTACACTTGGAATTTAAAATCAATAGAGTCCAGCTGTCAAACTAATATCTTGCCTCAGCTTATGTTGGAAAATAACACTCTGCTAATTTTCTGTGACTGTTCCCTTGGTAAGTTTCAAAAGGCTCTTGTAAAAAAATCATACCAAACCCATCTGACCAGAGTGCACCCAAGAAAGAGCTATACTGGAAGAGACTGCTCAGAAATAAAACAAGACCAAGGAGTCTGCAAACAGCCATGGGCTCATCTCCCTGTCCTGTACACCATAGCTATTCCCACAGGATGTCATTTCCCACACCTTGGCCTTCCCCACCAGCTGTGGTTTTCCTGTGGATGGGTGGGTGATCTCTGCTGGATGCCAGGTACCCACCAAAGCTGCTCTGTCACTCTCCTCCTCAGTTGAACAGGAGAGAGATTATACTATAAAAGTCTTATGGGTCGAGATAAGCTCAGAGAAATATCTCTCACCAATTACTGTCATGGGCAAAACCTGCTTGACTTGAGAAAAGCAGTTTAATTTATTACCAATCAAATCAGAGTAAGATAACAAGAAACAAAAATTAAATCTTAAAAAGTCTCACCCATCTATCTCTTCTTACCAGGCTTAACTGTATTCACAATTTTCTTTACCACCTCCCCCTCAATGGCTCAGGGGGACAGGGGATGTGTGCCTTCTTCACTACCTTGGTCTCTGCAGAGCTGTTTCTCTCACATATTCTAACTCCTCTCCCCAGCTGCAGTTGCACAGTATTTAAGAAGAGGTTTCCCCCCTTTTAAAATACATTATCCCAAAGGCACTACCACAATCATTGGAGCACTCATCCTTGGCCAGCAGTGGAGCCAACTGGCATTGGCTCTCTTGGACATGGAGGAAGCTTCTAGCAGCTTCTCACAGAAGTTTCTCCTGTAGCCCCCTGGCTACCAAAACCTTGCCAGTACGTCCTCTCAGCAGCCAGGCAAAGTTAGCTGGGTTGTACAGATTCCCTGTGCAGCAGCCACACAAGAGTTGCATATAAGCCATTTAATGTATCAGACTCATTTCTTACTAGGCAGTGTGTGAGATTCCTTCTCCCCACCGCTTCTGTCTCCATTTGACATCACAGCCTCAGAAGAAGAAGAGCACTCCAGCTACCTCATTTACCTTCCTTAAAGTTCTGCTGGGCCTGCAATGATGGGACTGTAATTACATGCCCCTTTTGCAGTGCTGCAAACATCAGCTAATAAAGCTGCTCAACTTCCTTCTAATCAGAAAATGTCTGTCTTCATACAAGATAGCCAGTAAAAGTTGGCTTCTGATGGTGCAAAAAGAGTGCCTGGGAGAAAGAACCAACAGAACGACCAAGATGTTTTGCTGTTCTAACCTGTGGGAACTGACAGTGGTCAGAACATGGATTCTTAGGCTCCAGGCAGTGCCTTGAAGCCTGTGGGAAAGCCAAGGACAAAATTCTCTCAGTCTGGCCTGGGAAATCATGAGAAGGAACCCAGAACAATCCCTATAAACGATTCCTATAAACAATCCCTGTAGATAGCTTCCTCCTGACACCTGGTGTTTTTCCAGCTTGTTTACTGGTAAAGATGTTTACAAAAAGGTGGTGCCCTAAAGGACCAATCCTATTCATTGTACCAAAATACTGTATAAAAGAATCTGTCTTTCAATAAACTTTTGCTATGAGCCCTCTGAAGAAATCGGAGTTTTACATGTCGTTACATGAGCTGTCCTGAATCGTAATGATACTAACCCTTTCCCAGTGACATCAGGATCTTGCTCATGTGCTGAAAGCTTGATCTTTATTTCAGAAATTTGCCTGTTCAAGCACTTTTCTTTTCTTTTCTTTTCTTTTCTTTTCTTTTCTTTTCTTTTCTTTTCTTTTCTTTTCTTTTCTTTTCTTTTCTTTTTCTTTTTCTTTTCTTTTTATTTTTCTCTGTGTACCATATAACCACAATGTGGACATTGATGGAGATATTTACATGTTCTTTTATTTAGTCAGTCTAAACAGCATGAAATAATCTATATTAGAAGAGTAGATGCACATTGCTACCTATTTCCCAGATGCACTTATCTTCATTTATTTAAATTTTAAATTAAGCTATATTTTCTCTGAAAGTAAAGGTGTCTGGAGTTGGTTCAAAAAATTACTTTGGATATAATAGAAAAGCACCATCACACTAGGTGTTGGTTTAATTTTCATACTGTCTAAAGCCCACCTGCCCACAGAAATCATATAGGAGTCTCTGAGCTGCTTGTTTAGTTTCTGGCAGATTTCACTAAATGGAGAACTTCCTCCAGGGCACACATTTAGAAATCGACTAAACTCTTCCAATTTGAATTCTCATTTTTCATTTGGGTGAATAATAGTCTAAGTATGAACTTGCAGCTTGCAAAGAAGAATGCAGCTGTCTGCAAAATGTCACATGGAAAGAAAAATTTTATCTCCTTTCTGGACAGGAGACAATGGGGTCTAGAGTCAGCTGTAGTGCATCAGTTGATCAATGGAGCCGGGAAGAGAGAATATTTTAACAGTCCAGACAAACTGAAAGGTTGTTGAATTCTCCTAATATCTGAAATCCACTCACACAAAGCAGCCAGGTGGTTTGTTCAGTCTTTCCTAGGAGAAAAGCTGTTTATTCCACTACAAAGAGTCTCGGAGCAGGGCCAGGATTTGTTTGAGGCATGGAAACAGATGGGCAGAAGCTGCTCATTCCATTATCCCTTGAGCCATGCTTGTTCTGTCAGCATCCTGGCATCTTATCTTCAGGGCTGTGTTACTGTGGGCACCTGCAATCACATGTTCCCATCCACTATCAGTTTTTCTCTATACTGAGCAAAGTGGAAGTGACATGGCCTAAGTCTACCCAGCAACGTGTTAGGCAGTGTTTTTACATAGTAAAATAGAATCATCTATACCTATTATACCCAGGTTTAAATCAGAGATGGACAAGCATCTCAGTGGTATAATTGGACTCTAATAAAAGTCAAAGCAGTGGTGCTAATTCATGCCTTTTGAGATGGGAAACTGGATAAGGACGTTAACTTGTTCTTTCAATGAATTCTGGGTACTTATTGAACTTCCATGTCTCAAAAATACTTAAGCTTGCATTTTCTTCTTGAGATTTCCAGCTGAATGAAATAAGGAAGAAATTTGCTTCAAAACCACAGAAACTTCCACAAAGTTTTGAAACTTTAGAAGCATTTCAGATTTGTCTAGAGAGAGGGCCAAATTCCTGTTTATTGTGCCTCAAGCTGTCTACATGTTCCTGTGGCAATTTATCTTAAAAGTCATTAATATTTCAAGTCAGCAGGAGGCTTTGATGAATATACAAAAAGACCAGACTGGTCTTGTCATTCGTCTGGCTATAAACAGAGCTACAGACATAGGGAACAGACATAGGGAACTTGCAGCCCCATTCCTCCCTGCAAGGCACAAGTGCATCCTTCTGTGGTCTCATCCAGCACCAGAGCTCTGCCCTTACTACTGAGCAGGAGACATGAACACTCAGGAGATGGTAAGTTATCTTCAAACTGAAAGATTTGATATCAGGGAGAAATTCTTTACTGTGAGGGTAGAGAGGCACTGGCACAGGTTGCCCAGAGAAGCTGTGGATGCTCCATCCCTGAAATGTTCAAGGCCAGGCTGAATGGAGCTCTGAGAAGACTGGTATAGTCAGAGGCACCCCTGCCTGAGGCAAGGAATTGAAACGGGATGAACTTTAAGTCCCTTCAAACCCAAACAATTCTATGAGTCTATGATTCTAATAAGGCCACAAGGAGACAAGACAATTAGAGGTCCTTTCACATCTCCCCATGTTTGGCTCCTACTCTGCCAGATCACTTTCTCCTGTGAAGAGCAGACTTTAGATACTGCCAGTCTACTTTGCTACGTGCCCTGTACAATTAGTGCCTTCCACCCCCAACAGCCTGATTTGACCTTGGCTTCAGTGCAATCCACGTGTACTGCACTGTACAAATCAGACTGCCACAACTTGAACATGGACTGAGTCCAGCATTCAGCCTAAGCCCTAGATCTGCTTGACATGAACACCTCTCCCTACACCACACACATATTCCCCCTTGGAACTTATGTGACAAGCTTGTAGCAAATGGTGCTTCCTGTTCCAGTCCAAGTAAGTCTGACTGCTCTGTGGTGCACAGGAGGCACAATACCTGCAAGAGGCTTGTCTTGGGATACATGGCAACTGAGAAAGGGAATATGACACTCTTTCATATGCACCAAACTTTTCTGACTCAAGTCATCCCATTTCTCTTCCTAACCACATGGTTATGAAAAAAACCCCTTTGATTCCCATGGTCTCTACCAAGTAACACACGGCAATTTAAGCAACAGCCATGGGCTGTAAGTTTCATCATCTTTCAAGATGGTAAAAATAACTGAGAGGTTGTTACAGCATGAATTGATCTGGCATATTACATTACAGACAGCAGGTGTCTGAAATATGTGGCACAGTATCTAAAATGCATGATAATGTTCTAAAATATAAAAGAATATTACAAAATTGTACAGTTTAGATGACAGATGAAATACATGATTTGACATGCCATATATTTTCATTTTTTCTTTCCAGGAAAACTGTAATCTGAATACTTTATTTCTAAGAAGTATTTGAAGTATTCTGGTGTAGAGTTATACAACCTAGGGAAATGAAAGGGAAGGGAAGGGACAAGAGAAAAATAAATAAAGAAATGAAGGCAGGATTTTGAGCTCACAAGTGAGAAAATTTCCTTGTAGCAGACTGAGTTATTTCAATTTTTTTCCACTCTGATTAGTGAGAGATATATCTGACCCAGGTATCTTCCTAACTTTTTATCAGATCCTTTACACATTCATGTACAGTGTCTGAGTGCAGGTACTGAGCACGCAGGTCAGTGCAGACCACTGCTTTTGCAGGCACATGAGCCACAAATTACAGGGAAGCCCAGGCTCTGGGATTGGAAGGACAGGAAGCTGGCTGAAATATGAAATTTAGGCTCCAAAGAAGAGTTGGCATACAGTTAAAGGATTAGAAACAGAGACAGTAAGAGTCTGTCATGTATCCTGCTTCATAAACACTTTTAGCTTCTGCCTTCGCCTCCTTCCCACAACAAAGCGACAAGAATCTGAAGAGAGTGGCAGAGTCCTGTGACACACTTAAGTCACCTAAAGTCTGAAAGGACCATTGGATATGACAACATAGTACCTCTGGGAAGCCAGAGACATCACTTCTAGCAGTTTTACATTCTCTCAAAGTTTGATTGCAAAAATAAAAAGAATGCAATGACATTTCGAGAAGTCTCTCCAAGACAAATATGTGAAATACATCTGTGAACTCATATAGGGTCAAGTCCCTAAAACCCAGCTCATCTTGAAGAACAGTATATAGTTCTCTCATCCCAGAAACAGTGTCAGGATAAAAAAATTACCCAAGGGAACTATTTACTTTTTCAGTTTATTTGTGTTTACACCGGTACCTTCTCATTGTGTGGGCTTAGCTCCTCTGATGGGTGTCATTAGGAGCCATGTACTCTGCATCAAACACCTACTCTGGGAAGAGCACAAAGGTTTAATTTCCCTAGCACTGACCCTGCCCATGGGGACAAAAAACCCCAGGTATTATGACCTTCCTTTGTAGGCAAGAGCATGATATGATGTGGGTCCACCATCACACAAAAAAGCGTGGGTGAAGAATGTCAGGCAGAGACAGAACTCAATCACCTGGGTCCATCCCAGTTAATGTGCAGTACCTGGAAAAGGAGGATAATCCTATGGGATCACTCCCTCAGTCTGCAGACACTGGAGAGAAAGAGAGAGAGAGAATTTTCATGGCATGACTTACACCTTGTTTGTGTTGAACCTTCTCTAGAGATCCTTCTATTTTGCTTTGATGCTTGAGGAAGTTTAGAGCAAGAAAATTCACAAATAGCATGTCTTGGATAAGTTCTTTTAGTTAGGTGAAATACATCTTTTCTGCACTCTTCTGTTTCAGAAGGGGTATTTGTTAAAATATCTTTGCCTAACGTCTTAAATGTTACCATGGAAATAGTGTTATTTATTAGCACTCATTAAACACCTGCCTTCCTTTTTGTTGTCATGGGTGAATGGGCAGAACAGAGTTTCTTCACTCCGTTTTAAAAGACTTAGGAGCAGAGAAGATTGATTTGATTCAAAACTAAAGCTCTCTTTTGGAATCTGCAGCACTGCAAGAACCAGAGGTTGCAGGGGAACCTCAGCTCATTCATTTGCCCAGTGCAGCCAGCCCCACAAAGTGCAGCCAGCCCCACACTGGAGCTTTCACCACTTTAGCCATCAGAACTGACTCCTGGCACTGTTTCAGTTGCTGTAAGACTTCCTTTCACGATCTCCTTTTCCTGCTGCGTGCTGCAACAACACAGGTGTGAATGATTTTCTGAGGCACCAACACACAGTTTTGCTTCTCTGTCATTTTATTTTCCATTTATACTAAGGAGGTATTTGTATCTTAATAATCTGGGTGCTGTGATAGAATCCAGCTTTTAGAAGATGTTTTCAACTGCTTGTGAGGGGAGTGTGTCTGCATACCAAATGAGGAATTGTTGGAAAGACTGTGAGAAAAAATGACCTCCAGAGCCTATAAAATGCAGTCAAGTCAGGGCAATAAGGCAGTAGAAATGAACCACGGCAGGCAAAGCTAGAAGCAGTAAAGACAGAGAAGGCAAAGCGTGCTTAGAGAAGGAAAAAAGAAGCTCCTAAATGCTTTCCAGTCTTGCCAGAGAAAATTAGCTCCAAATGAGGGGGTCAGGGAAGACCTTTGAATGTGACCATTCAAGGAAATTTTTCTATTTGTATGTTTGATTGCCCTCATAGTTCACTCCTTATGAGTGCTATGCTCCCAAGGACCTACGTATCATCCTTATACTCATGCTACATAATTGAACTGTCAAAAGAGATCCAAAATCCCTGGTTAGTTTCTCAGTTAAACATTATATATTAAAATGTAGGTGCCAAATGCAGGTAGCCATACAAAAATACAAGGTTTCTGTGTGACAATGATATTGTCTTTCCTTTCCTTAAAAATGCCCTCTTAAAATATTTTTTTTTTGTCATTCCCCAAATAAGCAGAAGGCTGAGGAAGGTCAAAGAAAACAGCTTGTCCTCTTGTGGATGAGCAGAAGACAGTCTCAAACACAAATACTGTGAGATTTCAGCAGAAAGGAGTCATTTCTCTGCCTTCTCCCAGGTGAGCAACAGCACACGACCATAAAACTGCAGAACTGAAGCACAGAGCCTGCCCCAACATTCCCCTGTGCCCTCCGACTGCCAGTGCAGCACTGAGACCTAGCCAGCCCCTAGGCTGGGCTCTGTTTTGAAAGCACAATCTAATGGCACTAATCTCTGTTTTGTCCAATAGCTTGCAGCTGAGCATCAGCCCTTTCAGCTTAACATGCAGCAAGTTTCATCATAGGCTGATCAATAAAGTTATTGAGCTCTTGTTTTCTTTCAAGCTCTGTCAAACTCCAGAGCCAGGTTCTCCTTAAATGAGGGAGAGGATAGTGCATGATTTTTATTTCTCCAGACCTTTCTTTTCTCAAGACCGTAGAGACAATTTCTCAGCATTTCAAAGCATATTCTGTTATTGCAGGTATGACACACATAGACTGCCCTCACCTATTAATTCCCTGCTTGCCATGGCTTCTGTCATCCCAGTTTCCACCCATCCCAGCTCCACAGGATACTTCAATGCTTGTCCTCTGTACGCAACCCCCACCTTCAACCTCTTCCCTTTCTGTCACCACTCTTCCTTACATGTACCTTGTGCCCTCCCCCTTCATCAGTGGGTGTCCTTCATGCCACACATAACTCCCTTTCTCTCCCTTCCTCACTACAAAATGCTTCACTCTCAGGTATCCCTCATACATCCTTCTTCCCTTAAAAGTAACCCTCTTGTAATACACCCCTACTTCCTTTGCTGATGTTCCTTTATTGTCTCATCCCTACTGGATGAGTGTCCCTTTTGCATTGACTCCCTTCAGCCTAGAGAGCTGAACATGCTTTTCTTTTACTTTTCCTCTTAACATGAGAGGCTGGGAGTGAGGGACAAGAAGCTGAGATGCTCAGGAGGATAACTATGGGAAAACAAGTTTTCCCAAAAGCACGTGCTTTGCTTTTCCTAGCAGACATGCAGCTCTCTATGGGGAGCACTGTGAGGTGGAGGTGTCCTGTAGTAGGATGTGCCCTGTGTTTTTCCAGCTAGTCCCCTCTGTGGGGAGATCTCACATGCAGCCCTTTGCATTTTCTCCCTACACTTTTATAATTACTAACAATGACCTAGAAATACCAGCAATGATCAGTTAAGCCACAGGTCCCAAAGAAGACCTGAACACCTTTTTCTCCACACCTTTCATTATAGGTATTCAGCACAGCAATTGTTAGTCTGGGCCAGGACAAACATGTTTGCAAAGCAGGGCAGAAGGAAGACACAGAAATCTCCATAAAGCATACACAGCAGGCACTTGGCTGTCAGGAGGGATATGAAAGGGATGGATATTTGCAGACAATGTAAAACTTATTGTGACAGCTGCAGATTGCAAACCTTCTGTGGCAAACTCAGAGCCCAGCCGAGAGCTCAGGAAAAGGAGAGGGAAGCCATAGGGAAACTCTGCTAGGCACAAAACAGTCCACTCACTGCTGAAAGGTGCTTCAGAGTATTTATGCTGCAGCTGTAACAGGCTCAGCAACTCAAGGACTTCATGAACACTGGCATGCAGATACAGATAATTTCAGTAATTTGCACTCTGTGTTAGTCAAGGAGCAATGATGGCAAAACAGCAACTTTTCCTTTTCCTGCCTCATCTGCCTTGCCTAATGTCAGGTCTAATCTCCAGAGTAGTGACTTCCTCATACTACATGTAAGCAGGGAATCAAGCAGCAAACAGCTAATGGGGGCATCCCCAACAGGGTCCAAGTTGGTCCCAGCAAACACAAGGGTCTGTGACTTAATTGTGCAGTGTTCTTTCAGCTCAGAAAGCAACAAGTCAGTTTTTGAGCTGAAAGTTCAGGCTTTCATTTCTTTTGGTGATTTACAAGGCCCATGGATACATTAGTTTAGTTTGTCATGGTGGAAGTTGACAGCGGCTACCAACGTAGAAGGTGCTGCACAACTCAGGGTGTATGAGACACAAAGACTTAGACAGTGCTACTTTTTTTAATATTTCATCTCTTAGTTTACAAATGGTGTAATTCTTCTGACTGCAGACCCTTCAGCAGCTTTGCCAGCAAGGATTCCAGAGGGTGTATCCATATCACAGTTCAAATATCACAGAAGAGTTCCTTGTCTCTCCAATAACTCTGCTAGATGTACCAAATTAGCCATTGCAATGGTTTGAGTTAATAGCAAAATCATATTTGCAGCAGATGCACTGAATTTTAACGCATTTCTGAAACCAATCCCATTTTACCACAGCAGATTTAAGTCCTTGTGAGTTCATGGCAAACTCACCTATGGCTTTTTTTTGTTTTGTTTTGTTTTGTTTTGTTTTGTTTTGTTTTGTTTTGTTTTGTTTTGTTTTGTTTCCATCTAATTGCTTTATTTAGATACCATCACAATTGCACTGGTGTCAATATCTTCAGCTTTGAGTAGAGAAACTCACGGATTGCTGCAAATGCTCAGCTTGGAAGCAGCCACACTGCCCAGTTACACACAGCCCCCTGCGATCTGAAAATGAGGCAGAAACCTGTTGTCCCTAATGCATCTATCTGCTGCCATGCCCTAAATCAGGGGCAGTTCCAAAGTGCCTACAGGAGAGCATTTAGTTATCAGCTTATTCCTTACAGCAATTAATACCCACAATATCAACTTAGTCTTGGGAACTAACAGGCTGCAAGGAATTGCCCAGATGGATGTAGGAACATCAGGGCAGACAGTTGCCCCTGTCCATTTCTTGTTTTAATATGTACCATTTTTGGTCCTCACTGCTCAAACAAGGGGCCTCTGAAGTGCTCTCAGGCTTCAGAATGAAATGCTAACAAGCACATGGATGGAGGACAGCAGGAAGCTGGCACTCACTGCAGAGTGCCAGGCTGTCTGTAATGAGCACACAGACCAGCATCTTCTCATGCTCAGTGCCCCAGGCAGCGTGTATCTCCAGAAGGGAGGAAGAAAACACCACAGCCCCCTGAAAGCTGTCAGAGCAGCAGCAGCTGTTTGCTGGGAGCATCTTGTCTCATCATGCTCATTAAAGGGCAGGTGCAATACAGTGCAGATAACAAATTTATATCCACCCCAGTGCCTAAAACTGTGATTTCAGAGACCTCTGCACTTTAGTCTTGACTCCCTGTGTCCTGAGCACCGCATTTGCATGTCTCTGAGAAGTCAGTGAATAGTTTTGCTATTTCTCTTATCATCTTTGTTTCCCTCCTCTTGTTGCTAATCCCAGATGATGACTTTCCTTTATTCTTTACTCTTTTTTATTCTTTCCATTATAATACCATTTATTCCTTTAGTTCCACCAATATTTGGAGGGAGGTTAGTCTGGGCAGGGTGGAGGAATGTTCTATAATATGAAGCAATCTTAGATCATATTGTTTTGACAAACAGTACTCTGGTGTTATGACCCATGTCTTAGTTGGAGAAGAACAGTGGAAGAAGATCTGGGAGTTCATTTCTTAGTAAATCTGGTTGAATAATTGCTGGTAAATAATTTGCCTGATGGTCTTCTCTCTGTGTTTTGTTGAGATAGACACTGGCAGACTGTGATTGCTTCAGAACAGTTTGCTATACAAAATTATTTGATGATATTTTGGCAAGACAGTTTTTATCAGCAGCTCACCATTCACAAGGGAGCCATGCAGTCACCCTATGATTAGTGACAACATGTCTATTCCCCAGTTGCAGAAGCATAAGCTTTAGTTATCTGGGACAAAAGCTTCACTTTCCCCAGGTGCAAAAGCACAAAACCTTCAAACATATTTTCTGTCAATGAATATACAATTAAACTCTACCTTATTGCTGTTAGCTGGTAATAATCCAGCAAGGGCTATGCATGAAGTCTGTGTCAATTCATTTAAGAAATTAAAAAAAAAAAACAAACCCAGCAGAGAATTTCTCCAGTGCCTGCTAATCATATCCCTTCTCTATACAGAGGGATATCAGCCCTCTGTGTAGAGTACCTGGTTACAATAGTAGAAAAAGCAGAGTAGAAAAACTGTTCAATCTATCAGAGTTGTAAATTATCAACTTTTTTTTTAAGAAAAACCCTACTTTGTAGGAGGAAACAGAGGGACCAAGAGATTATGTGATCAAGGTGCTCAAAATCTGTGACAGAACCAATAATTCAGCAGAGTTCTCTGAATGGGAAATGAATGTGGCTCCTTGTTCTTCTCTGCTCTCCATTTTGGGAATGTTCAGCTCTATAGAGCTTTTTCTGCCTCTTACTGTGTCTCTGCTGACATCTTCAGTAATAATGCTGTGCTCAGAAGGAATGAACATAAACTGAGAGACATTCAGTCTCTGATGTGATGAATGAGTCATGCTGGAGATGAGGGGAAAAGGGATCAGCTCCGTGTGCTACCTGGTTGAGCATAATCCCAGCAGGGAAATGTTGTGTTCTTCAGCCTCGAAAGAGCTGTTATAGATTGTCAGAGGTAAGAAGAAGAAATTAAAATCTATAGAAAGCACTTGACAGCAGCTCCTTTACCATCACTGTTGATGCCATCCAACCCTGAAAGAGTTCACTAATCTTGGAAATTTATGAACACCCAGTCTGCAATAAAAAAAGTTCTTTCTTAAACAGACTTTGGGTATATAATTTGGCTTTAGATTTCCTCTTCAACGCAGTTCTATTTTCACATATTAAAATGATGTAGTTCTTAAGTCATTAATATTTTCATTTCTAAGAGTTCTTTCCTGTGAACACTGTAATATCACTAAGGTTTTTTTCATTTAGACTGTTCTTTTTCCTCTTTTTTATTCGTCTTGATTTCATTCTGAGTTCCCAACTTTTATGCCACACCATGTTCATCTGTCAGAACAAAATAAAAGGAGGGACTGTCAGACACAGCATAGGCTATCCTTTATCCGAAGATTTCCATGGTCCTCCAGGTGATTTTCCCTTGAACTTTTAGTATTTTTATTGCCAGCCTGAAGGATAAAAAATGTATGTACCACGAATATATGTGTAAAAAAGGAAACTGGGGATGAAGGGTGGAAGTGTGAAGGGTTACTGAAAACAATGCAGACAGGTATTCATATGACTGTATATTTAATTCTTCTGTTTATACAGGAAAATAACACAGTGTACAGTCTAACAGAGTGTACACTGAACTAAGGTAGCTGTAGCAGAGCTTCTCACCTTTCTCCTTCCCTCTCATCAATACAGTTAATGACATTTAACAATCTGATAAAAAGTGCTTTGGGACCAATACCACACTTAGGTGCAGTAGAAAGTTTCAGGTTCCAGGAAAGCTGATCCATTCCTCCCATCTGAGTAAAGGTTAGATGTTATACAAGTATAGGCAGAATGTGATGAAAATGTGAGCTGAAGCAAGTCCTAGTCCTTTAAATGAAAAAAGTAACACTGAAGGAGGCTTCATTAGACCCTTAGGAGAGATTTCTCATTCCAAATTTGAGCTATCCAAATGTTATACATCTCATCTAATCTCAAAGCTTTCCCTATAGTCGAAAGATAAAGACAGGTACCTCAAAATTGATGTCCATCTTCATAAAATGTCTAACAGAGAGAGGCTCACTTGTGGTTGGTTAGCTTCTCCATCTGTGAGAGCCTAAATATTACCTTAACCAAATTACTCCACATTCAGGGGAGAAAGAAGACAAGCAAGATAAATTCCAACCTAACCAGGAAACAGCTCCCAGCACTGGTTGTCCTGAAGTATTCTATGCCCCTCCCCTGCTCAGAGTCCCACTCACCAGGTAATGGTGTTCAGGAACTTTTGATCTCTTTGGTCTTGCTAAGCCATAAAAGGGGAAACAAAGTTTCAGTGTGCTAAATAAATTGTCAACAGAAGCTTAATGAAACTCCACTCTCAGAGCCTATTAGTGGCAATAATATTGGAGACAGAGAGAATCCAGCTGGCTCATCTGAATGAGATTTTAGTGTATTTGTTGAATACTTCAGCGTTTCTTATAAACAGAGAACATGTGATAGAGAAATCATCAAAGGACAGCAAACACAGACTGCAATAAACACAGGACTCCAACAACATTATGTTTACGGAACAATTTTTATGATAATTCTGAGTTACTTCTGTTTCCTTCGCTGAAATTATTCCTCTAATCCATTTATGCAATTAGGGTAGAGAATTTTGGGTTCTGCTATTACTTATCTCCACTGTCTCCTTCCTAAATATTGTAGAAATCTGGAGGTGCTGTTACTGTAGAAGGTGTAGTTTGTAATCCTTTTCAGCACCAAAAGGGTCAAAACACTGTGCTTTACAACAGGGGCATGGCCACAGATGGTTAGTGTTAAATTTTGTCACTGCACACAAATTTAGTGTCTCACTTTACCAGGGTAAACACTAACCATTTTTGAAACACTGAAATATGAGAGTGGTGAGAACCCTTGAAGAGAGAGAAATGTTCCAATTTGAGCTCAGGTTTGACCAGCATATGGCAACTGGAAGGTGAATCTTACCCATTGAGTCAACGAGGGAAAAGGAGGGTATTGCTGGGTTTCCAGCAAGGAAACACTGACTGCCCTGCAGGGACTTGAAAACAAAAGAAGGCGTGGCTGTACAGCTAAAGTCTTTATAATGTATGTTCACTAGCAAGGCAAACCAAGATTGCACAAACATTTCGGATGCTGGCATTTTCTAATTACTCAGTGCTTGACTTTAGCAACTTTCCTGTTGTTCCTTAGTTGTAGATCTCTACTTCTATCAATCTATGTATGAGAATGTTTCATGATCATAAAACACTCCTTCTCTCCTTTCCCTGCTTAAAGAGTACAGAGGGAGAGGAGAGTAGGTGCAATTTTTGTTGTGCAGATGGATGGTGGTATATCCATTCAGGCAGGCTTGGTGTCCAGTTCATACCTGTGAAGACAAGTGGGACAGAATTGAATTGCTGCACCATTGAGGGCAGTGCACTGAGATGGACATTCAAGGGTAAAATAACAACACTGAAGATGTAAGAAGTGCAATGAAATTCTGCAAATCCAAACAGGTTGTCAGCTGTCAAGTTCCCTTAATCTCACTCCAGTGACAGCTACTTCCAGCATGGAGTGCAGTGACTGTCAAGGAAAGTACCATGTAGATGTGCTTCTTCATTTCTTTTTCCCTTCATTGCTGATACTTCTTTCAGAGACGTTCTGCATGATGTGTTTCCAGCAGAGACTGGTGACTGGTTTTACTGAGAAAAGCCTGCTCTGGACCAGAAAACAGTTTCCTCATGGAATCTACTCCTGTCAGGGTAAAGGACACACTCCAAATACTCTCAACAGAGATGCAGGCAGCTGTCTCAGACCATGGACCCTACTTCTGTCTCTGCACTGAATGAAAAGGACTTTTCCTCCATGGATGTATAGGGACTTTCCTGGTATTCACAGAGTTGCATGAAGCTTTCATCATCAGAAGTGTAGTGCACACCCCAGCTCTTTCATTTAAAGGGCATGCAGAGGGTAGGCACAGAATGAAGGAGGGAAATAGCCTAGCACAAACTGAGAGCATGGCTATGGGACTACAGAAGTCAGCCTTTCAGTGTGCTCCCTGGTGTGAATGGCAGTTTGCACAGGTATAAACTGTCTTTCAGCCCCACGTACGTTGTTTCCCTGAACTGCTCTGATCTCCATGGATTGCACCACTAAGGATCCAGATAGATAAGCACATTGTGAAATAGAAAATGTTGACTACTGCTGATTTTAGAAAATTCTGGGTCATATCTTCAAGTCTAGGCACATTAAAATGAGCGTGATGCAATGACAGAAACTTTTATAGCCTTGGTTCACAGATATCTGATCTTTTGGGGAGTTATGCTCTGCTTCCTCTATTTCCTCTAATATAGAAAAATAAAATTCCATGAGGATCTCTGGTGGTCACAAAGGATGTCTTCCTATCTTTTCACTTCACTGAGCATGAGCAATGCAGGCAGCATTGCAGCTCTTAGCACTGTGCTGTATGCTTGTTTTTATCAAAATCACACGAGTATGTAAAAATCCAGCGTTTTATTGAGCTTGAAATTATTTCAAAGCCATCTACTGCTTAACTACTAATCTAGCTATCCACTCATTTGCAGGCAGAACTGTTTGCCAGCTAGACTTTGAAGTTCCTCTTGTACATATAAAAACACACCAAGCCAGTAAATGAGAAAAGAAAATGCCTCTGAAGAATGGTTGCCTTTTGAATTTGGGCCATTAAAAAGTATGGCGTCAAGTTCGATCTTGGCTCCACATGGCAGGATTGTGACATAGAATAAGAAATATCTATGGGTCAGTTTTAAAATTATCAGATCTGCAGGCATCATACCACCATCGCTCCTCTCTTCCTCATATGCAGAAATGTGTTATGATGCAACTTTATTGATCCACATATGAGTTTTGAAGCCCTGAGGATTAGTGCAGATTTGTAATCAAACTGTTCTAACTCTAAGAAGGATCATTTTTTGACCTCAAAAAATTACATTTAAATTACATTTAAATTTAAACTGAATCAGGCCTTGAGTTTTTATTTCTTCTTCAGTTTTGTACAAAAATATCAACCATTGGAATAGCATGACAGTAGGTGTATGAATAAGAAGTTCATAGTAACACAGCAAATTGAGGTCAAAAAGGCTATGATTTGTCAGGATGGAAGTAAAGACTTAGTTATTCCCTGCAAACACAGGAAGTAAAGTGAAACTAATACATTCCTGGCCAGAATATGGAGACAGACTGACACTACAGGGAAAAAAAAAAAAAAAAGAAAAAAAGGAAAAGGAAATGAGAGAAA
>VXBB01015779.1:26470-77069 GCA_013399915.1 Illadopsis cleaveri | reverse complement strand
AAGGAAATGAGAGAAAGCAAACAGGATTAGCAAATATACTAGTCAACAGAAATGCTCTTATGCTCTTCCCACAGTAAAAATGCTCATCAGAGAACATTTCCAAAAGCTTCTAAGGCACTGTAAATCCATATTTCATAAGCAAACTAGCTCTGAGAAACCTATGTTTTGTTGTTTTCCTACATTAACTATTTTTCTAACTGATTTAGACATCACTTAGGGTGAATACAGTCACTCTCTTACAGATCCTACAGACTGACCAAATCTAGACAGGCTGAGGAATCAGCTCAGCATCACTGAAGCTGCCCTGAGTTTATGATGAGCTGCACTGTTCAGAGTGAGTAAAGACCCAGCATTCAGCTAGGACACAGCTCTCTACTTCTTTGCTCATGCTGGGGAAAAAGACCAACTGCTAGCTTAGGTATGGGTTTCCTGCACCATTTTTGAGCAGGATTCCAAATCAAAAACCTCTCAGATGAGGGAGGGAGGAATCCCTGAAACACAACCTTTAGAGTAGCTGTCTGCACAATACAGCACATGACAGGTCATGTCCTGAAGCCAGCCTGGTCATTCTGGGGAGCTCCTGTCAATTGGCTCAAAAACCTGGCTCCCCATCTCCTCTAAGAATTCAATGCATTACATGCCATTAACTATGCCCTTCTGTAGTAGAGATGTGATCTTCTGCCACTTCAGGATGCTCTGTCCACTTGTAGTACACCACCGCTGTGGTCACTGCATCGTCACTGTGGTCACTGAAACTTCTTGGCACAGGGGCAGCTGTGTTTTGTTCCTGTGAAAGGTTGTATCTCCACTGACTTCAGCTGTGACTTTCCAGTAGGTCCCAAAGCAAGAAGCCTTCCTGTGCTACTGCACACTCTGGAGTGAAGCAGACCTGCAACATTGTCCCACAGAGACACAGTTTCTTTTGCATTTGCTGAGCTTTTAAAAAATGTGTATGTATGCCCTGGCAACTGGTTTAGGGAAGAGGTGCTCTGTGGAATCCCTGCAACACCACAGTGCTGCATCCAAAAGGTTCCTTATTGACTTTGTTTTCTAAAGTAGATAAATATTTTCCAGATTCAGTCCTACTGTATGGTCTCCAGCTTCTAAGATAACCATGTTTCCAATCCATTAAGTTATTGTATTGACATATTTCATACTGGTGATGTCTTTGCACATTCAGGAAATTCCTTTCCTTTTTTAAAATCAATGCTTTTATTACTTTACCTTGATAAAGTGCCTTCACTAAATAAATTCACTTCTCTCCCTTACATCTGCAGCCTTTCAACACCTGTGGAATGGAGCCACATTCTGTCCTTTACTCAGGTTCGTTGGCAATGAGTGGACAGATCCATATTTACCTGTCCTTTAGTTCATTTCAGAAGACACTAAGACTAATGTATAACAGCTTAAGAATTAGGCCCTGATCTGCTCCCAGGAACCAAACCCTCTAAACTCACCTTTCTATTTCCCATTTTCCCTCTCTTCTTTCTTCCATACTGAGGAGTTTTGCCTCCTGAAGTGCCATGTCTGCCTCTCAAGCTAAGTTTTCTAAAACCTTTTGTGTTCAACTGGTTCAGTTACCACTAGGAAAAGAAGGAAAAGGAAGAAAGTGTCTCAACACAAAACTCCACATATCTGATTTATGTAGATTAGGAAAAAACTGATGTTTCACATTCAGTATCTGCAAAGGGTGAAATGAGGTGAATATGAGATATGTAATCCTTGTAATTCCTTTTGAAGGGCTTACTGTGTGGATCTGCTGTTCAATTACCTGTAGGCCAGCAAGAAGATTATAAAGGGAAAGAAATTTCTCTGATATACAAAGGGACCTAAACCTGAAGTGTTACTGAGAAGATTTTGCAGGTTGAGAATTGTGTCTTTCTTAAAAGAGGAAGGATAGACTTTACCTCTGTAGATCCACAGATATTATTTTAATTCAGTGTCCTATGTTTTCAAAGTCTTATATTGTGTGGGAAGGGACCATCTCACTCCTATCCTCTCTCCCCTTTCATGTGAATCATGCAGCATAAACTTCTTCATCTAAGGCAAAGGCAGATGTGCTATTAGCATTTGGTCAGGGCTCAATCTCAGAAGCTGGGCTGGAATAGGAGAGCAAATTCTTTTTCACACTGTAAAGGAATGCTACCACCTCAAAAGAATTTTGTAATCTCCCATCAGTGCAGGAGAAGCTTCAGATTTTGCTAGATCAAATCAAAACCTCTGCCCCTTTATGACACATGAACATGGAGCTTTGATGCTTTATGTAGGAAACACATTATCTGTGACACTCCCAAATGCATAGCCAGGCTGATCTATCTGGCCCTTCCACTAACAACAGCTATGCTGGTGGTGCAAGACCTCACTAAATCTGTGAGTGATCTCACTTGTCTCTCTGTAGCCACAGGGGTAGGAATGAGCATATGAGCACTGCTGTGGACTACGACACTTGTCTGCTGGCTTGCCAGAATTTAGTACTTCCAGAGTAAAATTATTTGTGGAGTAAACCAGGGGAGAACCTCAACTTATTTATAGTAATAACTTTCCTGTAAGAAAGTTTTCATCCAGAGTAGCAATAGGTAATCTTTGCCTCTGTGTTACAAGCCTTCATAATGCCATCCCTTTTACTTTCTGTTATAAGGATCACATGTTGGCCAGACCATCAATGAGATCCTTCTCAGGGTCTGCAGGCATTAGACTGTTCTCCCAGAGCAGCATCCATGGCCATGCTGCACACCAGTAGTGGCAGGAGGAGGGCAGGGCTCCAGCCCTGTCAGCTGACTTCAGCTCCTTCACACTCATCTGCCTCTGGGTTTGTTTTAATATCTCAAATGTCTGAGCATCATTAAAATGGTTCTGACAGGAGCCTGTGATAAGATAGCAATCAGAATATGAACCAGAGTGACTCACTCCATGAATAATGTTAACCTATATTGTTATGAGAATAATGAAGCTGCTACTCAGGAGCCAGGTGACCAGGAGAGGGAAGAGGGAGTGGAATTTGTTATCAGTCTTCCTAGAAAGGTAGATGGAAAGGACCTTTGCAGGACTCACAGTCTAACATGCTTTCCTCTCATTTAGTTCTGGATACCAGTATGCATGGCATGCTTCAAGCAAATGTTGCATGCATTACAGTTCCCATGGAGGGAAGTCAAAGGCACCATATGTTGGCAGTGGGGATGTCTAAGCTTAGTTGAAGCTTCTGATCCATATGACTGTGCACGGTGAATATTTCCTATTATGTACTCAAAAGGCTCTGGGTCTTGGTCTAGCAGAGGGTATAGGTTTTGGAAAACAAGATGCAGATAGCACGGGGCTCCAGTTTCAAATGTTTCTTTAACAAGCCAGAAAACTTTGCTATTCACTCGTTCTCCAGCATGTCTGATTTTCTGTTGTTCCAAATAATAGAGCACACAGTGCTCACATTTACTATGGGACTAATTGTAGCTTACTTTGAACTGAAAATGACATTACTGACCTATGGCACAATTCAACTGCACAGACACCAAGGGTAGGTCACATCAGCATTCACCTGTGTAGAGCAGGGCTGAAATGCCAGGGCATGGCTGTGTTGGCTAAACTGGCCTGGCATTTGCCTGTACTGAATCTGGCTCTGCTAGCTACTCCTCTTCATTAATATCAAATACAAATCTAAAATAACAGATCAAACAACAGAGGTTTGCATTCCTGCTCTCTCTGTGATGAGATGCCTCAGAACATCTTCATTTGAACTATGCAGGTATAATTAGTCAATCAGTGATAGGGAGCAAAATCTTCCATGTTTATAATCTGTTATGTGTCAGTGGAAGCTCTCTCAGGCTCCTAAAAAATCAGTTCTAATCTTTCCAAAACTTCAATGAAAATAGTGGTGTTTCCTTCCTTCTGACCATCACCTACCTCCTCCCAGCACACTGTTAATTGATCCTTAGGAAGTGTTCAAGTTTCATGGCAAGAAATTCCGAAAGTTCAGAAATATTATCCTGATCGAATTTTCCAACAGAAAGCGCAGTTTGTGCTTGTATAGATTTTTTTTTCACATTCTCCTCACTCAACCCTCTCATGTCTTACCCCACCACAACCATGTTGCTCATTGTTTCAAAATTTCTCTGCAGACAAGTATTTGCATGTGTGGACATTTCTTGACAAGCTGCAGTGCTGATGCTCCTGAGTCTGTGCCTGTTGATCCATTTTAAAATGTTGCAAGGCCCTCAGCCATTTGTCTTTACTCAGAGTCATGGTTCCAGGAGCACTGATACTGCATGGCTCTTGTTTAAAACAGAGGAGGACACTTACCTTTTCCACATTTCCGCCTCCAAGAGAGAAATTATGTCAGCTGCATGCCTTATCTTCTCCTCTTTCTTCCCCTACAAAAAACTGTAATCCCTTTCTCTGTGCTTCCTCTTGCTACTGGCTTCATTTTCTTCTTGCCTTTTTTCTTACTTAGGAAAGGAGCTGCAGCAATAGCATCAAAAATATTCCACAGAAATTCTAGGCAGGCATCTGGGTGAGCTGCAGATCAGGGTATGTAGGGTGAAATTACTTTTCCTTGTTTGACTTTGGATAAATTAATTCTGCTCAGAATTGAAAAGAAAGTTAAGAACTTAAAGGGGAATATAGGAAGATCCTGCAATGCTCAAAACTGCTTGTCCAATGCCTTATGTTAGACGTTATTCAGTTTTCAGTATTCAAATTCGCTTCTCATTCCAAGTCCTGCTTCTGGCCATGGCCAGAGGTGTCATAGTCTTGCCAGGGCTCTTGCTGAGGCCCCACTGGGATCCAAAAGCCTGCCTGTCTTCTGTGTGCCTGGCCAAAGCAACTGATGTGTTGCAAAACATTTACCAGACAGTTTTTGCAAAAAGAAAAGCAGTTCTCTTCCTTCCAGCCTGCAGTGGGCAAGCTCTGCAGCAAACACTCATTCAGTAAGAGGAGTCTCTGAGAACTGTGCCAGAGCCATCTCCTCCCAGCTCTGGGGCAATACCCAAGACTCCAATCTGAGCTCTCTACAACCTCTTTTTTGAAGCTTCTCCTTCTGGCTTTAATTAATAAAAGGTTCACTGAGCCAGAAGAGGCAGTAGCAAGGAAACTGTATTTCAAGCTCATGCTTCTATTGGCAAAGGAGAATCCTATGTTTAAGTCCCTCTTCTAAGGACAGTTTCTGCGTTCCTGGTTGTCACAAGCCCATAGAACCAGTTTGAAGAGCAGCTGAAACATTTTGTCATAAGTATCCTGGTGACTAGGCTATAACCTCCACAGAGGAGAGGAAAATAAAGATGCTCCCTTGTTCTCCCTGTTTCTTTACTGGCTGCCTCACTTGGCTCCCTGCTGAGGCTGGTGGTCATATCCAAGCTCATCCAGGGACTTTGTGCTTCTCTCTGGTGTGTTGACCTTGGCCAGCAGGCAGTTACCTCTTCTTCAAGAGGAAGATGGCAATAGAGCAAACACTCACCCAAGAGGGAGCTCTCTCTTTTCCACAGCATTTCCTGCTGTGGAAACATGGCTTAATGAAAAAATGGGATTCTTCTCTCAAGGACTGATCCTGCCTCTTGTAAAGCTGGTGCCAAATTTGCCATTTACATCACTGGGCCCTGGATGATGGATGTATCATGGTGGTGATGGATGCAAATCACCATTCTGGAAATGAGTGGAAGGAATTGGTTCTGATTTAGCCTGTTCAGCATTAGTGGGTAGAGACTCACCTCTACCTTCATCTGCTTTTCTTTTTTCNTCAAGAGGAAGATGGCAATAGAGAAAATACTCACCAAGAGGGAGTTCTCTTTTCCACAGCATTTCCTGTTTNCTGCCTCACTTGGCTCCCTGCTGAGGCTGGTGGTCATACCCAAGCTTCACCAGGGTCTTTGTGCTTCTCTCTGGTGTGTTGACCTTGGCCAGCAGGCAGTTACCCAGCCAGCTGCTCTCTCACTCCTTTCAACAGGATGTATGGAAATACCTGCTCTCTATGGAATAAGGTATATCAGATTTGGAAATACTGTGGTCTTCTCCATTGTTTTGAAGGGAAACCTCTGTTCTATCACCTGGACCATCTGACAGCCCCTGCCTTGTGGAGCTGCTAATGCCTTCACAAACAAGCTCCGTGTGGGCCCAGTTTCTAGGTCCCACAATTTAAAACAGGAATTAAAATTATCTTATTATTTTGTGATACCATTTTAAATAACTCTGTTTCTGCATGTAATTTTTTGAGTAGGAATTGCCTCCTACTCTGTATAGGGATAATATCTAGCTTTGTGAATTCATTAATTATGTTGGAGTCCTAAAGCACATCGTAATATAAATAGTAAGAATATGTGAACTCTTTTTCTTCCCCACCTGTTGTACACAAGCAACTTCAGAGACAAGATCACTGGAGCAAACGAAAAAATATTCATGCATGTCAGAGGAACATAGCACAGCAGTGCGTGACATCTGCTCAACTAAAACCAGCATTTAGTTGAATTTTTGTATTTCTTAGCAAACTGATCAGAGAATTATGTAGATTAAGGATTATTTACTGAAATTATTCCCCAGCAAGCAAAAAAAAAGCAAAAAATCTGCCTGTGGGCAGTTCAGGAACAATGTAAGAAAAAAGTCAAATCCTAGATGCTGCTCATCTAATGAATTATTCACTGTGAATTAACTAAACACAAGTTAGTATTTATACAGCATTTAGAAACACAAAGTGATGTGCAGGCATTATCTCTGTCTACAAAGAAAAAAGCTGGATGGTTTAAATTAAATCAGAGCTCAAAGAAATGAACAAAATGCATCAGCTGACCTACATACAATTGATACTGTTTATTTTTCATTTTAAACCTGGTTGCTGAACACTGCTGAAAATTACACCAATATACTGTTTTCTGCCCATCTCCAGTGCAGATGTAAAGGGAAGTTATTGATGCAGAGTTTATGCATCCTTTCTAGGCTGTTATTAGAGTTTCATCTGCTGCTGACTAGCAGTGCTCCTTGTACTGCTCAGACACTGAGTTCTAACAGAGTCAGGTTCAACAGTGCATATTACTGAAGGGAATAATACCTCAATTACAGACTGCTGGACTCCAGAGGCAGCAACAGGGGTGGCAGGAATAAAAATTCTGAGACTCCTTTCCTGGACTTGCAGGTCACAGTCCTAAAATTTCAAGTGAAAAAGAAGAGAGTAATGCTACATTATTATTTATTGTATTTGTTCATCTAACAGTCATGTAGACTTATTCTTGAAAATTCTTTTGCAGTCACTAGGCACACTACTGAAAGTACAGTATGAGGCTTGCCAGCACCTTGGCAAAGCAGCTACAGTACGCAGATGCAAGATGGGAGTGGCCATTACACAATCATACAAAACCATATTTTGTGATGTATGCCAGAGCCTTCACATCTTTTCTTTTTATAAGGAGCTAGAAGTTAAAAAACACTAGAAACAGAAATGTCTTTACTTTTAAGCTCCAAGTCATAGTGGAGGTGGAGGATGCTTCTCAGGTGCATTTCTCTCTTGTTTAGCCTCACTGAATATTCTACCAGATCCTAACACTGTTTCAAGGAGGTGGCTGAGCTCTATCCCACCATGCTCATCAGCGTGGTGCCCAGAGTGGGCTGGAATAAGGGAAACCAGGGAGACATTGGATTCCTGCATGCTTTTGTCTCTCTTTGAGGCCATCAAGAACTTGAGTACCTGTCCTGCCCAGCACCACCAGGCCTCCATGGCCATGATCTCTGCCCAGACAAAAAAGGCAAAGCAAACTCTGCCCACCAGCACTTATAAATGAATTGTGTAAGAGAGGGAGAGCAAGAGCAAAGGGAGGTGACTAACAAACAGAAATTGATAACAAAGTCAGTCTCCTAAGACTGTCTGTGACATGCAGGCCCCACAGTAGTCCTTTTAGTTGGTAATAAAGCTAGAAAATTCTTGGAAAGAGAGTTTCTGACTGATGGATCCTCCACTATATCATTTAAAAAAAAAAATAAAAAATGAAGGAATGTCCTTGAATGAAACCTACAGTATTATCTTGAGTGATTTCATGGGTAAAAAAGTGCTCTTACCACTTCCATGTACTCCCAGCTAGGTAAAATTCAAACAGCTTCTGAATGCAAGAAAATGTTTTCAAGCCCCGTCTGTCACTCCTCCTCATCGTTAAGCATTTTCTTGGTCTTATCCTTAGATGCCACAGATATGGTACATTTGTCTTATTTTTGTAATCACTAACTTCTACCCACAGCCTCAGAGTGTGAGAAGTCCTTGATTACATGAGTGCAAGTGAGGTATGGGCACAGATTGAGCTTACTCAAGGAGAAAAAAAGATGAAACGGGAACCAAGACTCAGAGCTGAAAGTCTCAGCTGCCACAATCCTTGAGGCACTGTATTGAAACTCTGGAGAGCATAAGCCAGCTGAACACACGTACGCCTTTGAGACTGAGCCTGCAACCAGAAATGCATGTTTCCAGAGTGCCCTACCTCTCAGCCTAATGACAGAGAATAAGTCAGGCAAAACAGGGCTAAAAGTGTTGGCTTCTCTCCATTGCCACTATACCACAGCAACTTGTGCAGAAGAAGGTTTATATACAACAGAGGCACTCAGAGCTATTCACATAAATCCAGCCTCTAGGCCCCAGTAGCACCAGGGTGAGGTATCCATCCTCATATAGCTGCTGTTCCAGGTGTTACAAATACTGCTCCCTCACCATCCCTGGGGAGATGATGCTTGGTGAGACTGTGGAGGTGGAATGAGGCATTTGGCATTGTCCTGAACTTGGGGACATGGGAAGGAGTGTCCATGAGAAGAACCTAAGCACCTGCTTTGGTGAACTAAGTGATCTGAGTTTGGTCCTGAGGGATTTGTTCAGGTTATAGAGGAAGCCCCTCTTTATCAGAGACAAACTCCTCCAGTCCCATGGAATTTTATGTTAGTCAACATGGAGAAAAGGATTTCTTTTCTGCCATTGCCTGGTCAGTCCAGACAGACAGTGAATGGGATAAAGTGTTTTTAGTACACTCTGCAGTCAATCTAAGCAAGCAGGTGAAGGAAGAATAGTAAATTCCAGGCAGGATCAGTTGATGCTTTGGCACTAAGCAATTGCAGAAATGGACAAAATAACTATCTAAATCTGCATATCACAGAAATATTTGAAAGGTAGATCTATTCAGTTTCATTTGAGTATCACACGATAACACAGGTATCTAAAGCTCTACTGGTAATATCCACTGGAGATAGTCCATGACAGACAACAGAGACTGGCAGCCCCTTGGCATTATGAGTTTCACTGAGTTAATCGGATTCCTCACAATGAAGGAACTGACAGTGCATCCACAAAGAGGAACATCGCTGTCCTGCAGGCAGCTTTAAGGAGGATTTGGGTATGTTTTTCAATGAGAGATTTAAAATTGCAGTCATCAGTTTTCAGAAATATCACTCATTTAGATTGTCACAGCTCAGTAGCCCTGGCATTTAAAGCAGAAAAGGGTAATACTCATCAGCAAAAACTCCTTACTAATCTATCAGAGAACAGAAAAAGAACAAATTTTTAGTGAAAATCTCTTTCTTCTGTCCTAGCTCTTAGATCCCAAGAAAAAGACACACTTCTATGGCTGCTGTTAACTCTGGCAGGCTGACAGAAAGAAGTCAGATTATCTGCTGTTGACTTTTTGCACCGGTGAAATCAGGGGAGGACAGGGTTAGGCAAAGGGGAAAGGAAAGCTCAAAGGATAAAGACTCAAGCCGACTTTAATTCAGGTTGCTCTGGTCAGATGTAGCCCAGCTCCTGCACTGGAGCTCTTCTGAAGGGTGAAAGGCTGATTCAGGAACAAATCTCTCTAAATAGCCCATTGTATAGATTTTTTTTTTCTTGCATCAGTGTCTTCAACCCTATGCTAAAAGATGACTCCAGCCTTGCAGATGTTGGTGTCTCTGGCAGGGGAGCTGCAGTACATCTCTCCAGCCCTCTGCAAAGAAGGTCTGCCCCCTGCACTGTTTACCAGCTCTGTCTCAAGCAGATTGACCCTTCCTTGTCCCTGCTACATTTTAATCTTAGAGATTTTCTCACATTATTATTTCTAGACATGTGAGTCTGGTAAACATCACTAGCACAATCCAATCCCAGACTCTGTTATTTGAACATGCTTATCATATGATGACTCAAATTATAGTCCTGTTAGAAACTTTGTGTGTCAGCTTGGGAATTATTTTATTCTTACATTCTTTTGTCTCTAGAGGGAGGTTACAAAACAGAGGTTTTTCTTCCTTGGATGGGAAGCAGGAGGGAAGAGATGCGAGATGAATGAGAAAAGAAATGTATAAATCCTTAATGCAAGTGTCTTGAGAATTCAACAGGTGAAGAACAACTTTACAGTATGACGTGGGAGATCACTCATGCTCAAACCTCTGAAACATGTCAATAGTACATATGAAGAGAGGAAAGTCTCTTTCCCACACTCAGGGCAATGCTATTGCATTAACTAAGAGGTAGAGAAACACTTGGCACTGAGTGCAAGCTAACAGAGCCACCTCCCTAATGTACAGTAGGCAGGAGTTAGCTACCACCTGGAAACAGGCAGCTTTTCAGTAATGTGAGGAAAACCTAGGCAGAAGGCAAATTGGCCCTTCCAAAGCAGATTACAGAGAGAAGCCTGGCAGGTGTAGGGGCAGGAACTGATACTTCCACAGCCCTGCTGCACCAACCCCATGGATAAACAAGAGCTGCCTTATGGTTTTCTCAGAAGAGACAGTCTAAAACTTGGTAAAAGTGCTAAATGTACTTACAAGGAGGATGCCAGGGAGCAGAATGTGAATTTCTAACACTGATGAGATGTTTGAGCATGAAGCTACAGGAGAATCCTGGGCAGCAGTGTGGTTCCAGCTCACCCTCTGCATGGACACTGGCAGAAATGACCCCTAGCCATGCTGTTGGGAAGGACTGCAGAGGAAGGGATACATATGATTAGGAGAGTACCTTCTAGGTCTGGCACTCATATTTCCATTCTTCTGGAGCTGGTCTGCTACTATGTACAATTTGAAATGGGAATGCATAAAAGATTTAGTGGTGACTTTAGGTTCCTACCCATCACACATCTGGGAGCTCCAGAGACCATGAGAAATCACAGCTGTGCCCAAAGACAGTTGTAGATTTAGATTAAATATTAGGAAGAAGTTCCTCACTATGAGGGTGCTGAGGCACTGAAACAGGGTGCCCAGAAAATCTGGGGGTGGCCCTATCCTGTTCACAGCCAGGTTGGTTGGGGCTTTGAGAAATGTGGTCTGGTGAAAAGTGTCCCAACCCATGGGGGGCCGTGGGTTTGGAATTAGATGATCTTTAGAGTCCCTTTTAACACAAACCATTTGATGATTCTATGACATTCTTTGATTCCAGTTTGCAGAGAGGTTGGGATTTTTTTGTGTTCTCAAAGTCTCTGACATTTTTTCCAATTGTTACCATTTTTAGGAATGAAGAACATGTTATAGCATCTCTGCTCAGCTCCCTAGAAGTGCCTCTCAGGCTTTGATCATGCTGCTCATTGGTTTGCACTCTGTCACCCACCCCTTGAGTGTGCTGCCTTGCAGACAGACTTGACTGTCCAGACTGAGTATGGTCAACACAATCTGTGAGAATTATTTCATGCTAGCACAGTCTTAGCCAGTAAAGATGTCTAAAATTCATATAAACTTTTACAGAGCTGCCAGAAAGAACAAAGGTAAAATATCTAAAGGGTAAGTGAAATAAACAAGTAGGTAATTATTCCGTGTCATTTTCCTGTTTAGCTACTAGTTTGTATCAATTATTCAGGGAATACTTTATGAAAAACTAATGCAATAATGATATTTTCATAGATTATTTATGCACAAAAAAAATGAAAGGTTAAACTAAACAGTTTATTCATATCTAACAACTGATTCAAAAACCTTAGGTAATTTTACATTAGTAGCTTAATTTAATAGCCTTTTTCAATGAAGAAACCAGGGGTGAAGGGAGCTACTGAGAGCCACAATGGGAACTGACACCAGTAACAGAATTAAGAAAACCCTGGCTTGCAGTTCAGCAGTCAGATTATCTGAATAACTGGGTTTGGGTTTTAAGCTTCCCAAGTCTGATTTTTAAAATAGCTTGAAGTTCTCCGAAAGTATCAAACCTGCAAAACAAAGCTTCACCAGCGTTTCCCCAATCCAACCTCTGACTAACAAGTACCACAACAATGGATTTTCTGAAAGAGTTAAAAGCATTTGTCCTGGCCATGGTAGGAACTGAGCTAACATTGCAGTCCTAGGATTTGGGTTCCTGCACAATGACTGACAGTGGCCAAGTTTTTCACCAGGAGCTTGGGAGTTTCTATAACAATTTTATTATCTTCTGGCTCCCAAAAGCAGACTAAAAGATTTTCTGAGAAAGCAAAATTTCTAAGGTTCATAATATAACCAAGGTACAAAAATTCAGAAGATACTGTATTCTTTGTGTTACTGTGGACAAGCTGTAACCCAAACTGAGACAAGCACTAGTTCTGCCACTGGGCCTCAGGGTTTATACTAAAATAATGCTTACCAGGTACCTCTCAAACCTGCCACAGAAGTTCCACAGACCTTCCACTCAGAAGAGATTCTGTAGGATAATTCCTTTTTGTGGACATAAGTCATCTAAGAGTCTACTCTGTTGTTTCTTTTTCAAGGCCCTTCTCTGTTCCCTGTCCTCATAAAAAATTCTCTCAGCGTCCTCTCATCAGACCTCATCTCCCATAAGAGGACTGTTCTTCCTCTCAAATTCACAGCTTTTGAGGGGAGTGCATCTACCACTTCCCAGTCAAGATACTCAGGGACCAACTTTTGTTTCCAGAAGGGCTCTTTTTTATCCTGTTCTGGAAAGTGAAAAAGAACGGATGTGTCTACCCATTTCAGAGAAAAGAGACAGTATTGGCAGTAAGGTGAGGGTTCTTGGTGGAAATTAAATACATTGTTAGATTATTTTCATTGTAAGGTTGTGTAGGGGCCTCAATCAGAGATTGTGGTGGCATTCACACATGTAATGAAAAGATTTTACAACTGTATGGTGGTGTAATAGGTCTCTAAAGGCTGGATGTTTATGTCTGCACTGAAATGAAGCAAGGTAAATGCACGTGCCCACACAGCCCAAGCAATCACATCAAAGTTAAACTCAGAATGAGTTAAAAATGCCATTTGAAAGAATAAATGCACATAGAGGATCTTGGAAACAAATACCATAGCATCAAGAGAATAATACTTTCTGGCTGTATTCAGATCTGAGCATTATGTTCTAAATTGATTAAAATCCTCTGATCGCCCTGCATATTAGTAAAGCAAATACTTTTACAGTTATATTATGGGGGAAAAAGGATTTATTTGACTAGACTATTGAAATATAGGGAAGATTTATGAATTTAATATTCTCTTTAATAATATCAAGAAAGGTAAGGAAACCACCAGCAAGAATCAAAGGGATTGTCAGACATTGACTTAGAAACAGAAAGACCTCAGCTGAAAAAATAGCTAACATCTGCTAATTCGACTTTAATTAGTGCTGCTGGGATACCTTTTTCTTTTAGCTTAAAACATGTCTTGCAGTCATATTTAAATGGGGCTTTGACAAAGAAAAGCCTTCTGTGGTGATTAATAAAAACACCCCCGTGCAACAAACTGCTACAGTAAAAGACCACATTTTCTGCCACTTCCAGAAAGTTCTATCAGTCCTTTTGTGAAAATATCTCAGCACCTGAAAGCTTTCGGTCCATTATCCCCCATATTATCTTCAAAAGTCGGGAAGTCACAAGGTAATTTCCATTTCACAGCCAAAGACCGAGAAGAAGAAAGAGGACTGCCGGCCAGCAGGTCTCTCCCTCACATGAAATGAGAATGCAAAGGTAGATTATCAGACCTGAGAATTAAAAAAGAGCTGCTTAGGGTGAAGAGCAGATGCAGTCAGAAAGTGAAGATATCTGAAAAACTCTTTTTGGAAACAAATTCAGAAATTCAAGTGAGGAATTCAAAGATATGACACAAAACCTCATACACCAGCCTAACCCTGGAAACACCAGGGAAACAGAACAACCATCTTAAGGACTATAAAAGGTATTTTAGAGTGTCTAATGCATTGAGAAGGAAATTCAGAGCAAAGAACAACCACCCCTCTGTATCTGTTCCCTGTATCTACCTACAGGCCAGTTAGGAGAGCCGGCCCTAGGAAGCAGCATACGTGTAGGATCACATTCCACAAAGGCACAAAATCCAGATGTCCCATGCTTTGCCAGCTCCTAGGCTGGAGCGCAGAGGCAGCTACCTGGAAAGGACAGGATTGCTCAGAGGAGGACTTCAGGATCACTCATCCAAAGCAATACCTCTTGTGCAGCTCTTCAGGCAGAGGAAGAAATTCAGACAGGCCGTGTGCCCAACATTTCATACTAAGTACCAAATGCAAGTAAGGAGGTACTTGACTTAACCACAGAGGATGTCTATGTGTCTAAATGCCTGTCATCTTCTTCCTTTCAGAAAGTTAGCCAGGATTCTAAAGGAGTTTTATAAAAGAGGATAGACTGGAAGTTGAATTGTGTGAGCCACAAACCACCTCACTTTATATACAAGACCTGCCTCTTCCTGCATATATAAACAGGCCCCAAATATCAGACACATAGTAGGTTTCAGCTGAATTATTTCTGGTCAGGTAGGAATTTACCTAGTTTACATCAATGTAAATGGAAATATGTGTCTGAATATACCAGGCCTTTGGAAAATTTTGCCCTGATTCTTACCTAGTTTTAGACTGTAATTCTTTATTATGGTTGGAAAAGTACACACAGAACAAACTATTCTAAACTGGAGTCCTTGACCTGATATAGAGACATGAAGAGCTCATACATATTTCTTCATCTGTGATCTATTTCTTTTCTTCTCCTTCTCCCCCCACCCCCCCTCCTCTCTCCCTCCCTGTAACATTTTTAAATATACCTGCTCTCTTCATAGTCTGGGCTAGCTGGGAGTCTTTTAAAACAATAAAAAAGAGAAATCTGATAGTGCCTTGAGTGAATGATTTTTTTCCTGAAATGGAAGTGGGTTTCTAAGTGGGATTTGAGATCAATATTGTATTTGTTTATTCAGTTCTGTCTTTGTTTGGGCGTAATGTTATAGTCCTTGGCACTTAGACCTTTTGTTAAGAAGGCTGTTGAGGATGTTACAGTGGGATTTATTATGCACTTCTGCAGATTTATTTCCTGTTAGATAATTTGGTGGATGTTTCATGTACTGCATTCTGGATAAAAATATAAAAGGACACCATGCCTGTAAAATTGCACAGTCTTTATTAGTAGAATAATTTACAGAGACATTGCAGCTGCAGTTGGCAATCTCACCCTGCCTATCCTCACTGACTTCCCAACACCTTTTCAGAACTGTCCTCCCAGCTCTTTCCTCCGCATTTCATGCATTGACCACTCACCCTTTCCTCCTCTATGCACTATTCATCGGTTTCCTGGGGATGAGAGAAAGCACTACTTATCTCACTGTCCAAGGCTGTGAGTGACAGGGACTAGTAACACATAGTACATGGAAAACACTGTCGGTAATTAAAGGTAAAGGGCCAGATGGAGTCAGTTATAGCTCTTGCTCACCCCAGCATGAATTAAAAGATGCACAGAAACACCACAAGCCTATGGCAATGGGAAAAAAAAAAACAGATGAAGCAGCAACACTTCTTTTATTTGGACTTACTCCTTCCCCTACTCCCTCTGGCCCCTCTCCCCTCCTCCTTTTGAAGGCATGTGGCAGCTGGAGCTAAAAGCAGCACAGCTGTGTCTGCCAACTGTCAGCTGGCAGGATGATGGAAAAAGGTAAAAGGGTTCCAGTCACTGAAAAGTCACCTTGGTCTGCTTAGACATGAACTTTTGGAGGTCTTGAAGGTCCACCATCTCCTTCTTGTCACCTCAACACCAATCATGACCAATCATCAGCAGTGTTACCAGCAGGGGCCCCAATAGGCTCAGCACCACAACTGAGAGCAAGGAGCAAGTCTGACACATGCTAGAAGTACATTCAGGGCAAAAAGAGGGAATGAGTTATTGTACAGCTGAGGTGTACAATGAATGAGGTGCTCCAGAACCCAAGTGGAAATAACAATACAGTCAGTCCTTTGGTTTTCCCCTGCCTGACAAAGGAAGAGTAAGGGTATAGGTGAAAGGCTCCCTTTATGGGCTTCTGGCAGTATGTTCTTGTTTTTTGCCACCTCTGAATGAGCACAAAGGGCATAAAAGAGAGGGATCCCAACTCTGTAAGCAACTGTTCTGCAGGGAATTCTCCCAGATCTCTGCTCTGAGTCTTTTCTATGTCTCTGGGACTTTCTTCCATTCATTTGGCAGCACAAAGGAAAGAAAAAAATGTCCAAATGATTTAGAATTGTTCTCCACTCTGTGTTTGCTACAAAGATATTGCTGGAGGTTTTTGAGCAAGCCCTAATTATCTTCAAAATGCATCCCATTTCTTCTCTTATAGGATTTCAGCACAGTTTTAAGCCAGATTTAGATGATCAAGCAGTGACCATAGGAGCAGTCTTTGCACCATGGCACAGCACTCAGGGAGGGCTTCTCAGTAGCGCCCAGGCTGGCAGACAGATCCTCTACCAATATCAAACTCCTTGGAGACCAGTGAGTTTTATACTTCAGTGATGCCCTGACAGTAGACTTTCAAATAACTGTGGTGGATTGGACTACTCTTTTAAAATTGAAACCCAAATCTGACCCTTCTAGATATAAACATGGCCTGGATTTTTCAGTGATGTCTAGTTTTTCTCACAGGGTGTGGAGAACATGCTTTAACTGAGGGAAGGGTGTAAATGGAGAAGGGGCATGTGCCTGATGCAACTTATGAATTTGCACTGAGGGAGTGCAGTGTGTCCAAGGAACACACTGGTGCTAGAAAGATCCCACCAGTGTGCAGAGATATCACACCCCTGCCAGATCCTTCTTTATGAATAAATGGCAGGCTGCCCTCAGCAAGAGGGTCTGAACGCATTTGGAAAGCCAACCAGCAGAGGATCTGAGAACCCACAGCTGCAGAGAGCAGGCCATGTGAAGGGAAACTGGGCTGTTCAAGCAGTTAGAGGAGGCAGCAGTGTCTGCAGGGAAAATCTGCAGTGACTGTGAAGGAAAAGCTGATGGTGATCCCTTAGGTCAGTCCTATTCCTAGGCTATTTGCCTCCTTGGGTACAACCTGCCTAAATCTGGCATATTGCAGAGCATCAGGAAAACCACTCTGTCTTCTGAATTTTTATCTCTCTTCTCCTCATAACCATCTGATCACTGCAGCACGCAAGCCCTAAAGGGTTACGTTGCTGAAGGGTTGCCACTTGTTTTTCCTGCACAGCTTAACTTCTCCTCAAGTCTTACTGAGCTCCCAATGTCACTTTATGACAGCACGCATCATCCTGGCCAGTGCAGACCTACTGCTGCTCCCCACAGGAACAATGTTTGGCATGATCTGCCCCTGCACTGCTTTCATCAAAGTGCAAATTGCTTTCCACTTTCACTCAGTAATTCTTCAGGCTTTCTCCTCCCTCTCCACAGTGTGATTCTTTTCTTTTTCCTGGCACACAGAGGGCAAGATAGGCACACAGTAGATAAAGCAAAAGCTAATTGCAAGGCATGTTAAACACAATAGATGTGCTGGGAATCTATAGATCAATACCGATGGGCATCCTTATGTGCACTGCATGTCTAAGCACCTCTGACAACAGGCTGGACTGGGAGTACATTGTAGAGACAATAATGGATTACTAGTTACAACCCCCAAACTAACTAAAAAAAGGAGACAGACTTCTGTGTCTGTTCATTATTCTTATAATCCTAAATTAACAAAAACCCAGGGCTGTGACAGGGATAAGACACTCTCCCAGTGCCCCCTCCTACCTCCCAGTTACAGTTTTGGATTAGTGAGCTCAGTTGCCTAGGGTAGTTTGGCCAGGACCCAGGCTCCAAATTCACTCATCCCTGACAACTGCTGAAGTCTGCACTGCAGCAGCTGGGGAATCTTGGAGGTAGGCTGGCAGCCTGCCTGGAAACCAAAGGGAGTTTCTATGTCTATATCCTACTCCTATAAAAGTTGGGGGCCCTGCTCCCTTCTGTCTTTCACCACTGCCTTGTGCCCACAGCAAGGGAGGTAAGAAAGACTGAGGGACAAAAACAGACAACACAAAGGACACTGGGAAGTCCCCATGGAGAGTGGTAAGGTATCTGCACTCCAGTAGCTCCAGCCCTACAGTACAGTCCAACAGTATATGGACATGGAAAGACACAGACTGAACAGCCCCTCACTATCGTCTCAGGAGGAAATTGGGAAAATAAGAAGGAAAAAAGAATCTTACAGGAAGAGTGCAGTGTGTGCAAGTGTGTTCCTGTGGTGTAGCTGTGGATAAATGTAAAATGGCAGCTGCTCCTAAAGACAATCCAGTTTCACATTCAGATATTGTAGGAAACAGCTACATCACTCAAAGGTATGGCCTTTTAAAACCCAAAACTCTTCTACAAAGTTAGCAAAAGCTTTTTTATTATATTTGCCCTCTACACTCAGCAACAGAGTTTTTAGGGAAAACGGGGAGGAAATGGCAAGAAGAAGGAGCAGATGAAAAGTGAATTTTATCAAATTGCTTTCTTGAAGCCATTATCTGGCCATAATGATACATGGCATCTCCCAGCACCTCCCCAGGAAGAAGGAAAGTCAGCTTGCTTGGGGCTGGCAGACCCAGTGCACGCATTGCTCCAAGTCATTCAGCATGGTCACTGCCACTTTGATTTGCAATTCTTCCCCATTTTGATTAAGACAGATCTTTTTGTGAGCTCGGACAGCCTGTTCTTTGTCTTTACAGTGGCTTGAAATATATTTTAACGAGAGAAGAGATGGCTTTCCTCAAGGGGCTTCTGCAACCTTTTAAAAAGTTCCAGCCTGACAAACACTGAAAAGGGACTACTATCTGGTTTGGTGACTTCCTTCTAATTGTCTAGTTCTGTTACTCTTGGTGTGATCTACCTGTTAATTGGTGTACCAGTAATGATGAAGGTTTCTGTCACACTGAGTGCAGACAAGCCAGACAGGAAAATAATGCCCAACGTTTTGGATCTATACACGGTGCCCTTTGCATTAAAGCAAACAGCAGCACTTTGAATGTGCTTGTAAGATAAATGTTGGGGAAAACAGACGGATGATACAGAAGCTGAATATAATGAGCCAGGCTGATCTCAGCCTTCACTGCTCTAGTTTATTGGCAAATGTAGGTGCTGTGCATCTCCAACACCCTGAGCACCTAGCATTTTCATAGATCATGTTAGGAGCTTAAATTAACTCAGAGCAGTAACGTAAATATATCTGTGAGATAGTAAGAGAGCCATAACCATCCTGGAAAAGTTTCTCTTTATAATCTGACAGCATATTGACTAATTGGGAAGCAAAACTTTTTAACGGAGAAAAGGTTTCTTCTTATTACACGGCTTACGTATTTCTTCTTATAGGCCCATTTTTGACATATTCTTTAACCAAAAAATCACAAATTTAATCTACCTTCACAGCAAAACTGTTGTGAAACACAGATATTCTACACAAGGGCTAAAGCTGGGGTGAAAGCAGGTTCCATTCTCTCCTGTAGACCCTGTTTTATCCTTCTCTGTTCAATGGTGGTGCCTGCTAGGCCTCCACAGTACTGGGGCTTCATAAAATAGGTTTTTCCCCTGGGAGAAGGGACTGAGATCTCCTTTTGCCTGCAGATGGGCCACTATACATCACAGTCTCCAACACAGCATGAAAGAAAATAGACATTCTAGCAGATAGGTAGGTCAAACTCAAGAAAAAATAGGTCCACAGGGAACTTGACATACAAGGCAGATTAAGTAATTTCTCTGGATGTATCTCATGGGAACCCACACTGTACAGGGTACAGCAAAACATTTGATGGAAGTTTGTTCCTTGTCTTCCCTACATTAGTGTGTGTATGCATTTCCAGGCAAGGTTTTGCTGTGAGTAGAAATATTCCAATGATCTTTGCTAATGGCAGTTTTTACATTAAATAACTTAATCAGGAAATCCAAGATGTCTGGCCAATGCACTTTTTCCCTTCCTCTGCAGAGGTTATAATGCACACAGGTAAGAATGCTAACTCTCCAGACTTTGTTTTCTCCTCTCCTGCCACATGGCACAGCTTTAACTTGTTATGCTAAGATATGATCTCTCCATAGCATTCTCCAAGCAGTCCTTTCTCCACACAGTAATTGGGGCTTCAGACAGGCTTTAGTCATCACCATGGAGATGTGCATTGACCATCCCTCTTGAAGACCATAGTCACTCTTTCTGGCTTATTTCACATGGGAACATATTCCCTGTTTCTTTCTCTTCACATGCAAGTTGGCAGCACTTAAGACAACCAGAATAGACAGAGTTTATCTGGTTCCATTTACTATTTGCAGTCACATCACTCCGGGCTATAATGTCAAGGACAACATCCTGTGGAAGTAGCAGACAGTCAATGCTTCTGAAAACAAGGTGACTCATTTCTTTAGACACAAGCTTCACCTTCCAGTAATATCACCTGAGGGTCACACAAGGGAGCAGCAAGACCTCATCAGCACTTAGGAGAAGCCTAGATGAAAAGGGCAGCCATATGCTCATCCAGGAATGAAGAGAATGAGGAAGAGAGGAAGGCAATTCACAAATTTCCTTTGTTAATATAATATTAAAACAAAAAAATAATCTCTGTGAGCGTACTGTACCGGGGGCTCCTGTCTGACAAGCCAAATGAAATATGAGAAGCTTCAAAGCAGGATGGCAAGCGTTATCGGGGAGGAAATGAGCGGAGTGTATATCTGGCTGTCACCACCAGAGGAAGAAGGTGCCAAGCCCATATCTGCTCCCAGCACAAGGAGCCGATGAGCTGCCCTGAATGACAATAACTCTCAGCAGAGAAGGATTCAAAATGCCTGGGAAGTGATAAAAAAGCAGCCAAGCATTTCATTATCCTAAGTGCATCCCCTCATTATATTTTCTTTTAAAAACATCTTTTGACCAATTTTAATGCAGATGAGAAGTTGCTGGATTGACAGCCCTGGAGACTAAAGACTTTCCTCATTATCTGTAGTGTAGACAAGAGCAATAAAGCATCCCTCAAGCTCTCTCTGCTCTTGGCAATGTGTCTTCTGGCCAGCAGCATATCCAATGAAGGGAAGGGAGCTCTTAACATGTGCTCAGTTCTTCATCCCTGTGTGGGGCTAGCTGCTAGCCAGCTCAGATTGTATCCTGTAAGGGATGTATGAAGGACATTATTTTAATTTCATAATACAATAATATAAATTCTCCATCAACCTGCAGTACGTGATGGCCTCTATTTCACAAGCACAGTGCCAAGAGGATAAGCACTATATAAGCCGACATCTCAAAATGAGCTGGATTCTTATCATCAGACTATGAGCATTTTAGAGGGAAAACCAGGTCCCTGCTCTGCCCAGGGGTAACATATTGCCAAGCAGATGGTGGGTGACTTCTTGACTCTGAACAGGGCAGGACCCACTTGGGAGGAGCTGACTGTATGCAAAGCTGACTTTTCCCTTTGTGGGAAAAGAGGTTTTACTTTTGCCTCACCTTCTTCTAGCTCCTGATGAGTCCTGAACCTGTGTGGAAATGAGAGATCGTTTGCCCATTTTCTTTCAGCAGGGGAATCCAGCAAGAACTGGGAAATGCAAGACAACCTCACATCAGCCCTGGCCAGAGAGCTCACACCATACTACAAAGCAGCAGCTCCCAGTGAGTTAGGAACCATATTCCCTGTGCAACCACGCTTCTGTCTCTCATCAAGGGCTGAAAAAGATCCTTCCTTCCTTCCTCCCTTCCTCCCTTCCTTTCTCTCTTCTTTTCTCTCTTCCTTCCTGCAATACTAAGACCTTCATACTCAAGTTGGAATAATCAGGGAGCTGACTTCAATGAATCTTTCCCTGCAGGGGGAAATGGGCCACTGAATAACAGAACCAGTATGATTCCAACAGAAGCCCTTTAATTGTTTACATTACATGCTAGATATAGATTCTAGGTCTACTGTCCACGTGGGCACACATCTCTGGCTTGGCTAAACTTCTTCTTCATGAGGCAGGCACACATCCTTCAGGACATCCAATTGCTCAAGTAGCCATCCTCACATTGTGCTTCCCTTATCTGGGGTTTACATTTTTTGCAGACATTTTCTCTGGCTCTCTTCTTATTTTTGGTTGCTGTTTTCTCAGTAACCTTGATGAATTCTTGAGAGCTCCAGCAACAAAACTGCAGGTGGTTTGATAATATTACTTAAAACCAGTTTGGCTGGTGCATCAGAATGGCCTGTTATACAGATACATTGCTACATTTCCCCACACGGTTTTTGAAGGACTTATTTGGGGAGAGGAGAGGAGGGGAGTGCAGAGCAGAGCAGAGCAGAGCAGAGCAGAGCAGAGGGTTATTAGATTCACTAAGTCACCATTTTCTGTGGCAGTAGTGGTTATTATTATTATATCTTTTTCCATAGACATTATTAATACTGTTATAATAGTAGTTACTATTATAGTTAATATAATAGTATTAGAGTAATACTATTATAGGGTGTAGTAGTATTACAGTAATAATTAATATTATAGTAGAAATAGCTGCTGAGGTCTTAGCCAGCTTTGTTCTTCATAGCTGGCTGTATCTACACCTGTATATTCAAAGGCAACTCCTAACTCAAAAAGTAAGCTGCTTTAAAATTAATAAAGAATGGTTGGAAGAGGCTTAAAACACTGTCTACTCTCTCACCACATGGTGAATTGGGAAAAACCTTTGCTATGGGTGCAAGATGGAGACAGTGATGTAAATCAGATAAGAAGATGCTCTTCATTGTCACTTCTCCTCTAAGTGCTGTACAAATACCTGGTCTTCTTCTGTGACTTATTTCAACATGAGTTGCAGACCCTGCTCTTCATTTACAAGCTTTTATCTCAGTGGAATAGCACAATCCCTTCTTCCCCTGCATGAGTTTCACCTTGTCTGCTCTGAGCGTCTTATTAAAAGTCCCAGGAGATCTGATGCATTTTTACTGCTTGTCTCCAAGGGTGTTGAGCAAAGGATTAGCTGGGAATTTTCCCTGGAATGATTTTTGAACAGAAAGTATTGTTTTTACCAAACTGATTGATTTTCCAGGTCATCATTATTTTTATTGTCACATATGACAGGTTTATGAATAAAATACGTTTACCCAGACCAGGAGATACTTCAGAGTCTATACTAAATATTTTGTCTGCTTTAATTCAGAGCTAAAGTACCTTCTATCTGTCATCCCAGTTAGCTCTTTGCTTTCCCTCCTTTGCTGGCTCATCCAGGTGGCAACTGTAGTATATTTACTGCTGTTCAGCTGATAGCCCAGGTGCAGACAGAGGGCTGAGCAGTTTCAGCTTTCTTCATGCTAAGTGTACAAGGCAGGCTCCTCTGCAGTAGCACAATATTAGAAGCAAGTGTTGCTGCAGAACATAATTTTGGTGTGCTTATTCTCAAACCCCTCTTTTCCATCCCAAGTACATGAACAGCTAGCAGAACATAATTTTGGTGTGCTTATTCTCAAACCCCTCTTTTCCATCCCAAGTACATGAACAACTAGCTTGAAATGTTGTATATTAGTTTATGATCTAATATTCTGGAGTATGCATATCTGCTATGGGTCATCACATTTTACATACATAATGAATTGCAGGGGAAGCTGTTTTAACAGCAGGATTCATGACTAGGAGGTTCTGAGACCAACAACAGGGTTTCCAGATAAAGGAAGGAGTAGGCTTGACTCCTTCTGCCTTGCCCCTGACCTAGAGCACCAGAGGAGGCTCAAGTGCCAAAGGCTGTCAGGGCAGCAGCCAGGGAGCACTGAGATGCACAGCTCCCTCCCCCATCACACTCTGGACTTTACATCTTAAACAGACTGGGGGCGAGGAAGATTATTGTTTTTATTTGACTAGTTAAGTGATGTTGGATCCTGTTTGGAACCTGTGAATGATATGAGAAAGGGAGCATAGCCAGGGTTTAAAAGACTGTGGCAGGAACCAAAGAACCTGTACGAACTCAGAAGTTTAACTTTGGCACTGAGTCTCTGTAATTTGTGCTTGTCACATTTTTCTTTATGTCATCAAAGCTATCTATGATTCCTTCCGTATGCAGACAATTTCTAATTATTCTCTTTGGGAGAAAACACAGATGGATTTTCAACATTTTTTTCATTGTATTGGTACTCCTTTGTCTCAGTAAACCAGATTTCTCTTCTTTTTAATCTGCTTTAAATCTAGCTTTCAAGCAGTGTATATTAGAGCAAGTAGTTTACGTGGCATCCAGGAGCTACATAATTGCTTTTATGTTCCGCACAAACCACTCAAAAAGTGAAGGAAAAGTTTCTCTGAAAGAAAGAAGAAAAAAACTTCTTACATCTTCAAGAACTTGTAAAAGGAGCTGCTTCCAAGATGGGCAATATTTCCACAAAAAAAATATTAGGGTGTTTTAGGATGATACTTGGATTTATTTTTTTCTACTCCCTAGCCACAAGTTATTACCAAATTTTCGAACTTCTACCCAATGTGTTTTGTGCCTTTACAGGGGGCACTTTTGATGGGGGACAGAGAGTATTTTAGTTTTGATTATCCTGTACTTTTATACAAACCTGGCCTCCCAGTTACCCTTTTCCACAGAAAAATGTCTCCTCATTAGTTTTTCAGCCCACATATACATTGTACACCACGCTATATATAGCTGCATTTGATAAGATTGCAAGAAAGATGCCATTTTCTGATGTGGAGGTGCTTATCTCCTTTGCTAGTTGTCATGGCATTTTTAAAAGTTCTAACAAAACATTTGGCTTCCCTATAAGATCTCAGAGGGCTGGGGCGAGATAAAACAGGTAACATTTCAATAACCTGCTGAAATATTAGTGAATGCTATAGGTGCACTAGCACGTTATCAGACATTCATTCTTTATATAAAGGAAAAATGAAGTAAAAGGTCTTCATGGGATCACTGTTATTAACCTGTGATGAATATGTAACTTCTAGTCATTCTGACTGGGTTCCTGAGTCCCACCTGGAGCCTCTGAGTCTGAGGGTTGTATCCTGAGAGGCAGAATAAGCCTTGCATTGTTCAGACAGATAAAGTTTAGCTAGGGAATGGTAATTTAATTGTCATCCCATAGCGAGCCTCCCAGGAAGCTCTGAATATTGAAGTCCTAGTTAGCATCTCATTATCCAGCATCTTGCTTTCATCCATTTTGCTTTGCCATGGCCTTAATGCAAGCCCTGACAGGAGGCACTTTGGGAGGGCTATTTAAATCTTCCTGAAGATTTATGTCCAGGCACTGAGTCAGATCCTCAACTGGTTTGTTATGGTTGGCTCAACACTCGCAGGAGCAGACTTGCTCACAAACCAAAGACACTGGTCCTGTGAATGCTGTAGCAAATCCAGATGTGATTTCTCCCTGTCATTTGAAATTCTGTGCCTTCATTGCATCTTTTTTGTCTCCTCTAGGCACTCCTTGCCCTTTCTGAGTCATATCCTTCAGAAGCTCCCTTCATTCTCATTTACTGACTCCATTAGCTTGCAGTCATAATTTTCTTTTCTAAACATCTTCTAAAAACATCTCATGCTAAGACAGTGTCCAAGCTGATTTCTTTGCTATCGGCCCAATTATATGGGCTTGGTCTTTTGGGATTTATGGCATTTTGTACGTTTGTAGTGGCAGATGCCAAGTGAGCCCTTTTGTTTACTGCAATGAGAACATCATTGTTTTAAATTTCTACTCCAAACTGGGTGCACATTTTCAACTCATTGCTTGTTTCAAGATGTCCTGTGCTTGATAGCTGTGTTTATAGCCTCTCTCAGTCCAAAGTCTACTTTTGCAAGCTGTTTTTTTCTTTGTGGATTATGTATGAATAGGACACAGAAACAAATCTTCTGGGTCAGCTACCAAAGTGTATCCCTGAGATATATTTTTTTTGCTCTCTCCCAATTAAATGGAAACATTTCTGGTTCATTTATCAGCTGTTGTAAATCAACATCATTGAAGTTAGCAGGGCTGTACTGATTTATGTTCACTGGGAATTTGGCACATGCACCAAGCCTAGTAGCTTCTCCATCAAATGCTCTTTTGTTGTAACTCATTGTGGCTGTGTCTTTCTTAATGGTAGAATATTTGGACCTACTATTGCTCTAACAACAGAACAACATCATTTTTTTTTCTCTGCTTTCTTTCTAGGGTCATGGTTTAGTTCAGTATAAAATATCACTGTCAAATAATCTCACACTTCAGTCTGACAGCTTTTTATGTCAACTTGGCAATTGTATAACTCATCTTACATGTTGCAAAGTTATGGAAAATAAGATGTCCAAGGCCAGAGTCTCCCAGATTAATTCTCCTTGCCATGTCCCTCCGGAGCAAATACCAGGGGATTTGGCTGACACAAGAAAACATTCTTCTCCCTGTGTACATGAAGTTTGTACTGTGGCTGATCTGTCTGATCTCAGCATTGAGTGCACTGGTGAATCACAAAGATTTAGGACTACAGTCAGTAGTTCATACTGCCCTCAAAACATGAGATGTCCTTCTAGCTCCTTGCTCCAGGGACACTCTGGCCAAATCCCATCTCTGTACTGGGGCATATGCATGGCTCTCCTCAGGACAAGCATGCAGTCTGATAAAATGAAAATTTGAATTCAAGACCAACAGCAGGAAAGTCTGGGATGGGAAAGAGGAAGTCTTTAATATAATTCTCTTCTTGGCAGTAAAGTTGGCCTGTCTTTGCCTACCACATACAAAAAAAATACTGCTGTTCTGACTCACACCTGTGATACTAGTGCTTTATGACAGTACAATTCCAATCTGATTCCTTTTTCACCTGCTCTTCTGACATTTCTTGCAGAAAATGCTACAATTCTCTTTCCCATTCCCACTTCATCCTAATCTTTCTGTATTATCTCTTTCCACATGTACTGTTGTTTTTCCTTGTGAGAAATAGCAACTAAAATAGTTCTCTACTTTGTCTTTGCTATTTAGTAGATACTCAGCTAGGCTGTTTCCTTGGGGTGTTTCTTTCTTAGATGACAGAAAAAAGTCATTTATTGACTTACCCATCCAAGCTGTTTCTCTTATTCACCCACCTCTCTCTCCAGTCGGAGTTTTAGCTGAGTTTATAGCAAGCAATATGTCTGATTCTCCAAGGATTTCTGTTAAGTTTTTCATAAGAAATTAAGAATCGCCTTCTACGCCTTGCCCACTGTATTTTATTGTCATCTGACTGAATGAAAAGACACTGAGAGATAACTTCTGCTATGAATTTCCTAGGACTGACCTCTGTATTTTTCAGACCACTCTAAACATCATGCATCTTTCCAGATCATTTTTCAGCCCTGAGATATGTAACTACTACACACATAGACCAAAAATACATTCTCTGAGCTAAAAAGTTGACAAAATCAGCACAAGACAAGTAAGAGAAATAATAGAGAAGAATAGAGAGAAGTGGACTGAAGCCAAAATTGCTACAGGCAGCAGCAAGGCCTGGAAAACCTCTCTGGATTTGAAATCTTTTCTAGGTTTCAGAGCCAAGGGAAGTGTGCAGGAGCGCTATGATGGAGAGATTAAAAAAAGCATAGTTGGGGAGGGTTATCACTTCTCACACATGTGGGGGGCAGAGGGCAAAATCCTGAAGGTGTTCAGTGGACTAGTTAAAAGACAGACACTGAGAGCTGACGTTTTGTGCCAGCTGGATTTATGGGAATTTTTATGTTATACTTCTGCATGTGGTAGCTCCCACTAGCAGGAGGCTGATGGTCACTTTTCCCCACCACTTCTGCCAGTTGTACGCCTTTTTCTTTGATCTAGAAGGCAGAGGAAAATGTCACTTCAGATTAAAGGTCCGGAATGACATTTTTCTACCTGCTGTATGTTTTTAGCTATCGTATTTACTTTGTTTGAACTGCTAAGACTGCACAATGGGAAACCACAGAGAGGGTTGATGTTGCCTGAGTTGTGGTACAGTAGTGCTCTCTAACAGACAAGATCTGTTGCCAGAGGAGGCTAGTTAGCTCTGTTTAGAGATTTGTTTGGGCATCTGTTGCTAATTTTGCAGGGCCACAGTGATCCTTCATTCCTGGTCCATGTGCAAACTAATGAGCTGTGTAGCAGGGTTTTTTTTAATTAACTTCCGGAGGGGCTTCTCACTGAGATGCAGATTATGAACTAACCTACTGACAGAGAATAGAGGAGGTGCATGCTCACCTCCACTGGCAGGCTGCATTGAGCACTGTGCCTCTGAGTCTCAGAAATCAGGAAAGATTTTCAGTTTATTTATCCCTTGCACAGATGATCTTGCAAACAAGGTAAAACTTGCCAACATTTACTCTACCCCACTGTTATCAAAAGTGCCAGAAGCTGATCAGGTACTGGATGGAAAAATTACTTTGGGTTTTCTCGTGTAGCATCTTATGTGAGCACTGCTGCCTATCCATCGGGACAGGGTACAAGGCTACATGGACTGAGTTCTACTGCTCTAAATCTCCTTAAAATGACCTCCTTTTTCTAGGGAACTAAGCTGATGAGCATTTAGAAAGAATTAAAAATTACATCCAGCTATTTAACTTAGCAAGGATAGGCTGATTTTGTGTGTTCAGGCATGCTGTGGCTGAAGAACTAGAGCAGACCAGCAGGCAGGAGGTGGCTGGGCAACCTGCCTGCTGCCAAATTATAGGCACAGCTATCTGTAAGGGTCTCCCCAAGCAAAGCAAAACACCTGATGCAAATCAGTCCAGAAACTTACCAGAACTATGCCAGGTCAGCCTGGACCTCTTGCATTCAGTGATAGCCCAGGGTAGGCTTGGAAGAGTGAGTGCATTTGTGGTGGGGTAGCTCCTCTGAAGGCTGCTCAAGCTCTTCACTGCAGCTTGGTTTTTCTGGGATGAAAGAGGCAGCTCTGGGGACACAGACAGGCTGTTCTGACCCTGCTTGTGCCCATAGCAGCTTAGGTTGACAAATCAGAGACCACTTCCCACCAGGCCCCCTCCTAGTCACCAGATACCGGACAGATCTGGTGCTAAGTGATCCTCATACTCCTCTGGGCATGAGTCTCCTTGTCGCATTGCAAGGCTGAGGTGAGGTGTGGGGACCAAGTGCAGGCCAGGATGAGCTAGCAGAGCCCCTAAAGCAATTCAGCTATGGAATAGATGACATTCAACTTGCAAGAAGTAGACAGATGGTTTCCTGACCTGACAGAGGAAGGATACAGGAGCTACCACTGTTGTCCTACTCCTAGCACCATGCTGAGGGCAGCAGAAATATACAGAAAGAATTTTGTCTCTGTAAAACCACCACTCTTACCTGAGGACTTTACCTCTCCATCGTAGTTGATCGGGATTCCAGGATGGGCTCTGTGGCTGGGCTTCAGATTTCTTTAACCACCAGTGTGAGGTATGAGAAGGTCTGTGGTCATCTATGTACGGACAAGTTGGTAGGGAGATAGTGGCATTTCCAAAGAGGAGCTTACCTAAGCTGGGGCAAGTGGGATGAGACGTTATCTGAAGGTGCCCATTTCTCTCCACTGATTTTTGAGGGAACCTCAGCATAGACTGAGTCCCTCATTGAAGCTACAAAAGATGAAACCCCAGCTCAGAACCAGTAGTTCCCACAAATAAGGTGGAAAGTATTTGTTCCTTAGTGTATTTTAGTTTCCTAAATTGTATAATTTCTTTGACAGAAGGAGATGTCAATCAAAGCTTAGTAAAAAAAGCAAATATTCTTGCAAAACATTAGCCGAGTCATCACTGTTTGGCCTCCTACCAGCACCCCAGTGGACAGGACACTGGCTGCTCCATGGCTCTGCTTCCCTGCAGCATGCCACTTGTCATCAGATGTAGTTATTGCTCCGAAATTTTAATTAAGAGAAACTGAAGCAGAAGGCAGACCTGAGTAAGACAAAGAAGATGAGAGAAAGGTGACAAAGGGGGAAGAGGAAAAATAGGAAAAGAAGATACAAGAAGTGATAGAAGGGAGGATGCAGCACAACAGTACTTGGGGGATGTTTCATGTTCTTGAGAAAGTATCAGCTCCTGAATTTTGGGGAAAAGACTTCTCACTGGTGAAACAAGGCTAGGAGAAAGGAAGGCCTTCAGAAAGATAAGGGGGTGTTTTTCAAATGTGTCCCAGAACATGAATAGCCCTGGGCTGCTGGTTAAACCTGAAGTCAGCAATCCCAGGCCTCTGTTCCTTCAATACTTCTTCATTAGCAAGGCACTACATCTAAGTCTCTCCTGACAGATGGGAGAACCAGAAACTGGCAATAAAATATAAGTGAAATCAGAAATGACAAAACTTTTCTTGTTGCACAAGGTGAACTTGAACTCAACCTCTGGGGATATTCAAGAAATTTTTTGCATTTTTTAAACTGTTTGTGCAATCTTATAATGAGGAAGATATTGCTGTGGCTGATGCCACAGTTTGAAATTATGCTCACAAAATAGCACAACCCTCTGTTCTCTTTCTTGGGAAAAAAATCATAATAGTAGTAGTTCTTACAGTTATCTCCTCAGAGCATCTGGGACAGAGCAAGACCTTAACACATGCAAGCTGCTTCCTACTGCAATTTTTGCTCTTTTTTTCATCAGAAAAGGAATGCTAATTTAGAAAGGGCAAAAGTCTTCTAGGCTTACACAGAACTAGTTTTTTTGCGTCTTTGAACTTCTATATGATATACAGAAGATTTAGTCCCATCAGCTGAATACTACTTAGATTCCTAGGGAAAATAAATCTTTCCTTTAATCCTCTGCCAGATTACTACTACAAGTCTAGTTGGTTGGTTATTTTATTTTTTGTTTGTTTGTTTGTTTGTTTTAATTTATGAGGCAAGATAGAATTTAAAATAGTAGAAATCAAAATTATATTAGTCTACCAAAACAATTTGGAAGATATGACTACATTGTCTGCGACTCTGAGAGAACCTGATGTTCCTTACTAATGAAGTGATGCACAGGAGATGTTTTAAGACAGGTTTCAAACAGAGAAAATAATGTTTTTCTGAAAGTGTGTGGTATAACTCTGGAACTCGTTGCCATGTCTCAGACACTTGGGGAGATTAAAGGTAAAAGGGCTGAAAAAAGGAGAGTCAAATGCACAGAAGGTTGATACCCCAAACAGCTATTAAACTTAATGTTCCACATGCTCTGCATCTGCAGCACAGCAGATGAAGAGGAGATGAAGGTCTATCCTCAAGGCTAAGGAATTTATGCTTGTCCTCTTTCTGTCTTTTTTTTTCTTAATATTCACATTATTGATTTCTGCCAGAGACAAGATGTGGGTATCAATGATCCTTCAGTCTGTGTTTGGGCAGATATTCCTGTGTTTTTTTAAATTTGCCTATGCCAGCAGAGCAATACTCCTGTGAGCTCGACTAATGTTGCTTAAGGAGGTGATAAGACTACCCAAAATAGTTACAGAAGCAGATGTAACATGGGCAAACCCTTAAAGATTACACTATATTCACAGGAAAAACCCTTTTTCCTTGATGCTATATTGACAAGAATAATGAGTTAGTTCCTTATGCAGTTTCAGGTAACAAGCATCAATTGTGAGACTTATGAGAGTAGCTGCAAATTAGAAGTGTAAACAAAACAAATCCAAGATTTTTTTTTGTGTAAACAAAAAAATCCAGCTGATTTTTTTAACTCCTGGAAGCAAAGAAGGAAGGGTTTGTGAATGAGAGGTACATGTGGTTCTTCACACTTAGAAAACATGTATTAAATTTCTAAGAACTGAGATAAGATTAATCAAGGTGTTTGGCTCTATCATTAATTTCTTGAATGCAAACTTCATTACAAGGTGGAAATTTGAAGTATTTTGGTATATTTTCTGAATTTTTTAGGGATTACTGTTCAAAACCAACATGGATCCTACAGGATATTCAGGAATTGTTTTTTCCCACTCTTTAAGTTGAAAGGATGAGTTGAATTTTAGCTGTAGATGAAAGAAAAGGGAACTTAGGTCTATGTATATATCAGTTTTGTGGCTAATTTAACCCACTCAATGTTAAGCTCATCAACAGACACTTGGAAGTGCTTTCCTTTCCAGGCAGTGGACTTTAGACGCTGACACAAATGCCTTGGGGAGCTCTGGATTTACTGCTTGAGCCCGGGTGACCCACTACAGCCTTCACCTTACAGACTAATGAGGCAGGGACAAGATGATTATTTGTTTTTCAGGCTCTGTGGTTTGCCTGAGGAAGGGCATTCCTAAGCAGATATTTCCACATGGGAATATTTCCAATGCCATTAAAATTAGTGCTCCTGGATATGCCATGAAAAACTGGAGAAAACATGAGGTTTACAGACTGAAGATTTCATGTCCCTGAGCTTAAATGATGTAGGCTGTGGGTCATAGGCCAGGTCATAGGCTTTCTGCTGAAGCCTTGCCTAAGGGTGAGTTTCAGCCATTGCTACATAGGTATCATTAATCTGTAGAAAATCTTCCAGAAATGTTTCTCGGTAGTTGTCGAGTCTTGATTGTGAGAGTAAAGGGAGAAGATACCCTTTCTGACCTTTTCCATTTCTTGTTTCCATCATTTTGTAAACAAAATTGTTTATTTTTCTCTAGTAATTCAAGTTAAAAAGGTATCTCTCTCGACGTTTTGGTAATGTCCTGAGCAATTAGGATCATTTATTTTCTCTCTTCTTCTCCTTAGAATTAAATTAACTTGATAAGAAGACCATAGGCCAGTGGTGCCAAATGTGTAGCTTTTAATAGTAGATCTTGCAAGGAAAATATTCTAGTTTTATCGAATTTAAAAACAACTACCTTTAAAATAAAAGAATGCTTTAAAACCTTGGCAGTTTGAAAGACAATGGCAAACAAATCAATAAGAAGGCATAGCTAGCATGTTGTTTCAGAATATCTTTTCTCACAACAGACAATATAAAAGCAAATATTGATTTACTCTCATTGGATTTTGATGGCTACTAGGACCTATCAAGGAACTATCAAAAGTTTGAAAGTCAAGCATAACACAAGTAGTAATTAACTACAGAGTTAGAGAACATATAGCATCTGAAAACTTTAAGAGAAATAAAAAACAAAAGGAAGCCAAACAAGGGAGAAGATGCACATTCTGCTGTCCTCACTTTGATCTGAAACATGCTTGACAGTCTCATGGAATCTCACATGAGCAACGCCTCCCTGAAAACCAGCACAGTCACAGAGCAGAGGCACTGACCTGGCATTAGACACACCTTCTGCATTGTTAGAGAGGGCATCTCTTGTGGCAGTGCAAAACCAAAGTCCTGACTGTTTCTTTTGTACCCATCATATCTTTAAACAACCTGGCTCCCATGTTGGAGCACATGTGGAAATATCCCAGCTGGTAAATACATTAAAAAAGTAACACTTGCTTCTGAACATGTTTCCCATCCCTTTGTGAGTACTTCAGACACCAGGGTCTGGTCCCAAGCAGACTCTTGATTCCACAAGGGCAAGAAGTGCCAGACTTGGCTTCTCATTAGGAACATCATTGCAGTCACTTACTTTGGATGGAAGGTTTGCTGCGTAAGACAGCGATAGGTGGCAGATGGCTGCACAGAAACTGTGAGACCTCTCTTAGACAGGGTTTCCCAGCCAAATTTCAGGATACTTCATCACATTGTCTGCAGTCTCAGCTAAATTTCAGAGACTGTTTCTCTGGCTTCCCTAAACAGTCATGCAGCTCTTCTCAGTGATGAGGAATAACCAAAAACAGCTTTCAACACAGACCTGAGCAAAATTAATTAATTGCAAGCTTCCAGCTTCAAGGTTAACACTATTGGCATGCATCTCTGAGTAAAGATTTATATTTAACTACAAGTCATGAGTGTTGGCTAAATCATAATCAGAAAGAAAAAAAACAGTATGAAAACCCTGCACTAGAGTGTTCTTTGTATTTATCTTTACATTTGTGTCTTAGGTTTTTAGCATTCCAAGCTGTTACCAGCACAGCATAGCTAGCAAATTTTCTCAAAAGGTGAGGAAATCAGGCATTAGCATGACTCCAGCTGGAGTCATGAGGAGGCTCTGAGGAAGATAGCTGATCACAAGACGGAGATGTACACATTGGATGTGAACTAGTAGGTAGAAATCAGTGTAGCCCCATTCAAACCAGTGATATTTCACCAGTGAAGATTCAGCAAAACATTTTACCAGATAGTACTTATAAGAACAAAGTTGGATCCATCCTAGGTATCAAAACCTGTTCTGTTTCCTGTGCATTTCCATGAGTTCTGCAGTTTGTCCCACAGACTGAACCCATCACCCCTTACCAAGTGGAGAATCACACTAAGTTTGTCTTGGTGGAGGCAATTCTGCATGGACTGCTAAAAGCAGAACAGATATTTATGATTGGTTTGGGTTTGGTTTGGTTTGAGTTTTTGATTGTCATAACAGTTAAATGAAGGGAATGAATTGTCTTTTTGCTGCAAAATAAAAAAACTGACCAGAACTATGAACATACACAAACACGAAGAGGGACTTGGATGAAATGCTGCCTTGCTTTGTGCAATGGGCAAGGGACAGCTCAAGAGTCATCCCACGGGCAAGGCTGGCTCTGGAATGTGCAATCCTATCTCACTCACACTGTAACACTTCCCCTTGCCCTCCTGCTGCATTAGCAAAGGGAAACCAGTACAGCAGGCTGTGTCATGGCAGGCAGGCAGCTTTGGGTACAGCTCTGCAAGCTCAGGAGTTGACATCCAGCAGTACTCTTTTTCTAAGAGATCCATGGTAGATGAATATTTTCTACCACTACAACCTTCTTGGGCTAACTCACATCTTGCCAATGAAGTGACTTACTTTCAACTCATATTCTGTGTCAGAAGATCAGCAGACCATTGAAAGAACCCAGCCTTGGGATCCTCCATTCTCTACAGTATGTACCTCCGAGGGAGCTTGGTGTTACCCTTCTAGGCAGGTTGACACACAATTCACTTGTCTCTGCTTTTGTCAAGCCCAGCCACCACCTGCACCCATCATCTCCCTCACTGATTCAGACACAGTTTACAACTGTTTTGCTGTTCTAAAGTCCTGTCCCTGCCTCTGTTATTACCATTGCACTGTCAATCATTCCTGGCTCTCTATCATGCTCCTTTACATGTCTATAAAGTGCTACCACCACTTCCACCCTCTGACTCTTACTTTCCTCCATCCCCTCTTTCAATCAGCCTTGAAGGAAGCCAACATTCCTCTGAAGGATGAGTTGTTGGTCCTCAGAAAAATCTCAATGTTTTATTTCATGTCATTTAAGGTAAGAAAATCATACATTCCCCACATGGAACAGGGCTGGGACAAAAAGAGAAAGTGACAGCTGTAGGGATGTTCCCACATTGAGTCAAAGTAATGCCAAAGTTCAGCACCTTCAAGCAATGAGCCCCAGAGATAATGGGTCATGTCTCATATCTGCTGGCCCCACAGGACCCTGAATACTGACAGACTCCTTTGGCTCATAAACTTGCCACAATATGACATGATAATTGGGAAGGGAACAGACACATGTCACACTGAATTAACTAAATGACAGTTATTTGTCCAACGCAGCAGAGTACCTCTGAGGAAAACTTTCCTCATTCTTGGCAGTGATAGCACAAGCACAGGAAGACATACAGATTGCTTTGGTCTTTGGTCGCACTCTGCTGCTTCAGAGAAGTGGGGTGCAGAGACCTGACAAATTTTAGTGGTCCTTCTGAAAGCATCAAGTGGTGGTGAAAAACCTCATATTCATATCCTGGTAATCTGAGGTCTTCTGGATTGCCCTTTAGCTGCTGGGAAAAGCCCTTTTGTGGCTCAGGAGTCAAACTGTATTTCCCATCATAGATTGTTCATGATGCTTTTTCACTGTAGAAGGTTTCATTGAACATTGCTTTTGGCCTTATCCAGAATTCTGGCTTGAACTTTTTGACTACCTACTTACTCCCTTCCACAGCTCAGATAAAGCGTCACCCTTTGATCCCTGCTCTAAAACTCAACAGTTATTTGCAGCCACTTGTCACATTAGTGCTAGAGCCAATCATAACCAACTGTGGAAAAGTGGGAAGGGTCAAAACACGGTGTTTCTGGCTCACAAGGCCCAGAACAATTCTTAGCCAGGAGGGTGTCCAGGAAACAACTCTTCTGTCTGTGTATAGTTCTTGTGCAGGTTCTCCACATACCCATTAGGGGCTGGCATCAGTACAGTGGGATAGAGAGACTTTGATGTGGTTCTGGGAAGGAATTTTAAGTTTGCAGTTACCGTCTATCCAGAGAAAAAAAACACCTCTGTTTCCCCCTGCTCAATGGGCTATTTGTTTCCCTGTTTCCCCTTGAAAGCACTGCACCAAAATCATGTGAAAATTCAACAGCGCAGCATGCTTCATGAGAGTTGCATTTTTGTGAACAAGTTTATTTGGAGATAAACCAAGAAGAACTGTTGCAAAAATATCCTTCACCAGCTCCCTCTGTGCCTGGAAGCCAGCTTCCACCTCAAGGGCACCTGAACAGCCATGGATGTCTGTCTCCCATGACCTCATCAGAACAACAATCCTTGACAAAGAGAAAAAAGCTCCGTCCAAAAGATTTTGAATTGCCCCAATATATGTTTATGACTGAACCACCTCTCTGTAACCCCCGAGATTAGTAGGAACTCTTCGGTGTGCTGTCTCTCACGTCTGAACTTGAGACTTTGTCCCTTTTGATGGTGGTTTTTGGATTTGCAGTGACCCTCATGTGTTAATAACAACTCCCAGCCCCTGAGGTCATTGAGTCTGAAATTACAGTGGAGAGGGCAGCATGGGGGTGAGTGCATTGGGAAAGACACAGCCTAGAGCCACGCGTTTGACCATGCAGCATTGCTGCTTACCATCCATAAATGTGACAGCAGGTAAGAGCTGAGACCTGTCAGCAAGGCTGGTCCTCCCCAGCTGCCAACAGCATAAATCCGCTGCATCCTCCTTTGTCTCCATAGAAACTTCCCTGCTGTCTGCAAAAGGCCAGCAAAGAGCTTTATTTCTCTGTAGCTACCCCTTAGCATAACAGATGCAGAAAAAGAGTGACGAGATCAGCAGAATCTTCACACAGCAGCATCTCATGACAGTGCTGGTGAGGCAAAAGCAACTTTAGCCTGATATTTCAGCAGGGATGCTTTTCTAAATCTCTTGGCTGCAAGTTTCAAACCCACTTAAGGGACTTGAAGACTCAGCTGCCATTAATTTTCAATGGAAAGGGACCACCTAAGTCCTCTAGGCAGCTGAGGAGTTATAGCAATTGAAAAGCCACGGCATGGGCTACAGGTCTTCTGAGGATAACATCCATCTTGAGATTTGTGGCTTCTTGGGTGAAGCTGGAAATTGTAAGATACAGAGCCAAGCATCCTTCTAGACAGGAATGCAAAGGCTAAAAATGTACAAAGAATGATGGGAAAGAAAGGCTTTTTTAAACTCTTTTCTGAGCTTATGTAAGCTCTGTCAAGCTTAGGGTGGGAAGACAGGTCGTTCTGCTTTTTAATCCAAGACAGTGCTCAAACAGACAGCAAAACTAATTATAATTTTTGCAAAGGAAAAGTTTTCATTGGTAAATGGCTTTTTTTATTTAAGAACCCTGAAAAGTAAATATGATGTTAGAGTGTCTATTTCTTATGAAATGTTGGATGACGTTCTTAGTGCACTGTCAGGATTGTCACTGAAATTATCATCAAGGATTTTTATTTCTTGGTTCTTTCATAATTCTTGCTAGACTATTTTTTAACGTTTGGTAAATGCAACATAAAGAATCTCTGCAATATGTTTTTAAAAACTGCAGTGCACTCTAAACCTAAATACAAATCCAAAACTCTTTAAAATGGAAACAATTTGCACGTTTCCACATAGTTTACATTTCTCAATCATTAATTTCTGTCACCAGAATTCCCCAAGAAAAGTTTTCTGTATGGTTGGGACCAGTTTTTCACAATAATGTGAAATAAATTGTAGTGTGATTATAGCAAAACCTGAGTGCCATTTGTCCAGTTTGCTCATCCTTATATTCCTAATACACCCACTACTGTGACATCTAGGCTGTGGGAGGGACTGGGCTGAACAGAAAGGTCTGGGCTCAGCTTTTCTCTGTGGTCTGTCCCTGACATCATCTGCCTAAAGACTTACAACCTCTAAAAGACTTATAAGCTGTGCCAGGGAGAGAAACATGAAAGGCGAGCTAATGAAGGAAGGAAAAAATATCCGTACCCAAAATGTGATGAGAGAGTTAGAGCAAAGAATATTTCATAGGGGTATTAATATTTCCGCTTACACTGTTCTGTGTGTGGCAGACAGATAACAGAGGGAGAAATACTTTACAAGAGACAGAAAGGTAAGACAGATTGGCCAGAATGGAAATAGCTTTAAAAATTTACTACTCCAAGGTTTCAGCGGGTAACAAGGATTTACCATCCCTGTCAACCTCAGCTTCCTTCTGAGACCTGAGCATACAACATCACTCATCTCTAGGCAAACTGCTCTAGACAAAGAGGTAGGGTCTTTATATAGTTATTGTTCTCAGAGGTAATTAAAACTTCCATCAGATCTCACTGAGGAGCAAAGAGGTATTGAAAGTAAATGGAGGAAAAATAATATTAAAAGAACCTCTTGCCTCATCTTCAATTAGCCGTGCTGTATCCAGCATGTTAACTGCATAGTTCTTTACTATGAATAACTACCATTAAGGTAATGGACTCAAACTGGAGACACTGGGATCACTCATTTGGGGAGTGTTTTGTACCAAACCATTTGGCAGAATCTTTCCCAATAGATAAAAAGGGGGCAAGAGGGAGGTGGACTCTCCTCAGGTTGGGTATCAGCTGCACACAACCTGAGTGCACTTATCCCACTCTCATAAACCTTTTCCTCATGAAAAAATACTGCAAAAAATTATAGCTGACTTTGTTTGTTTTGTTTTGTTTTGTTTTGTTTTGTTTTGTTTTGTTTTGTTTAATAATGCACAATAGCAAGAACTGATGCTTCAAATTAAGAGGAACATAAAAAAGTTCATAGCCTTCTGCCTCATTCCACCTAAAATCTTGGGAAGTGGAGGGTTCAACAGGATGTAAGTGCCAGCATCAGTTCACTTTCACACCACATAAATTTACTCCACTTTTAAGCCTCTGAATCTGGGAGGTTGAGTTCTGGTTTCAGTAACAGAAGGGCGAATATGTTGAAGAAAAATTGAGCTTTGTTCCTCATTAATCTCACATATGTCTAGATATATTCCATAAATCCCATGATCTGTAGCTCAAGCCTGAGTCTGCCCCCCACTGTCCCACGTCCCAGACAGTGGGACAGATCTCTGCCAGCTGCCAGAAGTGACGCGGGCCTGAGTTCTCCACACTCAGAGCAAGGAGGTAGGCAGGGCCCTGCAGAACTGTTCCTGAAGACGGGAGTTTTATTGAAAACATCATCCAAGATGCAGAAGGTTTAAAACATTTAAAACACTGTGAAAGAAACTAAGTCTTCCAGTGATAAATCCTGGGAGTCCTTGCAGAATCACGCACATCCTTGGCACGCAAAAGAAAGAAACAGGAGTTGGATCCACTCATTTCTTGATCTTCTATACCATCTTCCCAGCATAAAGAGGGATGAGGTCCTATGAAACAAGCAAGAGGATGCAAAAGAGACATCAGTAGCACTATATACAGTTTCTTTAGCAGGATATTGTTCTCTTTATGAGAAGCACATTATTCCCTTTATGCATTCCCTTTATATAAAGGAATTTGGAATAGATCCACAGCTATCACTGTAAACCACTTAAAGTCTCCTGACTTCATTAGAGCCCTGCAGATGCTGAGAAAGATGGGAATAAAGTTATTATTTTATTTATCCAGGTTTTACTCAACAGAGTGATGAGGCCTTTTTAGCCTGGTTTAGTGCCTCTTTGCCTGCTGCAACACAAAGCTCTCTTCCTTCAGGAAACCCCAAGCCCAGGTTTGTTCTGCTGAGAGGAGATAAAAAGTCATCTGTTAGAGTGCCAGGTAAGTACTATCCTTTCACACTTTAAAGAGGAGAAAGAGCTGGTTACAAGCACTGCAGGGTGTCCAAGGGGCAATGAAGAGGGCATTAGCACACAGGATCATGGCAGTGATTGCTGCCTGAGAACTGCATGATACTCATCTTTTTGGTTCCCTGAAGCTCTGGAGTGGAGTGACAGAGAAGCAGCAGGGTCAGAAGAATTCCTCAAAGCCCAGCCCTCAGCCTCAGGAGCTCAGGAAAATGGGAACAGCAGGACTGAAGCACATCGGTGCCCTATCTGTCTCCAGCCAGCATCAGGCAGTGATGTGCATGCACTGCTGTGGTACAGCCTTTTTGGTGCCTTTCCTGGCCATTCAATTTATCTCTCTATATACACATCTGTCTATAGAACTTTTACAGTTCCAGAAACAATAAGATTTCTTAAACATGTTTGCCCTGCCACTGTCTGGCACTTCTTATTCTGCAAAGAGCTAAGCCTTGACAACTCTGCTGAATTTTAAGAGGAAAATCTTTCTTTTTGTTTCACCTGAGAGGAAAGGCTGTGACAGAAAGACTGCAAGAGGAGAATGGGATCACTGTGAAAGAGAGGAAGTGGGATTGACTAATTTAAGTATTGCAGTGGGTTTTCTCATGTGGAGAACCTGTCTGCATTCTTACCATCCCAATGCTTCTTTCACCCAATATTCTAGGTACCACCACATCCAAAGACCACTGCTCCATTTCCTAAAGCTGTTCTGATTTTCCTGCTTCTCTGTCCCTTATTCTGCCCTGATTCACAGCTCCCCAGAACCTGTCCCTCTAAGTACAGAGTCTGAGAAGTAGAAGGAGCAGCAGATGCTAGCATTAGTCCATGCCATATTGCCATCCAGTTCAGTAGACCTGGCATAAACTTCCTATTGTATAAAGAAGTCAAAATCTCCAACAGCAGCTGCGAGTAATGCACCACACTGCTACTAAATGTACTGTACCCTGGGGGTGCCTGGAGTAGTATATTAAAGGAGTCCTTTTAGTCTGTTTCCTTTCGTTATTGATATTAATATTACAGGGAGATACTGGAACAAAGCCAGTGCAAGAACAAGAGTGGGGAAGAGGGTCTTTGGGGGAGAATTCCTTTCTCAGCCTCCCCTATCCAGCTCTGGTCTAAGCAGCTCTCTGTCTTGATGTTTCCTTTCCAATCTGCTGCTCAGAACTGGCAGGCCATTTCAGTGAGAGATGTCACCTTGTTCCCTTGCTTTTGTGGAAGGAAGTTTCAGTGCAGAAGCCTTGGTTCAGCAGATAACTTTTTGGCTGTCAGCAAGGAGTTAGAGACCATCCTGGAATTTATGGAGCAAGAATGGCAGACACAGGATGAATGGGAATGAAGTTTGGTGTGCTGCTTCCCCTCTTCCTGAATAAAAGAATGATACAGCTGAAAACACAGGTTTTATCACACAGGTCCAGATCAGCCCTCACTTCCCTGACAGGGAAATATCCTAGCCCTCAGATATGGCTCACACCACCCTGCTTAAGTAGCTCCCATGACCCTGCATCACTGCTCTCTGCAACACCCCAGGACCACAGTTCACTCCTGCCATGGTGGTTACCCAAATCAGCTGCCCCACACAACGTCCAGCCAGCCCTTATTCTCTGTCAGAGCCTGATCCAGTGCCCACAGCCCTGGCATACATGCCCTGCCCCAGATGCTGTTTGTGGCTCTCATGGATTACCCTCTGGACACAACGTGCACAAACCCAGCTGCCACAAACTGCCCTGGGATATCGGTCCCACACACCTAAGGCTGATGCTCCATGAACTCTACTGTCTCCCCCCAGGACTTTATCTCAAACCATTGTCTACATCATGTTGAGATCCTCACCTGCACAACAAATAGTCCTGTGCCATACTCTCCATTCTCCCTCAGCTCCTCAGCAGCACCTCTGCCACCCACTGTGATGCTCTGGGACAACTTCTGTGCAGCTTTTCCACATGTCCACCATAGGAAACAACCTCTACTTCCCCAAAAACCCTGTGTTTCCACCACCAGGGTTATTTTATCGTCTACTCAAATTATTAACTGTATCTGAGATCACCATGCTTATAACATGTCTAAAAAAATGCAAGAAACATAATTTCTTGCTTTCCCATATACACACACAAACAGAATTCTTGTTAGTAGTCCAGGTCAGAGCTCCCCAAGCCTTGGGGCTCAGCTGCTGAACGACCCCAACTGGAAACTGGTCTTGCAAACAAGAGGGACACATTATTCCTGATGTCACAATCACAAATGTACAAGTGCTGACACTCAAAACATTCTCCCCATCTGTTTAGCTAAAAGAACAGAACCGTGGTCAGGCTGTTTATTAGGTGCTAAAATTTTAATTGAAGCAGTTTTTGAAGAACAAACTTTCCCAAAGTAGTATAAATGTGCTTAGATACCCAAAAAATGCTGCGTGTTCAGATTTAGAACCCATCTCAGGTTTTGCCTATTTATTTATGATATTGTTCTTTTTAAAACAACAGTATCTTATCTTGTGTGCTAGCTTCAGTTGGCTGGGAGGATAGAGACCTACCTACAAGCACATCCACTAGCCTCTGAAACAGCAAAGGATCTCATGTCTCTCCAAAGGGACAGTGTCTTGAAACCTACACGTAAAAGTCACAATAGCGTGAATACTTCAGGTTGCTTAACATTTTTAGGTTTTTTTCATCTCTTGCTAGAGGTCTGTTTCTTGCCTAAACTGTCACTGTCTGGATATCAAAATCTCCTTGGCAGATCCCAGTACCAGGCTGACAGGGACCACAACAGGGCTATGCACAGGTTGCTCCAGCTGGTAAAATCACAGAATGACTGAAACTGAGGGAGGATGGAAGGAAGCAGTGGGCTTGGCAGGGTCATTTTATAAGACCCTTCCTTCTATTTTTTATTTTGATTTTGGCACTTTTTTCTGTTTACAGAGCAACAGATTGTAGCCTTTATTTTAATGATTATTTTAATGTCACCTTAATTTTAATGTAGGATTATTTGAGGGTTTGTGTTTGGCTTTTAAATTCTATCCTGTTTAGTTTAAAGATTTTTGCTCTGCTTTGTGGAACTTGTTAAATGAACATGTCCATTTAAGGCTCTGATCAAGTCATGGTCATAGGAAACTTTGGTCACGCTACCATCACTTTCTAACAAGCTGCACCCATTTCATGTTCTGGGGCACTGCAATTTGTCTCTGCTGAAGAAGCAGCATTTATTAACTCAAGTGGAGTTCCCAGCTACCACAGCTAGACTGCCAACAGGTAGTGCAGGTCCCATTTGGGAGGCAGGTACTGCTACAGGTTCTCCCAGTGTGCCTCATCTCCAGGGATTGACAGGACCTATCCCTCCCCAAGGACTGCACAGTGAACACAGACATCTGACGTCAGGCTTTAAATGCCATTAAGGGGTAAATGCTTAAGATTTAAACATTCATGGATTTAAACATTCACAGGTAAAGATTAAGCTTTCAGCTGAAGGCTTTTTCTAAGCACCAATTCCCATTAGAAATCCTGTATCCGCATCGCCATAACTAAGTTCAGGACCCAAAACCTTATGATAAAACAAACTCCTCAGTCTTTAAATCACCTTAAAACTCGAGGTTTTATGTGGATTTTGAAGTCACAATCATTTGCCACAGACACAGAAGCTAGCAACAGATCTTCTTTATTTCAAATAAAATGGGAGATCATTCAAAATCATGAGTGCAAGCAGTAAAGTTTTAAAAAAACAACAATACAATACAGCACACATCAAAAAAAATAGGCATTATTCAACACTAAAAATGCTAAAAAATATACCCAATAGGAGTAAATTTCACCTCAGTGTCTTTAAGGCCTATTTTCTATATTATTTTACATTTTCAGGGACAATCTCAGAGCTAAGAGTTCTAAGAAGGAAGTTCCTTATGCTCTTTTTTCCTATAATATTCCTAATGTTTCTGGGTCTTAAGCACTGGAAACTATTATATATAACTTATGCCTTGTTCATTATTTCATTGGATTTTTTTTTTTCTTTCTAACATAGAGCCAGTTTTCTGTTTCCTTCCAGCTCCTACATTCCTGAATTTAAGGGGGTTTTTTTCCTGGATGATCTGAAGGCAGGAATTCTGCTCTCAGGCAGCCATGTGAGTGTTATTCCCAGTTTAATAGTGGGAAGAAATATTCCCTTCTTCTCCAAGACCAACTTCCACCTCTGTGTGAAGCATAAAACCCAGAGTGGCAGAAAACTAGGTCTCACCAGACTCCCTTGAGAGTCCTACTGAGCAAATTTGCTCTCTTCTTGATATGAGTCCTTTTTCTACTTTAGTAGGCAGAATAAGCAGATGTCTTTGTGAAGTTTCATGCCAGGTTGAGGAAGACCTTTGCACGACTGAGGGTCACTTGTGGGTTGTGTTGACCTGAGTTGTCTCTCCTGTTCCTGCCCAGAGAAAGCATCTTCTGCCCAAAAGAGCTTTCTTGGGCTTGCTTTGAGCAACAAGCAACAGAGATGAACATCAGCTCAAGCATGACCAGTTTTGGCAGCTAATGTTAACTTGCAATGACACCTGCAGAGATAAGGGAATTCAGAGTTGGATATTAGGACCTTTTCAAAGACATTTAATTAGTCCAACAATAGTTGGGCTTTGCAAAGTGTTTCTTTTTCTTTGTGCCTGTTAGAAACCCTCAATCATTCATAGCATTATAATTTATGGTTACGATTTTGTGTCCCAGTGAATAATTAAAGCTGCATGAGCTGTGAAACTTTTATTACCAGGTTAACTCTTCGGGTTTTTTTCCATTGCAGCTCTTTGAAATGCAAGCCAGTGTTGCTGTTAGTGGTGACTCACCATCCTAGCCAGTGTTTTTGATGTTAAAAAAATTAAAAATCAATTATTAAATGGAACACTTTTCTCTCCAAAAATCATTCCTTTTAACTGTTTCCTATGCAAAGCAAGCACAAAACTATTTATGGACAAAACATTCCCTGAATCTGCTGATATTGTTAAGCACCTAGGCTTAATGAATCTGAGCACAGGAACATTTAGACTGAGACTCAGTTAAAAATTGTGCTAGGAAGCCTGTTCAGCTGATGAAATATTCTTTAAAGCCAGTGAAAATGCCTGACCCTTCTAAGACTGAACCAAACAAGATGTGGTGCTTGTAAGTTTCAATACTCCCTTTAGCATATCTCTTTCTACAGTGTTGGCAGCAACAGAAACAAGAGGATTTGATGCTGAAGCATGAGAAGGCATTTAGTATTCCTACACTAGTGTGACACTTTTTGTTATAGAGCATTTTCCATGGTATGCCACTTGTATAGTGTGCTAAATACCTGGTATAGCATGACATTCATGCCAATAGTGAGATACCTCACACAGACAGGAAGACACTGACAGTAAATAATTTTTAAAAATCCTCTAAACTAAAAATCCTACAAGCAGACTTCTTTCTTTCTCCCACCTCTCTTCAGCTTAGTGTATTTGTCATTAAAGCCCCAACTGCATCCTTCCAGCATGAGATCCTCTTCTCTACCCTTTGCTTTAGGGCCCTTTCTTGGATTAAGCAGAATTTCTGATGCACATGATTGCTGTGAGATACATACTGTGCTGAACTTCACCCTGAAAGAAGCAACTGAAATCCATAACAGAAGATTGGATAGCTGTAAGGACTGGAAAATGGTAATTTCTTCTCTGAAGCAGTTATTTGAGTCAAACTCAGGGAAAGCTGACAGTAGAAAAATTATAGGCTGATACAGGAATTTATGGTTGCTCCACTTGTTTCAGGGGATCTGTGCCAGCTTACACTCTCCAGAAGTGTGGCTCCCTTGGCTCCAGTGGTGTTACACCAGGTGCCAAACTAAGGCATACACCAACATTTAGCACCCCTCTTTCTGGGAGGGAGCAGGATGCCTGAGGATGGCCAGTGGGCATCTCTGCCAATGCTGTTCTCTGCCAGTGTCAACCAGACTAGCACACATCATGTCACATGCCCCACACCTTAAGAACACACAGAGGGACATCATGACCAGGAACCAGCTGGCATGCACTTACATCTTGCCTTAATGAAGTTTCTGAGTCCATTTGAGCCCAAAGAGTGTTCAGGCTTTCCCCTTGCCTGGCCCAAGATAAGGAATTAATGAGACACTGAGGTCTCTGTGTCACCTAACCTCTCATTGGACTTTCCACACAGAATCAGTCTGCTCAGAGGCTCCAAAGGCTCAAAGTTTCCACTCCATGACTGCTGGTGGGATTTTATTGTTATAAGGCAAGTAGCCAAGCATGTAAACCAGTGATGAGCTTTATTTGCAGTACAACAAGAAAAAGAAAAGAAACTCCTTTTTTATCATGCTAATCCTTATCCATTTTATATCTTTGCTCAAGGACTGCTTGTAGTGTACTACAGATGAATCCTTCTCTGGGGAAGGGCTGAGGACAGCCCATCCCAAGCACGCAAAACACAGACGCTTCTCAAGTGCTCAAACCTGTAGAGGGAAAACAAATAGAACCACGACAGCTGAGGAGCCTGTGTGTATTTTTGGATTTCACTGAAGCGAAAACTCTCTGGGATATAGATTAAGATCTCTCACTTTTTGTTCCAGCTATCTCAAAGTGGAGATGACAAAGTCTCTCATAAACACATTGAAAGGTCATTTGATTTCACGGTTGCTTTATTTGAGTACCTCTGTGTCCTCCACTGAAATGTTACTGTGTGCCTTCCTCAGAAATACTCCTCAGTGGTTACCCATTAAAACACATTTGGGTATACAGAGCATTAGGGATCACAGGGCAGCATCTGTTCTTAATTATGGTGGTGTAAATTTAATAATTCCACTGACTTCAGCAGAGGCATTAATGGTTTACATGAACATAAATGAAAATAGGATTCGGTCTTTGCAGTCTAGATCATACATGAAGGTGTCTATCTTCTGAAAATGAAGAGTGTTAGAAACAGTGAAAATGTTACCACAGTATTTCTAAGTCACCAGCATATTCTCTTCCTTTCAGTACACTCGGTGCTGATGGATGCTTCAGGTTAACTGAGCATTTGGCAGCAGAATGTTTCCCCAACACTAAAAAATCTCTCTTCATCAGAATTTAAACTTTTGATAAATGTAGAATGATTGTGTCATTATGATTGTAATTTCGATTTATTTATTTATTTATTCACTGTTAATATAAAGGTAAAATGCTTCAAAACTCTAAGATATTTTTGTTTTCTCCAGCCTGAAGTGTTAATTGGCCTAGAATTCACTTCAGTATTTTGGTTTGTTTCTCATCAAGTTCTAACAGCAACAGTCAGAAATATTAATGCTTTCTATGAAAGAAACAGAGGCTTTTTCCCTTCACTTTATAGATAATATGTTTATCTAAATATTGTTAGCCAAATGATTTTTCTTAGGAGTCAGTTGTATTTCTATTACTGACTAAAAATACAATTAGACAGATAGGTATTTTCACAAATTGCCCTTTTTAACACAATATTTTCCTCTTGTATTTTTTACATATTGATGAAGTACGTATGGAAAAGAAGAAAGAGAAGACAGTGTGTTTATCTGAGTGAGAGGAAATACAGTAGGAGAGAAGAAACACCGGCAAAGCCCATAAGTCTAACAGACTAGAAGAACCTGCCAGCAAAAAGATGAAGAACAAAAGGAAGAAAAAAGGACTCCAATCTCCTGGCTCACATCCCATGACTTCCCTCTGAAAAGTCCCCCTTTCCTCACTCACCACAAGTACCACCTTAGCAAGGTTCTCCTCCTGATTTAAGCACTGAAAATGCATGAGAAGCCATCAGTGGTAGGAGTTCCTGTGTAGTCTTGTAGGTTTGAGATCACTGTTGGATGAGACACCACCAAGGCATCCCCAGACACAGCAGGAGGGCTCAAAGCATGGGGTAAGGGATGAGAGACCAGTGGGTCAGTGCTGGTATTTACCTCATTGTGTGATGTTGGGCAGCTGTAATCATCCCCCAGGAATACACTAACCATGTATTTCTGCTCTGCCTGCAGTGGGGAGCAAGTATCAGCTGGAGACCTTCAGTGCTGCAAACACCCAAGGATGGTTTCAAGGACTGTATTTGGAGGGCTCAAATGCACTGGGGAAGAGGGCCAAGATGCTGCTCAATCAGTCTCCAAACAGTCTTGTTCAGTCTCTAAAGAGCCTGAGGAACAGGACTGCAAGCTGACATTCAATTTAAAATCAATTTAGAACAAAAATTAGACACATTATGCAATCTGTGTGAATGGAAACGATTTGAAAGTAGATGTCAGGCTGAAGACTTTCATTTGGGCACAAATAACATCAAGAATGGGAGGAAATCATGTCCAAAAAATTACAGCCTTGCAGTTGCTAAACTATTCTAAATGCTGATCACTATGCTTTATCTGAGAAATAAATTTTAAGGTATGTTATGATTTTCCCTCCTCTAAACTTGACTGGGAAATATTGTTGTCTTGGATTTTAGTTACAACTGTGACTTCTGTAAGACCTGAAAAAAAAGAGAACCTTTCTCTGGAATTTGCAAAGAGTTAAAATGAATACAGGGGGAAACAAAGTGTATTTTGCTTAATGATATTTAGCATCTCCTTTCTTTTATTCAGACACAGAATCAAGAAAATACCATGACAAGTCTTTTCTGAGTTAGTGGGAGTTTTGTTTTGTGCAAGCTAGGGAAGAGATTTGGATCATTGCTCATAATTTCTGTAACTTGTTCCATCTATTTTTCTGTTTATTTAAATCCTCCTCATCACCTGGGCACTTAAGATTTGAGGATCTATTCTGAGTCCTTGTGGCAGATCAGCCATAACAGAGAGTTTATCTGTGCTACAGGTTTGTTTGCAGGTAGTTATTTATTACCTTTGCTGCTTCGGATCTTGTAATGCCCAAACCCAAGGATAGTGTGTTATGTTTGTTCTAAATTAAAAAAAAAATATATATGCAGGGACTGTGGAGACAGATAATTATAGAAAGAGCACCATCTATTGTCGGGTAAAAAAAATCATGAATGCTGTTTATAGGCATAGAGCTTCAACAATGTGGAAACAGCTGTGGGATTTGGACCTATTCTAGAAGCTAAGCAAAAAGTACTTTGAATGCTTTTGGCCCCAAGACTGGATGGTCTGGCTGATATGAATCCTCTCGTGTAATATGTCATAAAATATTAGACACCGTAATTTACATCAGACTAGGAGGTTTTTATGCATGTTTCTTTGTAGGGTCCTGGTAGAAGAAGTGGGTCATGAATAGAAACTGAGTCACAGCTTGATGAATGGGGACAGTTGTGGCATTTAATGGGATGTTTGGATGACATGGGAGCTAAAAACCAGTCACGAGGAGCCCTGGCTGCCTGCAGGCAGCACTCAGCTCTAGGACATAGTGCAGTTTGTGCCCAAACACAGTAGCTGTACAATGTTTTGGCCAAGATGTGGGTTCTGCAGCCCCCATCCAACATGGGCTGAGCACTGCCAGGCAGCCATGGCAGAGCTGGCTCTCTGTGCCATGCTTCCTCACCTGCTGCAGGCCAGCTCAGACCTCCTGCTCTTCCTCTGCCTGCCAGCAGACGCTGATAAAGCCCCCAGACTGGTCTGAGCTCTTGAGATTTGTATTTGGAGGCATAAAGAAGAGAACGAGACAATTCCTCAGTGACTATTTGGTAAAACTCCTTCATTCCAGGCAATACAAGTTACTATGCCAAGTCTTTCATAAATCATTTATTTGTCTCTCTGCATTTTCAGTAGACAACCCAATTATTGGTTTAATGTCTTAATAGAAGTGAGGGGAAGTGACTCTCCTGACCAGCTTGTGTGGCCTTTTCTGCTGCAAAGAGACAGGAGAGCGGGTGCCAAATGAAGGCAAAAGGAATGAATGATAACTTCTTTGTCTTTCTTTCATCAGTTTTCCCGTGTAAGTGAACTTGCCTTTGGACTTTCGGCGCACAGAGGAAAAAGATAAGAATATAAGTTTTCAGGGATGTCTCAAACCATCAGAAAAACCATTTCATCAACTGCTAATGTCAGCTAATGGCTCAGGCACTCAGCATTTGCAGTGGTTCCCTCAGAAGTACACTTATCAATAAACAGAAAATTTAGCAACAGAGAGGTTAAAGGAGGGCAAGATTTTTGTCCCCCACGTAGATACATTTATAAAAGAACATACCTCTACCAGGAGGTTTGTGTATGAGGACTGGAGTGAGGAATAAAGCAAAATACAGAAATTGGTTCAAACCACTAGAGAGAAGTCTGGTGGTTACCGCAGAGGAGAGGGAAAGCAGGTCCTGTGTGAGCCAAGCAGCCAAGGGATCTCTAAAACTCACCAAATTTTCTGCAGGTAGACAAGCACTAGATGGGTGTGAAGAGGAAACAGATGAGGGATGTGGCAAATGAGTTAATGCAGGCAGCTGTCAGCAGAACTCCACATTTTGCTTATGTAACTCTCTGATGAGTTAAAACCCAAACCCCTCTGACCCCTGGAGTGACTGACTGTGAAGGGCACTGTGCTTGGTAACTGACGCAGAGAAAAGTGGAAAAACATGTTGAAGTAGGCATAGGGGAACTGACCATTTTGTCTTGATTCCAAAACCTACAATCCCCTGGAATCTGAGCTAGGAGTGATAACAT
>VXBB01015779.1:0-17521 GCA_013399915.1 Illadopsis cleaveri | reverse complement strand
CGCTAAGGTTTTTTTGCAAAGTTTTTTTTTTTTTTTTTTTCAGACTTTTCTGGACTCTTTTGCACTACCAACTGGACCTCTTCTACCTCCGTAAAAATTAACAGTTTTAGCATGTCTTCCAATATGAGGAAAATATTCTTCTATTTCTGGCATAGAATCTTCTTTTTTTAAGCCACATGAAATAACTTGCTAGGTCTGCTTCTTCCATTAACTCTTCAGATTTCCTGTGGAAACTTCTTCTCCACTTTGATTTTTTCCTCCACCACTGGTTCCTCCCCTTGCTCTGTTCTGATCTTCGTAAATTATTCACCAGCCAACATCCTTCACACCGCCATTTTCTGTAATTTATAGTGTCTACTATGTTGTATTATTTAACACCAAAAAGCATTTCAGGATCCAGCTTTAGATGTATCAGGAAAGATGTAATGAATTGCATTGCATTGTATAAAACCCTCAGCAATAAAATGGAAAACGATTAATAGCTTGGTGGTGATCATTCTGCTAATGTCTCAGTCTTTTGTGCCTTGTCACGTTTATTCTACTGCAAAGGGGAGAAGGAGCTTTCAAAGTTGTTTGCTCCTCTCAGGGAAATTGTTTTTTTTCCTTTTTAACTAACACCACCTGCTTGTTAATGGATTATTAATAATAACCATGTTATTAACTTCTTCCATCAGACAGGGAAGTCCACTAAATAATTTCCAGCAAAATCCCAATTCAAGATCTTAAGTGCAGAAGGCAAGACCACAGCTTTTGGCAGTTTATTCAGCTTTCATCATATTGTCATATCAGACTAAATTATTGAAGATGACTGGCAATTTACATATCTCCTCTCTAAGTCAAACAAGCTAGGCTTCACTGTGTTATACCTCACTGCATTTATAGATCTAGACTAGCAATCCAACTTTTTTGAATAGTATATAATGAGATGAGAATAAAATAAAGGCTTTTTTGGCAGGTGTGGCAGAACTGAAGTCAGTTCCAGGCAAAAAGCATAAATGCTATGCCAGAGCCTCTTGCCTGGTGAGGACATGTTGTCCACAGCCTCTTAGGCCTTTTGATTTCAATGACTATGTGACTAACAATACATTAATTTACCTTACATTTTGGGATTAATTTTCTTGGGTTGCTGTCTTTACACCTGAGTGAAAAAGAGAAGAATTAAGTCCATTACTTTGTATTGAAAGGAGCACACAAGAGTTATAATCTAGTTTTGATCTTGAGGAACATTTTACCTTTCTATCAACTGTACTATAAAATTCACACCAGTTATGTTTTAAATGTGCAATGTTCAAACACCTTCCGAAACTACATCAGGCATCCTCTGTGCTGTGTCTGTGAAAGTCAAGCGTCACTTTTTACATTCTCATTTCAAAATGGTTCCTCTAATGACCAGGATTAAAAAAAAAAAAAGCATTTTTCAGAACTGGGTAATAGCTTCCACCAGTCACAGTGGTGGCTGGATGGGATACATGGATTTCTTACATGACGTGTAAACATTTGATACAACTCCAGGTCTTCAGCAAAAAAAAATACTGAGAGGAGGATAGGGGAATTTCACTCTCAAGTTCTTAATGAAGATATCTGTATGCAGAATCTACATCCCTACTTAGACATCCACATTAAGTGGATTATTTTTCAGAAATTCAGGTCTCACTAGATCTGATTTTGTCTCAAAACTTCTGAAAGCAGACAGCTCCTGACTACCCTTGGAAAGATGTTTACAGTTTTATTCAGCTGTTCACTGCTTTCACTGGGAGCGGTCCACACCAATATTTTCAAATAATTAACTCTTAAAGTGCCAATCTAACCAACCTAGTCTGAAAACCACACCCTTTTTATATGACTCTGTATTGAGAACATGATGTCAGTTTTTAGATTCTCTTTAACAGTAATGTTCATTCCACAGGGAAGTTACAATCTTTAATTCATTAATCATATAATTCATCTGAGTTTGCTTATTTTGAAGTACAGTGAATTCCTTTTCTTTCCCTTGATAATATGTTAGTTTCATGTCTACTGTCCCAGTTGTGTGTCAGATTGGTTAGCTGTGTTCAGTTAACATATCACAGAATCCCAGAATGGGTCAGGTTGGAAGGGACCACAGTGAATCATCTGCTGCAGCCTCCCTGCTCAAGCAGGGTCATCCTGGAACACATGGCCCAGGATTGCATCCAGACAACTCTTGAGTATCTCTAGGGAGGGAGATTCCACAACCCCTCTGGGCAATCTGCTGCCGTGCTCAGTCACCTGCACAGTAAAGAAATTCTTCCTCTTGTTCAGATGGAACTTTCTGTACATCAATTTCTGCCTGTCATCCTTTGTCCTATTGCTCAGCACCACTGAATAGGACCTGGCTCCATCCTCTTGGCATCCTCTCTTCATATACTGATAGACTTTGATGAGGTCCCCTCTTACTTCTCTCTTCTCAGAGCTGAACAGGCCCAGCCCTCAGCCTTTCCTGGTAAGAGAGATGCTCCAATTCCTTAATATTCCTTGTCTTCCTCTTCAGGACCCACTCTATGTCTTGTACTGAGGAGACATGGCTCCTCATTACAACAAGAACACATCACTTAATATTTGGTTTACCTTGATGTTATTGTTATTTTTCTTGCTAAAGCGAAAGGCTATGAAGTGTAATTACTGATTCATATTTTAGCAAAGAATAATCTTGTAAAAAACATTGTAGATGTATTAAATTGTCTTAAATGTATTAAAACAGGATTAGGAATGGGAAAAGTAATGAAAAGAAAGCAACATAAATTACTGCTTTCCAGATGGATCTCGAAATTCACCATCATGTAGAATATCACACCTCAGCCCCAACTACAAAAGAGCAAGAAAAATGGACACCAGGATAAAGTACATAAGGAAAAAAACCTTCTAAATTCTGGCACATGAATACACCAGCAATGTGCATTAGAAAACTGATAATTTCTTACTGCTAAAGCTTTCCTTAGCAATTTATAAGAACTGGAGACAGACTAATCCAGGGTTACCTCCAGTAGAGAAGTAAGTAAGGAAATTACAAGATAATGAAATCCACAGTTAAAAATAAACAATGCAAGCCCAGAAAGGTATACTGTCTGCACTTTTTGTCTATAGGACTGCAGGATGTTATTGATTATGTAATACTAGGCTGAGAAAATTAAATGAGGCAGCAAATTACAGAATCAGTTGGTAGCTACCCTGAGTAGTCCAAGTCCCCCCACTGAAAGGAACCCCAGTAGGAGATTTTTCCCTAGGTAGTTTCTTCTCTTTGTACAGATGTTAGTTCTCCACATTTATCAGGCAAATTTCTCATGCAAATACTGGATGGAAAAGTGCCAGGGTGTAATGGTTTATGAAGCCATTTGTTTGGGCAGTTGGTTTGTGGTTGATTAAAACCTGATGGCTTATAATGTTTTTCTAAATAAATAGGCCAGTCTAACAAAAGTCATTACCACCCTGGCCTCCCTTATACCTGCACACCATCCCTCACCATCGCTCTGATGTGTGCTGCCATCCCTTCCCCTGCAGTACATCCCTCAGGTGAACAGGACACATCCCTGCTTCTGGTAAGAACTGCCAGAGGGAAAGAGTGGTTTTGCTTTTCTCAGCCTGTAACTACCTCTTTGCCTTCCTAACATGCTCCAGAGGAACAGGGACACAGGGAATTGTCGTTGTGCATTTCTTATGTAGAAGGAATTAGGGAGTTTCTCCTTGAAGAGGGTATGAGTCTTCCCACAGTGAACACTTCTGCCTCCTCTGCCTTGGAAATGACCACGCTCACCATTATTCAATAGGAAACAAAAATCTTGGAGATTTCTAGAAAGGCAAGGTTTGGATAAGCTATCACAGTTTCTCAGATAAACATATCTAGCTCCTTCATAGGCAGCTTGCAAAAAGTCTTTATCAACATAAGTGCAGATTTCACTCAGCTTAGAAAACAGAATTATAAAGAGTGAGGAGTCTCAGGGTACTGGAGGTTGAACTTTTACCACACTACTGATGCCATGTCTGTGAGGTCAGGAGATGAAGATTTTTTTTTTCCCATAAATCTTGTGTATGTGTCTAGTTAATCAACAGAAGGTTAGGAAGAAGCTCAGCCTTTAGTAAATGCAGGCTGGTGTGCTGAAAGGAAATCAGGGATGGGACAGAAAAAGGCTTCCAAAATGTTACCATTAATCTTCTAAGGACCTCCACATACAAATAACCAACAAGAAAAACCTGAGACAGTGAATGCATCTCAACTGGTATGCACACAGATAAATTTTGGGAAACGGTTCTTCAATCTTGTTCAAGTTTTGCCACTCAGAAAGTTAAATAATTCTTTAGTCCACAAATAATATTCATGTTGTGATGTAGTACTACTGATATTGGAACAGATATGTTTCATTTGAGAATGAAACTGAAATGTGCCTAGAAATCAGCACAAATAGCAAAGAACTATGAGATTCAAGGATGCATGAGATTCAAGGAACCCAAATTGAAAGAATTTACTGTGCTATTTTAGGTTCTTCAACCCAGCTGCAGAGGGACAAGAATGGAGCAAACATCAATGTGTCAGCAGCACTGGTGCTTCCTTTGTAAAAAGGGGAGAACACTGATCCAGCTCAAAAGGAGTTACATTGCAGCTGCTTAGAGCAGCAAAACTATCATGACAAGAAGAACTGATGCTTCCACTGGGAGCTGTCTGGGGGCTGACAGGTTTTCAGGGAGGTATCTAGTACAAGGCCATATGTTACAAGCTGTCCTTAGAGAAGTATTATAGGCAGACAGAACATCAAGAAAACTGAAGGACCTGGCAGCCTACATCCAGGGGAGACCTAAGGCACTGTACAGAGACCGTTCTGATGCTACTTGAAATGGTGCACCCTCGTTTGGCTGGTGTCACTGAAAGACTCAGCAAAGATTTCAGCCCATGGAGACAACTAAATGATCACTGCACCAGCACAGAGCAGGCAGACAGATGTAACAGCACCTTGTCTGCATGGAGTCCTCAACAACATACAATAAAGACCATCCCACAAAGGAAGAATTGCTCCTTAAGACGTGAAATATCTAACATACTTTACAGGAACTGTGCCCAAGACTTCAGATATAATGATGGCTGTTAATACAGCCTGTTGTCTGCAAAAATCCAGATACAAAGGAGTTAAGTAGGTGGTGTTTAGCCAGCAGCAGCAAGCTGTTTAGTTTATTTTTATTAAAACATAGCATTACGTGCTATTTCTAGGTAATGCAGAAAGTCCTTGACAAGCTACACGAAGTAGAAAAGAGCACAATAACATATTAAGTTTAAAAACTGTAGTGGAAAGCAAGCTGGTAGAAGCTGGTGGTGCAGTATGCTTTTCCTTTCAGTGAGACAAGTTTCATCTTCTGCATTTGAGAAGGCATTCTGTAGATGTCAAAGGGTCATCTTCCCCAGCCAGCACCCTTCAGTTCTTCTTCTCCCTGAAATAAACCTCTTGTCCTCCTGAAAAGAGAATTAGCCTTGGACTGAATGTGGTGGAAAGCAATACTTGTATGCCTTTCTGCAGCTTTTTTAATTTTGTTCCTCCACAAAAAGAGAAGGGAAAAAAAAAATTCAAACAAACAAACAAACAAAAAAAAAACAACCCCACAGCAGCAACAAAAACTCACAAAAAATGTAAAAGATGCCACTGCAGATCAATTTGTGCTGAAATTTTTAGGATTTTCTGGTGGATAGCATAGGTGAAACATGATAAACATATTAGTTTATCATTAATGCCTACAGATATATTAATTTCTTTATCTAGAAGAATAGATCTGTACCTTAAGCATGAGTTCAGAACACTCAAATTCAGTCCTCCCCTTTTTCTGTGGCTTTCTTACTGTGATCAAGTCACTGAGTTTCTTTTTGCTTTGCTCCCCCATTCATAAAGTATAGGTCATCTACGTTGTCCAAGGATGTCCTCATAAGGCAAGAAATACCTTCATTTGACAGCATGCCTGCCAGAGAGGAAACAGAGAAAAAAGAAAAGAAAAATAGTGGTACCAAATAAATAGTAAATAGAAATATCAAGAGAGTGCATATGGGCCAAAATAATATCACATGACACAGAATAATTTAGAAAAGAATGAAATCAAACTCCAGACCTGAATTAGCTCTTCTGGATAGAAGTCTATACACCATAGTCTATACACCAGTCATCAGTACTGCGGTGGCTTCTACTGCCATGAGTCAATATCTGCTTGGGAAAGGGAGCTAAGGAGATGTGGGAATGACATGATGACTAAGACGACAATGATGGAAAATGTTGATGATTTAAATGAGGACACACAAGGGCAAGTAGCTATGGAAGAAAATGCACCTACTAGAGAGAGAAAGGTAAGATCAGAATAAATGAGAAAGTGCAGGAAAAATAACAATTTTCTGTGAAAGACAACACTTTGTCTTGGGTAGAAAAGATTTAATTATCTGATTTTCTGATTAAATAGTATATATTAATAATATTAACCGCAGGTCTTGGTTTCATTTGGGTTCTTAATTTTCCACCCTGTTATCATTTCTTCTCAGAGTTTCTATAGAGTCTGTATTATGTCTTTAGCCATTAATTTTACAGCTCAGCAATTGCAGTGGCTGATCTTCCTTTAACACTGGGGTAAAGTGCTGCAGAATTCAGTGATGATGCTTCCAACAGCACAAAGGTTTTCCCTTTGCATTTGCTTTTTATCATTTTCTTTCAGTGCTGTGTCTCCATTTGATAGATGCACTGATAGATAGGATTGACCTAAATGAAAATCTCAGTACAGAGTCACCAGTCCCTGCCCTGCCCTGAACACACTGTGACTCTGTAATAAGCTGGTGTGGAAAAAACAGTCACAACTTCTAGGTCCCACTTTTGGCCCAGCTGTGTCACTCCAGACAAGGCAGAGACTCAGCCTTCAGTGCAATGTTTTCATCTCATTATTTCAGTGCAACTAATTGCACACAAGCATATATAGTGCCTGTTTTAAAGACCTACTCTCGGTTTAAACCTCTGCTTTCCACCATGTCTGAGCCCAGTCTAATCCCACATCTCTTCTTGAGGTTGTTTCCGTGTTTTATCCATGCTGTCCCCTGCAGAATGTCTCAAAATTCAAATTCCTTTGGAGGAATCTATCCACACCTCCAGTAGAAAGTCACATCCACTGAGGATGAGAACCATCTTGCTTAACAGCAGCCATTTAAAAATTTGACAACGCCCTAAATAACCTGGTTGAGACAGAAAAAAATACTTCAAGAAGTGAATTCATTGGTCCTGTACTAGGTTGTTCCCTCTCTTCATTGTCTATGCAAGCCTAGATGATGACCCCAGGCTAATTTTTAAATGGCTGATAATAAGGAAAATGAATACTACCCATTAAAGGATGGCAGAAAAAAAGACTAAAGCTCCACTTCCAAGGCCCTCTAATTTTTTCTCATCCCAGAGATATCAATATACATGCTGTTGCTTGGACCACTGATCACTGCCCTCTTTCTCTGCTATGTTTTGGGTCCTGACATCACCTGCATATCCTTTTCTCCTGTTTTTCCCTTTTTAACCCTGAGGTGTCCCATTTTGCCCCATGCAACATTCTGCCTGAAGCAAGGGTTCCTCGGCATGCCTGTCTCCATGCAGGTCATATCCATGTTTATTCAAACCTGTTGAGATGTTTAAAATTGAAACCTATCACACTGTTGTAATAAGTTTGACTTCAAAGAAAAGCCTTTGAAGCTTTTCTTTAGAAAATAAATGCTAGTCAAACGTTAATAAACAATAGAAGGGGACAACTCATAGTAGTTGCAGTCTGTCTCCAGAATTATATTACTGGTCTGTATCACAGTTCCTATTAAGTATTATCTAACTTTGTTTGGCTTTTCTTCTGTAAATATTGAATATACTAAGACTTATTCTCCATGCCACTGGGCTGCAATGACTCTGAAAACTAAATATAGTGTAAAACCAGTATAAATGAATGGTTAAAAAGACTCAGTGATCTAGATTCTGATCCTACAGCTCTCTGTGTACACAGAAACTGAGTTTTATTTTGGCATAGATGAGATGAAGTCTGTTCTGGTTCATAGTATGAATGCTTCAGCAAACTACTGAACAAACACAAGATATAATTTTCTGATTCCGATTATTTACTTTCTTTGCTTCACAGAAATCCCATTCATAGGCCAGCTAGCAGCTCGTATTTCAGGGGGTTTTTTTCTTTGTTAGTTAATGAGTAAACATAGGTGAAAATTTTCATTTTGGGGTCCTTCCAGGGATGGTGTGACAATCCAGTGCATTCTTCTCCCTTCCCTACTTTTCTTTGTTTCTCATGCTCTGAGAGTTTCAGTACTAAAGCTTTCCACACTCTGCATTACCAGTCCACAGGTTGCTTTGAAAGCTGCTGGAAATTCTGCCCTCAGCTTTCATCTTTTCTCTTTTGCATCCCTCAGCAGTGATCTGTAACAGTGACTGTAATTAGAAACCACTTTTGAGCCATGTGAGGTTTCAGGGTTTGCTTCTTTTGTTTTTCTGCTTTGAAAAACTCACACATGCTGGTTTCAATGAAAGAAGCCAACCTACTTCACTGCCATGTAACAGAAATACATAAAAATGCAGTTCATATACATTTATGTGTATGTGTGAGTTCAGAGGAATGTAATGCACACATATATAATTATGTGAATTTGTGTCTGTTCCAGGGCCACAACACAGCTGTGATTTGGCTTTGCAGGCTGAGATGCATGTCTTGTTTTAAATATGTGACATAACAGTGCTGGCCTGTTTCTGGGCTCAAGACCCACTCAGAAGAGTAAAAGGTTACCTACTACAACAACAGAGGCACTAAGTTCTGTATGAGGTGTTCAGGTTTGAAAAGTGCTTGTTGTCTCCTTTCAGAAATGCATTTTCTCTTCACCTAGAATCATTGTGCTGACTCCACTTGCAGCTTGCCACTCTCCAAAGGCACCTCAGTACATTGTATCAGGCAACCTGTATTTTCCAAAATTGAATTTCCACACATGAAAGTAGGTAGAGGTCTCCAGTGACCTTTTGAAGGCATCCTGGAAGAAATGACAGAGGCAATATACCTCTGATAATTTTCAGATGAGACACAAAAGGGAGTGGAAGCTGCCACCTGAGCTTAGGATCTGCCTCCTCCTCAAGAGGACTTTGAAGCTGACTGCATCTGTGGCCCAAGACTGTGGAAAAAGAGAGAAGTTCGAGGGGGCACATTTTATGAAAGCAGAGTGCCAGAAGAAAAGGTTGGAAGCAGGCATATGATGTATGAGGCAAATATATCACTAAATGCCAACACTATAGACATGTCAACAGATGTTATCAAAACAGACTGTAATATTGACCATAGCTGGAGGGTGCACATGGAACCTCTTGGAGAACAGAAGGAGAGAGACCTGAAGGCAGTGAGCTCATAGCAGCACTTTACTCTGTAAGTGAACAATATCAGGATTATCATCTTGTGAAGAAAAAGGGTGAGTCAAGTATTTAATGACTCCCTAAAATAAACTCCAAATCTACCCCTATACACAGGACTAAAATACTGCTCTGAAACTGATGCCACTGTAAATGAGTTTACTTTGAACACATGGCTCTTGGCAGATGTCCTGTCACCCCTGGCTCATGGGGAGCTTTTTGTAGGGACCTGTGAGAGCATTTGATTGAGAGTATCAGTCTGAGTTGCAGAGGATTCAGTCTCTTACACATGTAGGTGTTGACTGATGGCTGCTGGAAGGAGCTGTTGGTTTCATGGTTCAAGGTTTTCAGCTCTCCTTGGTTGCTCTGAATCAGCCCAATACAACTGATTTTGTTTGACTCGGTCCTTCACAGCTGGTCTCTCAGCATGTGCTCTCTGTGTTCACATCTGCAGCGCTGTCTGAAACAACACCTTTTGGGATTTGTGTGCTGTCATTTTCTGTTGTTTCTTGCAAATTTCTGCTAATGACAGCGGCTAAGTTTCTCTTTGTGGACCTTTTCTTCCTTGGCGCATTTTGGTTGCTTGTTTACACTCAGCAGGGATGAAGACACAGAAGGTGCTCTGAGGCTAGGAAGAAACCCCCACTCTGATGCTCAGACCGTGTCTGAATCCAGACTTTTGGCTCAACTGCCTGCTTCAAATCCATGTAGGATTCTCACCTACAGGGTAATGTTCTGTTTCAACCAAGTTAAAGAGACAGGGGAGAGCATGAAATGCACATACAAATCTCCTGATTGCAAATCTCATTAATACCTTGAAATAAAAGTTTAACTCTTTCCTTAGACACCAAACTTGGATACAGGCTGATCCCTGAAGCTTTGTGTGATGAGGGGCAATGAAGTGCACTATGGAAAGACCAGTCACCTGGAGCATCCCAAAATCTTGACTTAGAGCTCAGCTATTTCTCAAGTACTTAGAGGAGCCTCTGCTTCCCAGTCAACTCCAGGAACTTTAAGATTTCTTATGTCTCCAGGAGAAGTCTGGTCTCCTAATGTGTCAGGAGGCACAACAGGAGCAAGGCTGAGTTTGCTCACTTTGTTCACCATCTGAAGTGATACCAAGCAGCCCTGGCTCCTGTAATCCCAGCTCAGTGTGAGCACCTGCACAGGTACCACCCCTGTGATCCAGGAACAAAATCATGGAAGGATTTCAAACAGTACCTCTTCATATCAGGTTAGACTACTGAGCCACGGTTTGGAGTAGTCAGGCAGCAACCCCTCCCCGAAATGTACCTGCCATCCCAATGTTAAATTAACTCCATTTACTACTGAGGATTCATAAGATTTACAGGTCATCATGGTATCAGAGCACCACAGATGAAATCTCCTTTCAAAGAGAAACTATTGTGTAGGTAAGTCAGGAAATAGTCCAAGCACTCTTTAATGACAGGTGAGTCTTGATACCATGCTTGCCATACAGAGAGCAGTGGAAGAAAGCATTAGGAGCTCAGGGAAGCTGGGTTTTATCTTGAATCATGGGTGATTACTTTTATTTTATCTTGTGCAGCTCAAGTTGTCGCAGAGTATCTGTTCTTTATCAAAGTCTGACCTTGCCTGAGTGGCTTTCTGCAAAAGAGTCCCACTGGACAGTGCTATACTGCTGAGACAAATAGTTGTGTTAGGGATCTTGTCTTCCTTTGATTCCATTCAGCCACTGCTTGTTCTTATATTATTGCCTAGTGTCAAATGAGCCATGAGAATATCCCCCATTGTGTATAAAATCAAATACATAATGGAGAACAACTCAAATGTAATCCTGTGAATTATCTGCAATGGGAGTCTGGACCAATGCACTTCTGCACACAAATGAAAGGAGAAGTAGTCTTTTTCTTCATCCCAAGAGGCTGCTAATCTTCTCCAAAAGGAGCAGCCAATATTTCCCAAAATATGCAGTGGTTTGGGGCAGCAGGACTTTGGCACAATTCTTTAAAAAGAGCATAATTTTCAGAGAGTACTCAGCACCTAGCAGCTAAAAATTCATTACCTATTATGTGATTGTGAATTTTAGACACCAAAATAGAGATCTTTAAGGACCTCTAATTTTTTATCTGAAAATTTTGATTAGAGGATCCAACAAACTAAGGACACTGCTGTTTGATCATATGCTGATCACAGTCTAAAGTGGCTTCCTCCAGGAAAATGTGTTTGTCAGCATTATTTTCTCCTTTGCCTCTTAGTTAAGTGTCAGTGATGTTTTTGCGAAGTGTACAATATGAGACTAGATGGACCATTAGATCAGGCAATCATTTGGTCAGTAGGTAAACAGACAGACGTTTGTGTTGAGGTTGTGAAATGTAGCTCTGTAATGTGTTTCTCATATGTCAGTACAGCCCACTGACTTCCAGTCTCCTTTCTAGTTTTGCAAGATCATATTGAAAATGGCATTTTAGAGCCTCAAGAAATATTTTCTTATGCACCTCACAGCACTGCCTTTGCAAATGCAAAGTACTGTATGCCATGCTACATTTATGCACTTCAAGTTTGATAGATGAGGGATGCTAATGGAATGTAAACTATCAAATTAAAAACTTTCATATTAGGGATGCCGACAGTGCTTGCTGTACCTAGCAAAGTGGGATGGTGCTTCAGTTTTTCTCTGCTTTTTAATATGATGCAATATGCACACTCTTGTATGTCACTTCTTTAAAAAGATGAATGTACAATTTTAATGAGGAGGCGTTCCAGAATCACAAGAAACTGAATTAGTTTTACATTGAGCAGGTCCATTATGCAGTCTCCAGAAACTGCCAGACTATTACACTTTGCACAAACCTTAAGCCTGATTTTCCTCTTCCCACCTGTGTCAGCTTTCCTTTACTCACTCATCACTCATTTCAGTAGAGATGCCCTTGCCCTGCAATAGGATAGAGCATGGCAGGGGAAGTGGAACCACCTCTCATATCCAGTGCTCTTCCCTGAACGTGACAGGGACTGCAGAGGAGTCAGGGGGTGGCAAGTGTGCTGAATGGATCAGAGCCAGAGCCTTAGCCCAGGAATACCAGTACCAACACTCAGCACCTCTCAGCTGAGCCCGTGCAGCCACATCTCCACCTGTGAGGAAACTGGATAGAGGCAGACCAGGACCAGAAACGGATCTCTAGACAGGGTCTGTGGCTGATATCTCAGATCTTCATGTGCACTTATTTGCTTCCCATTTGGAAGGAGACAACCATGGGTAAGGAGGTAGGTGAAGAGATGGATCCCCTTCACCTGGACCATTTGCCTGCATTCCCTCTCTCATATTTTCTTACTCCATAGAGTTTGGTGGTTGCTTGTCTACTGGAGGATAAAAGAAGAGAAATAATAAGAGGGGATCTCTTTCAGGAAGTAATTTGCAAAGGATATTGAGAATAGAACTGTCCCCAATGGATGTTGGCTCTGTAAAAGATTCCCAAGATTAGCTTACCAGGGACTGCAAAGTGGGAAAGGAGGGTAAACATGTTTGAAGTGTGGTCAGGCACTTGTTCTTCCAGCTGTTGCTGGTGCAGGTAATGTAGTTCAGAGCAGCTAACTGCAAGATTAATGGAACTGTTCAAATATTTAATCCTATAAAGGTGTTACATGAAATGCTCACTGTAGCCTGCTTGTTTTTCAGCTTGCCAGGGTGCATGTCTGCACGCGTGCTTCAACATGGGGTTAGGATAGGGAAAGGAAAAAATAAATTCCATACAGTTACTGGTGAGTAAATATGGCCACAGCTTCTTACTTCTTAAATGGGGCTGAGAAGCCCTGCAAGATTTTTGGTAGTACAAAGGAGGCAGTAGGTCAGACCTGGGTTCTCCTGGTGGGTTTTGGAAGAGATATGGGCTTACTATCATGGGGCTGTTTGTCTCTTCTATAAAAATCATAAGGAGAGACCAGCTGTTGAAGTGAGCTGTGGAAGGGTGGAAAAGAGAAAAAGATATAGTTCCCTCTCTCATCTCCTTGAATTTTTAAACTTCTGCTGTGGAAACATGCCCCTTGTCTGAAAAGATTCTGGTCAGTGTAGGAGACAGGCACAGGAACACACAAATAATCTGTCATTACCACAGGTCACATTCCCACACTCCTCACCCAGTCAAAAACCTGCTTTCTCATCTAAAACATTTCCAGCAAACTGAAAAATTTCTTAGCTCACTCCCCTGCCTGTGTGGTGCCCTGAAAAGCGTCTCCTCACTCCTTCTCTTTTCCTTATCTGAGTTTCGTCCATCTCTTAGAAGCTTAATCTCTTCAGTCAGCAGCCTAAAACAATCTGGCTTTTTGAGCCTAACAAGTGGACTTTTTGGAGGAGCTTATTGCAATACATGACATGGACAGATCAGCTCCCACTCTCAGTCTGGCTTGAGATGCAGTCAGAACAGAGAAGCAAGAATATGTCTTCTAGAGGAAAAGACTTGTGCCAACTTTGTGTGAGGGGGCAATGAAGATCAATCCCGTTGACATTGAATGAAATGCTTCCACTAACTCTTCTTGCAATGTGGCAAGGAAGAATGATCAAGCTTACTCACTACACCTGTGCTGGTCTTGTGCCAGAGCCAAGGTCTCCCAGGTCACATCCAACAACATATTTTCATCCAGACCCTTATGAAGCACCAAAAGGTAGGAAAGATAGACTGCTGCATCTGACTCAGACACACTGGGTTTAACCCTTCTATACCCCACACTTGTCTCTTGCCTGGGGCTGGACCAAAGCCTGCAGTCCATCTCACATGAGGGGACACACTGGCCACAGGACTGCCATGGATTTCTGATCGCTGCTGACTATCAGCTGTGGACTTATCATTTGCAAAGTGACCAGCTCTTGTTTTGGACTTTGCTTCATTGCTTTTCCCATTACTGGCATACGGCAATTTATTGTATTTATTCTGACTCATCATGCGTGACAAAGCAGAGATTTAGGGTGATATCACACAGCCAGTCCTTGGCCATCACTTACCCACTGTGTATAGCAAAAGCCTCCCAGAGACAGGAAATTGCTCCTGGTGGTTAGAAGTAGCTAGGACATAACAGAAAGTGTTTTCATCCTGAATTACTCTGGGGAGCACTTTGATTCTCCTAATGGCTCCATTTAATAGACAAAGCCACAGACAAACACAGAGACAGCAACAAGACAGAGGTTTACTCGATAAATCCCCTCCTCTCCCCTGAATTCACAAATGGGAGATTTTCCTCACAGCAAGTTTGTTTGACCTGTTGCTTTTTTCCCACAGCTTACTTGGCTCTTGCTCAGCCCAACACAGCCAAGGCTGGGCAGGCAGTCAGGCCATACGCACAGAACAGCTGAAAATGCAAGGCACAGCCCAATTTGCCTTTTTCCCTATTGAAAAATTTCTGCCCAAATGGAAAAGATAGTGACATCAGGTAATGTTAATAGGGAGAGAGGACTACATTCTCCCTCCTGTCAGGACCTCCTTTCCCGGTTGTATTTTACTGTGGATAGCCACAAAAAGAAGAGCTAGGAGAGGTTTTCCTCCTCTCCCCAGCATTTTCCTGGGAGGCAGGAAAGAGGTCAGGATTGCAGAATTTCAGATTGCAAAGGTACTGTAGGATGTTGTCTGCTCAAAGTTCTACTCTTAGCAGGATAACTTCAAAGATAATGCAGGATGTTCAGGGCCTTATCCACTTGAATTTTTAATGTGGTGGACATCCACAGATGCTCTAGGCCCTGTTTTGGTGCTGCACCATCTTCCTGGGGAATTTGTTTTTCTTTCTAAAGAAGAATTTTTCTTGATGTAACTTGTACCTTTTTTGTCCTATTCAAATACTGTGCACTTCTGAGAATGACCTTGTTCCATATTCCCTATATCCTTTTCTAGCCAGGTGAAAAGGGGCAGTAATATCCCCCTTTGCCTTCTCTTTTCCAGGCTGAACATATCCTGCCTCTCAGCCTTTTTTATCCTGCACTCCAGCTCCTTGACCATTTTGGTGGTCATCCACCCAGAACAGTTTTTCCATTTTGCTGATGTCTTGCACTGGGGTGATAAAATGGGACATGGTGATTCTAGATGGTCTCCCAGCCCCTACCAGTGAGAGGTCCTGGTGAGGCTGTAGCTCTGCAGCCACACATGTGCAGAGCAGCTCAGTAATCCAAACAGAATCTAAAAGCACAACACTTTGCACAGCAATGGGCAGCTATTGCTACACAAGCAAAGCTTCCTGAAGACACTGGAGGTACATTTGAAGCACAAAAGAAACAAGGAAATCCGGGATAGATATGGGAAAGAACACCCAAGGGATGACACAGAACAAAGAGAGGGGTTACAGATAGGTGCTGAATTACCATTTGGAAAACAGATTATTCATCCTATTTATGTAAGTACAATAAATCAGTGTAAAGCCAAACAGCCAGGCAATCAGAAAGATGCAGAGACTTCTGTGGAGGGCAGAGCAATGACAGCCAATAGCTCTTTAAATAATAATAGTGGTTTTTCCTATGGGACTCCCAGTTCATATCATTGCTATGCGCAGCATGCAAAGATAAAGTTCCCCATGCCCCATAGATAGCTCCAATTTCTCAGATAATTGATAGCTGAAGCTCTCCTTGGGGGATCAGGTGGAGGAATGGAAAAGGAGCATCATAACGGTTGCGATTTTCATTCAGCACAAACCTGGTTTGGTTTGCACACAGGTATTAGGTTGATGATGACTGCACTGAAGCAGCTGCCCTGAGAAGGAAAGTGAGGACTGACAGCTCAGTTGAGTCCTGGATCTCCCAGCAAAGAGCCAGGCCTGCACCTAGGAAAAACTAAGTAAGTAGCTCAGGCAAAATGACTGTGAAACAGCAAAGATCTTGATTTACTTGAGGGGAAGTAAATATGGACTCATCACAATGTATTTCATACCTGCAGTGAAGCCGTCTTTGAAAGGAATGAGAGAATATGTGAAGGAGGTGTGGGATGAAAGCAGATATAGCACTAGTATATGAGTAGATCTCTTTTTCTTCAGCTGTAAAGAAATGCACCAGATTTCAAATCTCAGACAAAAAAAGAGACAGCAAATCCCACTACTGTACTAGTTTGAAAGCAAACCAGTTGGAGATCCCAAGTCAGAACTACAATTAAATAAGAAAATTAAGATAAAGGCAATAATACAGAAACACTGGCTTAACCTGACAGAGTCAGGATACAAGTTGACACCCTGTTGGTTGGGGTGGTGGTGGCAGTCCAATTAAATGGTGGCTGCAATCCTGTTGAAGTGATAAATGTGGTTCTGTTGAAGTGGTGATCCTGTCTGTCTTCCTCTGAAGGACCAGTGGTGGTTATGTAGCTTTTGTCCTCTGGGAATCTAGTAGGTAAGTCTGCCTGTGGTGTTCCAGACCTCATATTATACCCAGGTAGGAATGCTTCGGCAGAGCATTTCATAATGAGTTGACATAATTTTAGTGAGACTCGATGGCCCATTAGCAGAAGATAGCCCCTGGAGGGAGTTATCAGGGATGAGTCATGGAAGAGATAAAGAACACTGCCCCACCTGTTTTTAACAGCTTATGGAATTAGCTGGGGTGGTAGAATACATGCTTTTAGTTTCATTTTACATTGTAACCTAAGACAGCTACCCTCTTCAAGCTCCCTTACAGATTATGATGCTCTGGGCAGAGGTAGAGTGGTGGGCAGGTGGAAGGCATTACCATTTTAGAACTGCAAGTCCAGAAACTATGAAGGCTTTAATGACAAAAGCTAATCTCAGAAGTGTTTTTATTTTGTTTTGCTGTTGCAGAAGTGTGAGCTCAGCATTACGCTGCATGAGGCAACACACACAGTGAAAACCAGGATAATTCTTTGCTCCACCAACTGGCAAACTCAAGCAGGGATTTTCATTGTTGGGTTTTGTTTTCTTCTGTGGCACACTTGATTTCTTTTCCAGTGAAAGTTGAAAATATGGTAGGTGGATTCAGAATTCTAATTCCAGAAAGCTTTCCAGTTTTAATTGCTCAGGCATTTTAGTAGTGTTTCTCAGGAGTACACAGGCACATTGATGCAAAGACGTGAGGTAGGCAACAGGATGGAGGAAAATATCTCAGGATGGAGGAAAATATCTTCAGACTCCTGAGGTGGTGTGGTGATTTGCCCAAGGCCAGCTGGACATTTGTG
>VXBB01015778.1:40270-52560 GCA_013399915.1 Illadopsis cleaveri | reverse complement strand
GATGCCAGGTTGGTGACGGCAGCGAGACGGAGACAGTGGCGGTGACAGCAGTGATGGGCGCGGGTACAGAGCCGGCGGAGGCGCAGTGTGACTCATTGGAAGGGTGAGGCTCTCTCCTGCCCTGTGCTCCCCCCTGTGCCCCCCAGCACCCCTTATCTGCCCCTGCCCCTACAGGAGAATATACCTGGACTACAATGCCACCACTCCGCTGGCCCCCGAGGTGGCCCAGGCTGTGTGGGATGCCATGTGCCAGGCCTGGGGCAACCCCAGCAGCTCCCACCCTGCAGGTAGGGACCAGGATGGGCCATGTTGCTTCCTCAGGCTGGGCCCCATGGTGACAGGAGCCCATGGGAGCTGCTAGGTCTGGTTCTGCAGGTAGGAAGGCGAAGGAGCTCATCGGCAGCGCACGGGAGAGCCTGGCGAGGATGCTAGGAGGCCGCCCTGAGGACATTGTCTTCACCTCGGGGGGCACAGAGGTGGGAGCAAGGGAAACCTCCTTCCTGGGAATCCCTGCCCACCACCCCCTCTCCAGCAAGCAGCGATGAGGAGGGTGGGGATGAAGGGCGCTGTGCTCCTTCCGAGCTTCCATTTTCCCTCCTTCTTTCCTTCAGGCAAACAACATGGTGATCCACACTGCCTGCAGGCACTTCCATGAGAGCCAGCGGGGGTCAAAGGACAGCCAGGGCACACCACACATCGTGACATCGACTGTAGAGCACGACTCCATCCGCCTGCCGCTGGAGCAGCTGGGGAGGGAGGGCCTGGCAGGTGAGTGGCACAGGCACAGGTGGGGTTTGAGGCTTTGCAGGTGAGTGGCACAGGCACAGATGGGCTTTGAATGGGGGACTTGTCTCTGCTGGTGTTTCCGGAGGAGGGTGGGATCCTGTATGCTGTGTGATGTTCCACTTTCTCCCCCTGGAGAACGGCACTGTTTTCCCCTGCGGTTGCCCGTGTTCCCCCAGGTTGGATGTGTCTGCTCTCTGCCTGTGCTCCCACTACCCACACACTCCTGCCCTTCCCAGTGGAGCACAGGCAGCCCTGGGCGTTCACAGCCTCCCCAGCCAGCCTCAGGGCTTGTCTCCTGACCTGCAGAAACCACCTTTGTGCCTGTGTCCCCACGGAGCGGGCGGGCAGAGGTGGACGATGTCCTGGCCGCCATCCGGCCAAACACCTGCCTGGTCTCCCTCATGCTGGCCAATAACGAGACCGGGGTCGTCATGGTGAGTGTGGGCACTGAGGGGGACGGGGTGGAGATGCCCTCACAAAGAGGCATTGACAGAGGGGAGCAGAAGGTCCCTGGGATGCAGCCCCTCATCCCTGCCACCAGCCCGTCGCAGAGCTGAGCCAGCGCGTCTGTGCCCTCAACCAGCGCAGAGCAGCAGAGGGTCTGCCCAGGATCCTGGTGCACACAGATGCTGCACAGATGATTGGCAAGGGGCGTGTGGACGTGCAGGAGCTGGGCGTGGACTACCTGACCATCGTGGGACACAAGGTGTGGCCCTGCTCGTGTGGCCCGGCTGCTGATCACCCTGTGTGACATCTCTGCTGGGGTGCCAGGGGGACTTTGGGTGCCCCACACAGCTTGGTACCTCACAGTGGCCAAAGTTCTCCTGCTGGGTTGTGCTCTGCAGACTCCTGTGAAACCTGTCTGGGCTGGGGAGCAGGAGACTGAGGATAGGGAGCAGCTCTGCAGCAGCTTGTGCCTTTGTGATGGGCAGGGGCCAGCACTGGAGGGCTCTCAGATTTGGGCAGGAGGGCAGGAAGCACTGTCAGTACTGTCAGTGCTGTCAGTGTCCCCAGGGTCACTGTGGCTGTCCCCACAGTTCCACGGCCCACGGATTGGAGCGCTGTACACCCACAGCCCCGGCACGGGCACCCCGCTGCACCCCATGCTCTTCGGAGGGGGACAGGAGAGGAGCTTCCGCCCAGGGTAAGGGGGCAGGTGGTTCCCTGGAGAGCTGGGCCTCTAGCTGGTGGCCAAGCCACATGGGCTGCCTTGTCTAAGCTGAGCTGGCAGCTGTGTCACCTGGCAGCTCTGGGGCAAACAGCCCAGCACGGCAGGGAAATGGATCCATGCATAGAAACTCTCTGGAACTCAGGCTTTGCCAAGGGTGTAACCTCAGGGTGGATCTGCCTCCTTCACAGCCACCTCAGAGAGGTGTCCAGGAGCCCCTGCCAACTGTGAGGGGTCCCATGAGGGAATATCTGTGTCTCAAGGTTGGGTTTCTGGTCTGAAGAAATAACTCACTGCTCCTTGTTCCCTTCCAGCACTGAGAACACCCCGATGATTGCCGGCCTTGGCCAGGTCAGTTGGGATGGTCAGAGGTGAGTGGTGCAGACCCAGCACAGCCAGCCATGTGTGCTTCCTGGTCATCAGAAGGGACAAACTCGGGGTGTGGGAGGGAGGGTGAACTGGGAAAGGTGGTGGGGCTTTCTGGTGCCAGTCAAAGGAGGTGCTTTGGGGCGTTTGCTGCAGGTTTGCAGCCCTGCCAGTCACCCAGCTCACGTGGCACAGGGCACTGAGAGGGGACACAAGGGACCTGGCACTGCAGAGGCTGCTCCAGGCTGGGCTCACATCCCAGGGACCACGCACAGTGGGAGGTGTCCCAAGGTCACTGGTGGAGCCTGTCTGTGTGTTTTCAGGCTGCAGAGTTAGTGAGCAAGAACTGGGAGGCATATGAGGCTCATATGCGGGATGTCCGGGATTACCTGGAGGCCACGCTGGAGGTGAGCACATCTGGTCCCTTCCCACAGTCTCAGGCTGCAGGGTGTGGGGCCTGGAGCAGGGTGGGTATATCCCTCTGACCCTGCCATCCCTTCATAATGACTGAGCTGCTTGGAAACCTAGAGAGGTTCATAGCACTCTCATTCTCCAGGCCTCCTTTGGGAAGCAGAGGATTCGCTTCAACAGTCACTTTAAGGGCTCCAGGCGACTCTGCAACACCTGTAACTTCTCCATCCTGGGCTCAGGCCTTCAAGGTATTCTTATCCTGCTGCTGTCCCATGATGGTTACGCAGAGCCAAGCACCTGCCCTTCACAGCACCTGTGGCTGAGACTGGCGAGTGCTTGGCATGGCTCAGGCAGGGAGGTGAGGCAGGAGTAGCCCCTGCAGAGAGCCTTGGCACTGGGAGAGCTGTTCTTGTGTTGCTTGTGCTGCAGGACGAAGGGTGCTGGCTCACTGCAAGGTGCTCCTCGCCAGTGTCGGGGCTGCCTGCCACTCTGAGAAGGGGGATCGGTGAGCAGACAGCTTTTCCAGCCCCTGGGTGTCTTCCCAGAGGACAGCAGGTTGGGAGGGATGGAAACAGGACAGGGAAAGGGACAGTGGGTGGCTTGGGCAGCATCACCTGGAACAAAGAGGGTACAGAGCTTTCCAGAGGGGCTGAAGGGCTGTGTAGGGGATTATTGCAGGAGACACAGCTGGAACATCTGATTACTGCTTGGAAGGAGTTTCTCCCTCCCAGCTTTGGTGATCCAGCTGAGCTTAGAAGTACTTTTGAACTCCTGGCACTACCAGAAGAGAGCCTGCCTTGTGTCTCTGTGTAGCTGGCTCACCTGCTCCAGCCCTGCTTGGGTCTCCAGATGGCTTCTTTAGGGGATATGGGCACAGTGGGTGCTTTTGCCCTGGTCTAGAGCAATGCCCTGTAGATGTGGCAGAGCTGGCAACCCGCAGGGGCACAGAACAGGTTCTTCTTAGAAGAGCCAGATCCCCCACAGGGCAACAAGCCCTGTGGGACTGGGTGCCCCTGGAAAGCAAACAGGAGGCTGTGCAGGGGACAGGTGCCCTGGAGTGTATCTGCAGATGTGGTTCCTCCTGTGAGGCTCCCTGCTATTGTGTGAGGCTTCTTCTGCCTTGGAGTCCAACCTCCCCCTCCTGGCTGTGTTCCAGGCCCTCCCCAGTGCTGCTGAGCTGCGGGATTCCCCCAGAGGCGGCACAGAACGCGCTGCGGCTGAGTGTGGGGCGTGGCACCACCCGGGCTGATGTGGACAGGGCTGTGCAGGACCTCGTGCAGGCTGTGGAGCAGCTGGAGCGGGGCCAAGCCCCATAAACCCCCTGAATTGCTCCCTGGACACCACTCAGGTTCTTGGGGTGGGCCCCTGGGTGTGAGCTGCCTGTGCCAGCCCAGGGGTGCCTGGGGGAGGTTCTGAGGAGGGGACTTGGCTGCTTTGGGGCTGGGGCAGCTTCAGGGCTTGCCCAGGACCCAGCCCCACTGCACAGTGGAGGCTTTTGGGGAGTCCTGCTGTCCAGTGCCCCTGGCTTGCCAGATGTACCCAGCTGGGTGCCTGCACGTGCATGTGTTGGCACAGCTGAGCCTCAGAGCTCGAGTCCCTACAGAGGGACAGGCATGGAAGCCATGGAAGGAGGAATCTCATGACCTGGTTGCTTTCTACAAAGGAAGCTTCCTGCTGCTTGAGCAGCCAGAGGAAGAAAGACCATCTGCCCCAGAGTGAAATGATGAGTTGATAGAAGCACAGCAGGATTCTGGGCTGGGAACTACTCTGTCCTAAGCTGTCAAAGGGATTGATTACTGGTTGGGCAGAGCTTTCTCAGCACTGCTTTGCTTTACCTGCTCCCCTTTTCTTCTGTCCTTCCTACAGGGGGCACAGCTCCTGTTGCCAGCTCCACCTGCTCCTCAGTGAAACAGTTGTGGGGGCAGCTGTGGCTGTGCCAGCACCTGAGGGAACCCTGCGTGGCCCAGGAGTCCTCTGGCATCACCAACACTGGAGGACACAAGTGTCACACGGATCAGGAGTGTTTCCAGCTGGGCTGGCTGATGTCAGGGAACTTGATCTCCCTGGGTATTCATAGGAATAAAAGTAATTGCTGCTTCTTTTCACAAGTAAAATGTATTTTCTGTGGGGGAAGCTGGACTGGTTGGAGCCATCTGGGTGATGCCTTTTCCCTCAGAAAACGCTCATGTCACAACAGAGGCACAGGCAGCTGGAGTGGGAGGTGCCTGCGGGGCCTGGTTGGCACAGAGCCCGTGGACACAGATGCTGGCCTTTCTCTTTACAGCCACACATTAGAAGGGCCAGGAATACTATCTGGACTCATAAAACCCTGAGGCTCTTGGCGAATCCAATGTCTTATTGGAGTTTCAGGACCCAAGCACCCTGACTGACAGTCACTGATCTTGCCAGGCTGGTCAGTATTACCATGCTGCTCACACCTCCATCTCAAATGCATTCTTTTATTTCTCCATTTTTTCCCCCTCCCTTGGATAATAGTCAAAACCACTTTTAGAAAAAATGGTTCCATAGAAGGGATTTTGGTCTGTTGCAGGGCTAGATCTTTAATCTGTCATGGACCTTACTGTTCCTGGGGACCTGTCACAGCTGTAGCACCACTGGAGATTCAGCTTTTGGGGCTCACTTGCCCCCACAGGACATCTGGGCTTCCTGTGTTGTTTCAGCTAGAAATTTAGCCACAGAGCACAAAAAAGCTTTACTGACTTCATCTTTATACGTACAGGAAATGCAAGTTTTAGCCACAGAAATTTAGCATTGCTCCATTTAGAATATGACAGCCAAAGCTTAAGAAGCATTATAGAGGAAATGACAATTTGGGTTGACTGTTTTAACGGTTTTGCTGCTCATCTTCCTACTACCAGAGCACACATGAACGAGAGTCACTTTTGAGTTCCTCTGTATTGCTTTATCCAGAGAAGGTCAAGAAGAGCTTGGCCCACATTCCAGTGGGCCAGCCTGTGCTGGCTGTGCACTGTGTGCTACTCTTTGGGTATGACACAATGGTTGTGTGCAGCAGAACAAATCCACCTGGCACGGGAGCCTGGAAATGCCAACATTGCTACATCAGCTGAGAAGTGAAATGGTAGAGAGAGGGCCTGGCCACTATGCTCAGACACACGAGCTGAAAGGAGTCACTTCCACGTGGTCACAGCCAGAACCAGACATTGAAAACCCACATTCATTTAATGGACAAATCCACAATCTCCTGATAATCTTGCCTTCTTAATTCCTTCCAGGAAAGCTTATAACACGCAAGGAAAAAAACACTCACCAAAATAAGCACTGCCCCGACCAGATCACAAGTGCTTGGGAAGCTGCGCAGCACAAGGAGCTGCAGGACCATGGCAATGACGATCTCCAGGTGCTGCACAGTGCTCACCAGAGTGGGGTGGAACTTGCCCAGGGCATGGTAGACCCCCAGGAAGGCTGCAGTGGAGCACAGGCAGATGGCAAGGAGATAGCTCCAGGTTTCCCCGTCCAGTGGGACAATTGGCTCTTGGAGCAGGAACATGGTGGACGCTCCCCACACTGTTCCTGTCCAGCTGAAAGTGAACAGTGCTGTCCACATGCTGATGTTGTCTTTGATGGACCTGTAGACTATCATGGAGAGGGCAGTGGTCAGACCAGCCATGACAGTCATGGTATAGCCAAAAGCTTCCTTCCAGGTGCTCAGCAAAGAGTTCTCCTCCTTAACAATGTTGGGGATCATGACCAGACAAACACCAAACACACTGCCAATGACAGTGACTATGTCTATATAAGCCATTCCTTCATCTATGAGTAAAAAAGCCAGAATGGCACTGAACACCGTGGTGGTGGCCCTCCACATGATGGTCCCATTGCTGGGGGACACTATGGAGAAGGAGGTGTAGGCACAGGTGATGGAGATGACATTGCAGACCCCATAGAGGAAGAGCCGGAGCCTGTAGCCTTTGGGGCCGAAGGGAGGCTCGTGGTGGTAGCACACAGCAGCGAGGGACAGCACCTGCAGAACCGAGCGGATGAAAATCAGCTCCAGAGATGGCACTTTGGAACGGTCAGAAATCAATCTCGTGATCAGAGCCACACATCCGTGGGCCACGGCAGACCCAAAAAGCACTGCCCATGTTTTCCTGGACTGCACTACATTTCCTTCAGAAAAGTGCTGTGATTGTCCAGCCTCATCAGGTTTCGGCAGTTGTGCTGGCTTGGTGTCTATTGTACCAAAAAAAGTCTTTTCTCTTCTTTTCCCATCATTCAGCAGTCTTCTCTTAGGATTATCCTCCATAAATGCTCCAGTATCTTCATTAACATCCTCACATCCCTCTTCTCCTGGCTGGGGATAATGAGAGGTGTATTTCACTGTTACTGTGTTGGGATGAATTTTCACTCGCTTTTTGACTGGGTATTTTTGGGAAGACATATCCATTTCCTTAGAGAAATGTCCTGGTCTTAAGAAAAAAAAAAAAGGAGATACACTGTTATTTAATGAACAGTGAGAGATTCATTAGGATGTAAGTGCTTTTAGTGTTTACAAGCTATTTTTATCAACCAAATCCAAGTACTAGTAGGCTGTTCTTGGTTTTGCATTAATTTTCCACTGAGTTACTGCTAAATACATTTGATGGCTTTGAGGGGCATTTGGATCTCCTTAAAAGTCAACCATGGCACTTCACTGTAGTCACTAATTTTTGAAAATAACATATTTTGTCATTATGTATGGTATACATAATGAATTCTAGTATATTCTAATAAGTTCTCTTGCTAAGCTTTTTACCCTGTAATTATGCATTATTGTTAATGGCTTGCCAGGGTTACAAGATTGCAGGAAAAATTTGGCTGGAGGAGATGACAGAGACTAACACGGAAATAGGGAGCACCCCCGGGCAAGTCAGCAGTTTGCATACGGATAACAACACATCTTTGAACACAACTGTGACAGTGTTAAACCCTTCTGTCTCCTGTGAAGGGCCATTTTCCACTACACAAACAGTGCCTGTGACTCGTGTGGGGTGGGGCAGATAATTAAGGCAGGGGTATGTCACACCATCTTTTCACACCATCACACCATCTATGTCCAGCCTTCCAAGTCAAGAGGCAGCAGGAGCAATGAAACCTTCCCTGCCTTCTCTTCAGCCCACCAAATAAAACCTGTGCAGACCTTACCTGTGACAGAGACATTCGATCCCAAGGCAGAGGGGGAAAACACTTCATCATCTACATCTGCGATGGGCTACCTAGACAGAAACAACAGCTGCTCTCAGGTTCCAGCAGGGAAGGTTACAGCCAGCTCGGCACAGAAAGTAAAACCCAAGGGAGGCTCAAACCCCAAACCACTTTGGATGGAGAAAAAGCAATCAGTGGCATCTTGTCAAAACCACTCCCCAGCCGTCTCCCAGAATTACTGAGGGAACTGATCCAAACAACAAGTGGTGGCTTGTGAGCGTACGGTTCCTACAGCTCGACAACAAGCCATTCCACCCTCCCATGCCTGCTGTGCTGCCCCACGGGTTGCAGAGGAGAGGGAGCCCAGGAGGACCCATCCTCCGCTCCCGGAGTTCCACCCCCCCCGGAGCCGAGCTCCGCCAGCAGCAGCAGCAGCTTGGCCTCTGCGGTGGCACCGCAGGATGGGTACAGACAGTCCTTGTCCCCAGGGAGGACCGCAGCGTTCCTGGGGGTCCTGGCGGTGTAAGACCACAGCTGCTGGACAATGGGCTGAACGGCAGGACAGCCGATAGCCAGGGAGAGCACAGGTCTAAAGGCAATGGTAAAGGGCCGGCAATAGTTCCTCACAGAAACACTAAAATACCGCGGCCAGGTTCAGCCTTGGCATTTTCCGTGCCTGTGATCCGTGACAGACAAGCACCGCCTGTGCCTCTGGAAAATTAATTTACATGAGAATGGGACAGTCTGCCTTTTTCCTCACAGGCTGAGTGTTCATTAACCCCTGCTACACCCCAAATGAGCTGTAGCCGACTCCCTGCTCCTCGCAGGGATGAACGGGAGCGGGGACACGGGCGGGCACCAGTCCCAGATCCGGAGGAAGCAGCAGCACTAGTTTGGACCTGCACAAGTACCAGGGGCTGAGGACCCTCTCGAGTCCCCCCTGTCTCTCAGGAGGCCTTGTCCAGCACTGCTGTTCACGTTTTTCTGCTGCAGACCCAAACCAGAGCACACCCAGCACTCCCTGCATGGTGAGGAGTATTTCAGGGTGTCCATGAGCAGCTTACTGGGTAAGGAACTTGAGAACGAGCAGATGAACGCCAGCGAGAGTAAATAGAGCTGGGTATCAGCTGTGCTAGCGGGCACTTCAAACAACACATCAACATTTACCAACACCTGCCAGAAATCTGCCCCAGGCTCACCTGCCACCTTCACTTTTCCTTCAGTTAAATTGTTAATTTTCGAATCTTTTAACATGCAAATGCAAACCGCACAGAGTGAGCTCAGGAAGGCAGCGATTTTCACCTGCACAGCTTTTCCTACATAGCATTTTCATTGTATTACAATCCACAGTTTTGCCTTGCAGCCTTAAAAAAATCAGATTTTCTTGCTTTAAGGCACAACATACTGGATCGTGAATAAAATAAGTGGCAGGAAAAGAAGACAAAAGTGGGCAACAGCAATTATTATTAGATGGACAGTAGACCACTGTAAACTCATAAACTCATTCATTTCCTTAAGAAACAGCTGAGTAAACGCTGCAACTATTCCTGAAAACAAAACCAAAATAGCTCATTTGTTACTATGAGCATACAACAGTAACTTTCTTGCTATCTGGCTTTAGATTACATTTTCTTTCAACAAATAGTTGCAAATTCAACACAACAGTTGCGAATGTGGCACGGGACCTGTGCAACGTATTCAGGGATCTCTCTGGAGGAAAACAATAGATGGTGAACGTGTGGCTCAAAATGGCTGTTCTGCACAGAGCTGCTCCCTCAGGACTGCTCAGCTGGGAACCAGAACAGCTGGGAGTCTGGAAAGTGGAAGGGCAAACACGTGTGAAAGGCAGGAGATGGGAAGTAATAAAGAACTGAAAAATAAATAACAGGAACACTTAATGCAAAATTTCATTTTCCCAACTAAATACTGAGTGTATGAGAAATGTGATGCCACTGTCCCACAGTACATTTGTTTGTAGTCTTTGGTGACCCTGCTTTTCTTAACAAGTGAGGTTTTCCATAGAGACTGAGATTAGGGCATATCCCAGATCCATTATGTGTGTCCCTGACACAAATTTAAAATAGATAGAAATCAGCACAGCCTATACAGATGACTTTCTACTTCTCTTTCTTCCCATGCCTTTTGTGGAGATGACATGAACTTAATAATTTTCCTTCATATCTTTAAATTTAATGTGGCTTATTTGCATTTTCTGTTAAAAACACAAGTTGATTTTGAATCAAGTTTAATACAAGGCTGAAGATTAAGCACTATGCAAAACTGTCAAGTTATATAACAAAACAAATATTTCCAATTCAGCCTGGGACACTCATTTAAATTTGAAATCACTGACTGCAAAGTGTGAACCCTGTTTTCCCTTGGGGGAACAAATAATCACTGTAGATCAAATAAATGGCAGAGATCATTGATAGAATACAAACCACGATTTCTTTTAAAAGAAAAAAACCCCAAATACTCCCCTCTCCTTCCTTTCCTCAACCACTGCAAGTGCTGGTTAGCCAGGTAGAAATAGGTGATTGTCTGCCCCCTGACTGCTGGGATGGGAGCCTGAACTCTCTTTCTGTGCCTGAAGGAATGAAGGCTTTGAGGTCTGGTGATTCTAACCACCAATCTTGAATAAACTCACAAAAAAAATACTCTCATCTTCTGGCAGATGGGTTAAAATCAGTCAGTCTACTGAAGTGTTACTACGAAAGGCTCACAGACATGGCAATTCCAGCCACGGATACATAGTTGGGAATAAGTCAGCGACCCCTGCACTCCGAAAAACAGGCCCCACAGGAATGCTCCTCTGCCTCTTTTATGTGGAAAATCCCCCAATTCTGACCAGATCAGGCTGAAATTACCAGAGGGCTGTGAGCAGTCTCTACAGAATAACTACAGACTGACAATTCTCTCTGAATATCGCACAAAGGAAAGACCCACCCACCCCTGGAAATCCACGGAACTGATTGAACTCGTGCCACTTTCACTAAGCACATGTGTGCACTGACTTCTCAGCACAAGGGGTTTTCTTTTGATTCCTTATCAGGAAAATCTCCTAAAGTCTCTTAAACCACCTGGAAATTCTTAGGTGCTTCATACTTCAGGCAACTGCACATGCCAAGGGATCTACACAGATGTGGCGTACGAGTACCTTTACCTTTTTAGCTAGATTGACATAAATCAAATTGATTAAAAATACATTCCAAGAAACTCAAGTCTTTATTAAAATTTAATGAATAGCAAAAGGTATTTAAGAAAATGAAGGAGCACTTACATGAAAGGAGTTTTTAGCACTTAAGCACAAGAGCAAACATTATACACAGACAATATCCTGTGTCTTCAAATTAATTGAGTCACATCCAGCAGCACTGCCTGAAGGAAGAGCCAGTACAACCTTCACTGAATACAAATACAAACCCTACACTAAAGTCCCACGAGTTGTCAGTACATTCCCGACAATATTTTGCTACCCAAAATACGACCTCTATTTGTGCTAGCTCACTGAAGCAACATCATTTGATGGGATGTACCTTTAATTCCCCTTGCTTTCTCTATTCTCTTGCTGAATACGGGTTCCATTTGCAGCCGTTTCCATGAAAAAACACTATTTTCTAATTTCTCCATTCATGCCTGTTGCCTGCTGCAGCTCCTACCTCTGCAGCAGTAACACTCGCATTAAGTGATTTTGGGAGAAGAGCCGCTTTGCCTGCAAACTTCCCATTCCAAAACCCCCTATCTGAACAAACCCCTTCAGACAGCAATTCCAGGCATGAGGGAAAGAACAGAGAATACATTAACACTGAAATACAGTCCCCTACAGCACAGGAAACCAGGAACACAGCTCAGTTACATGTAAGAAAGGTTTTAAGAGGTACATTACAATGGGGTGAAGCACGAGACGGCACCTTCGGTCCACGACAGCAGATGACAGGTCGAGATTAGAGATACCTCATTCACTGCTTTGGATGCTGTCCCAACAATCTGCAACCCCTGGCAGCCAGCGGTGCGTGCGGGGTGTGCAGGAGGGGACAGTCACCTGCAAAGCAACCGAGCTCGGGAGCGCTGCGAGGAGGGCGGCACCAATCGCGATGGCAACTGTCGCCGATAAGAGGGCACTAGTCTCCATGGGAACCCCGGCAGCGGCTCCAGGAAAGCCCCTCCGGGCAGGAGCGGGCGAAGGGCGGTGGCTGCCCGGGCTCGGTCCTCGCCGTGCCGCGCCCTCCGCGACCGCCCCCGCCATGGCGGAGAGTGCCGGCCCCGCTCGGCTCCAGACACATCACTGCCACCGCCCTGGCGACGCGGGTCCCCCCCGCCGAGGCACCGCCGCGGGCTGGGAAGGCGCTCTGCTGGGCCCTCGCCCCTGCTCTATCGCGATAGTCACGACCCCCTT
>VXBB01015778.1:0-39760 GCA_013399915.1 Illadopsis cleaveri | reverse complement strand
GGCCCGGCCCGGCCCACGGGAGCGCCCGGGCGGCCCGAGCGCCTGGCCGGAATCCAGGGGGGCCAGGCCGGGGTGCAGCCCCGGGGCCGGGGACCCCCGCCCGCCGCTCCTGTTGCTCATCCCCGAGTTTCCAGTGCGGTGGCCCCGGGGCGAGCGGCCGCCCCTTTGCTGGCCCAGGGGACAGAACCGTGTCACACAGTCGTGGGGCTGCCCCGGGCTTTAAATGGGAGAAGCAGCGCGCTGAGCCCCGGGGGTGGCGGGACCGGAGCCGGGATCCAGGGATCCGTGGCTCCGGGAGCAGCCAAGTGCAGGCAATGCCCTCTGGCCGGTGCTGGGAGTGGGGGAGAGGCACAAAACCAGCTTGGGGTCCTGCGCTGTTGGACTCAAACATAGCAAAGGTTGTGCTTGGAGTAGTGGAAGGCTTCAGTGGTGGGTGCTGGTCACTTGGTACCCGGCCCATCCTGGGAAGAGGTGGACAGCCACACTGCTTTCCCTGTGTTCCTGGGGTGGAACAGGGAGTGCGAGCAGTGGTTGAAAGAAAGAAAATAGTTGTAGTATCCATGGAGCAACTTAAAGAGACATGACTGCCAATACCAGTGTCAAAAAACTTAGTTTCTGGGAAGACAGTGTGAGTTTAATTAAACTGAATTGAGCTGCTTTGTAAGTATTGATTATTTCAGTTGTGTTTCACACAATTTTGTAGCTGCACAGAGTTAGTTTAGTGATAGTATCTATTATTGAGGTTGTTGAGGAATGAAAAATCTTCTCCAGGTCACACCACCAATGCAACTGTTCTTAAACTCTATTCTGTGTTTGGTGGGATGGATGACATTAGTGTCTGGGTTCAATAACTTTCCCATGTTATTACACTGGTGAAAAAGGAGTGGTGTGAGAGAAGGATCAATGCAGATTCTTTGGATCCAAAGCAGTTGGATCTTGCCTAGTTATTTGATGAGTGTTTGTACAGTATAACCCATCCACCCATGAAGAAATCACTGGGCCACAAGGCAATGTGCAGGTCGTTTGTCAAAAGGGGTTCTGATGTGTGAAGAAGTTCTTCCTATTACAGAGTTGGAAACCAGTTATTAGAAAACAGTTTATTCTTTCTTTGTTTTTTTTTCTTTCTGACTCAACTGAGATGACATTTTGTTGGAAAGCCTGAGACACGTAGGGGTGCAGAGGGTTTTGAAATGACACACTAACCCGTGATGCGGCAGGATTTCCTTGTGAGCAGGAGGGCTGACTTCAGGATTGTGACTAATCTGAGAGGATGTAATTTTTACTAGCTGCTCAACAGAGAGTGTGCAGTTGAAATTCTATGTTGCTGCTGCTGCTGGACACACGGATTTACACCCATGAGAGTGGGTAGTGGGAATGAAGCTTTACTGAAGTTGGGTGAACAGTTAGTGCCAGACCACTTCATCCATCTACAGCCCCTGTGTCCAGAGGACTGCAGTCCACAGCCTCTGGTGCTTCCTAACATTCTACGAAGTGCTGGAGTTGACTAGTTCACTGAGGGACAGCATTTCTGGCTGAATGTCCCCACCCAGGATGCTATGGTCCGAAGTTGTGAGGGCAGCTGAGACCCTGCTGCTGCAGCTGTGTGACTGGGGTCTCTGGCCTGTCCCTGTCCACAGCCTGCCCTGCATGTTGTGCAGACTTGCATGTGGCTTCCTCTGCAACTGCAGTGCACCTTTTGAGAGCTGAGAAGGTTTGTGAACAATATTATAGCTCATATTTGAATGCATTGACAAAATTTCCTTGGGGTAGTCAGAAACTCAACAAGTGGATATTTTTCATTTGAAAGAACAAAATGTACCTCAAGTTTGTTCTGGTGACTGTGGAATCTCTTGTTTCTTTCCTTGGTTGTAAAGACATGTTCTTGTACAAGTTGGCTAAATATTGGTGATTTAAATAACATTTTAGTAGGCAAGTGAGCCCATAGAAGTGTAAAGATGCAGTGAAAGAAATGCTGGATTGTGATGGCTTTCTAAGAAGAGTCCTTTTACTGGGATGAGAACGTGCCTTTACAGTAATATTGTGGTTTGTTTTCTGGTAACATGCACAAAAGCCTCTCACACCCTGCTGAGAATTCCAGAATACCAGATCTGTAGCTACCACAAGACATACTGAAAGAGGCAAACTACTGAAGTGCTACTACCCTGTGCTGCATCTTGGAGTTTTGGGATGAGGCTCTGGCTTGTGGTGCTTGGAGTCAAACCCAGAAGGTGATGCTGAATCTGGTGCCAAGATAAGGAAATGCCTTATCTAAATCTGCTGTATTGACTTCAGACTTAAAATGCGAGCCCACGTTTGCAAGATACTTCCTGCTTTCTTTAAAGTTTTTGGGATTTACTTGGAGTCACTCTCATTTATCAGTGGAGCTCTGAAACTCCAGTTGCAGATTGTCATCTCCCACTTGCATGTGTATGCTCATTTGGCTGAAACCAAAAGGAGTAGAGTTGGTTTTTGTTCTTGGAGAAGAAAGGGAAATCCTACAAAGTTTGAGTTCATGAGCAGATAATTGTTTTGCTGTTTCTACCCAAGGCCTCCAGGGATATGCAGTATTTTGCTTTTCCATGCTCCATGATGTAATTTTGTTAGTTTGGGTGTTAAATATGTGATCAGAGCACAGAAACCTATTTCTTTGTTCCCTTAGAAAAGATGTGGTTTAGAGAGTGTTACTATGACCTCTTGCAACTTTTCAGTCTGAAAATATGCTTTTAAAAATAAGTGTTGTTTTGTGAAGGTGCGCTCCAATTTTTTTTAAAGGCAGACCTCACCTTCAGCTTGCTGAAAGAGCTGAAGGGAAGGAACTGCAGAGGGAATCTTGTCCTTAGTTTTGTTTTTGTAGCGACTTGCTAATTTAATTTCCGACGTGTCCTGTTGAAAGTCTGACTGTAGGCAATGGTTGCAGCAGTTGGCAGCTCGTGTGTCACTCTGAGAGAATACCCAGGAACTCGGGTGCTCTCCCTGTGCTTTGAAGGAACCGTGCTCCTGGCTTTGCCACATTTCCTTGTTTGCATCCCTGCAGGCATTTTATAGTTTGGAAAATGCCTTTTAATAATAATGGCGTGCTTGAGATAGCAGGATGCCTCAGACAGGAGATCCCTCTGGGCCCAAACAGAGTCACTTGTGTCCTGTTCTGAACTGTAGGTATGACATGAACTTGGTAAATTTGGTAACTCTGCCTTAATTTTGGAATATCTGGGGAGAAAATGCCTATTTATAAATGCAGGTAATTCCATATGAAGTACAAGTAGTGCAGATACAGGGCTTTTCATGCCTTCAGGCCCCTGACCTTGGTGGGTGCTGGGAGCACTGGCTGGCCAAAGCTGCCAGCACCTGCTCCCTGACCTGGCTCATCCAAGTTCCAAGGGGGAACTGGGTCTTAAAAGACACAAAAAGGTTGCATGTGCTGTGGTGGGACAGGCTCTCAGCCACAGTTGTCAGCATTATTAGACATAAGAACTTGATGTGGGAGTGTATTGTGAGCTCCAGTCACACAGTTATTAATCATTTATTTCAGAATTAGGAGCAGGAGGTGGAATTCTTAAGCCTGTCCCCCTCCAGCTGAAGGGCAGGTTGTTTCAGGTGGTTCCCAAATGTAATATTTTACTGGAAAGCAGTGTGAGGGAACATCCAGCCAACTGTGTTCCTTGCTGTGCAAGGTTTCAGCAGCAGAGATGTTATTTATTCTGTAAATAAATCTAGTGAGTTTATATTCTGTAACTCTACAAATAGCAGGCTTGTATTATATTGGCAGATTAGCTGAATGGAAACAGTGTTGACAGATTGTTCAGCTCATAGGAAAAAGATATTTCTTTGTAGAGTTACTTTGGGATTATCCTGTGTGTCAGAAATGTTGCTAAATGTCAACTATTTTTCTACAATAAAATAACGAAAATCAAAACAATTCATCTTGGATACATTTTTACATACTAAAGCATACCGTGTGGAGGTGTTTTTTGAAACCAAAATCAAATAACAAGCTGAGTGTCTGTTTGCTCTCCCCCACATGAGGATTTCTCTCTCTCCTTTTAGGGTTAGAATTCCCAAGGACCTGGAAGATACCAACATGTTTGTGTTTATAAGTGGAAAATGAAACTTCATTTGGGAATGGGTAATGAATTCCACATTAAATGCATGCTCAGTGTGCCAGTTTTGCCTTGTTAATTTCTGATCTGTTCATTAAGACCACATGAGCTGCTTGCTGCCAGTGGAATTGCACAAGATGGTTGAGCTGCTCTGCCAGCCTGCCTCAGCTGAGAGGAATCTGTGTCTCCACAGCTGTACAGCTCTCCCTGTGCTTTGTGCTGCTGGCTTGACCTTCCCTGGAGCTGAATTCCCTACCTGGCAAACTCCTCTGCTTGGGAGGGAGGTTTTTCTGCTCAGTGAGTGAATCGAGTCAGGCTGTCAGTCAGGAGTTGATGGAGGTGATGCCAGGTCAGTGGCAGGAATACTTTTGGAGAAAAATGGTCCTGGAGATGGGGATCCTTCAGGTGGGAGGTTCAGGTTGACTCAGCTGTGCTGGGTGTGGATGCTCAGCATGGAGCCCATTGCTCTGTGTAAAGCTGGGATTCTTTGGGGAACTCTTGCCTTCACTGAATGCCCCCTGCCAGCTCTGCTGCCTGCAGCCTGTGTTTGTTCTTCCCTTCCTTAGGACTGGTCCTGCCCTCCCAGAGCAGCCTGGTGCCATCAGCACATTGCTGGCATTCTTTTCTAGATGGAAGAGGGTCCCAGTCTGGCCTCCAGCTCCCACTCTCAGTGTCATGGGGTTGTTTGGGTTGGAAGGGACCTTACAGATCATTTTGTTCCACACCCTAGGGGACACCTTCTCCAAGCCCTTGTTCCTGTGGGACTCCCCTGGGGCCTTCCTGTGTTGTCAGTGATGACCACTTGGTTTGCTCTTTGTCTCCTGTCTCTTCACCAGGTAACCTGTCCATGCAGGGCTTGTTGTTGCCATGGCAGCTTAATTTCTTTAAGGGCCTGTTCTGAAGAATCTTGTTAAATGTCTCTTGGAAATTAAAGCAGGCTTTGGTCCACTGGTGTAAGGGAGGGCCTTGGGAGAAATCCTGTGGATTTGTGGAACTTGACTTTCCTATACAAAGGGAAGGTTTATTTCCCTGTCTAAACACTGTAGTTTATTCAGTTGCCTGCAGATCTATTTTGTAGAATGGTTTCTACTAAATTAGGCTCACTAGACTGTAACATCAGAGTGTTAGGTGAGAGAGTAAACATAACTATAAATTGTGTGCAAGAGTAAGCACTGCTTCAAGCAATAGAATTTTATTTTGAAGCCTGTTTTTTTCTGGTTCACTTATGTGGCTTTTTTGGTGTCTGATAGTTTTCTTTTTCCCATATCCTTACTTTAATAGGACATTGCTTGTGGCAGAGGAATTAAACATATTTCTTCTAAGAAATGAATATTTTTAACAATAGAGAGATACTTACATATTTTAGGATCTCTGTTTTTCTGAATTCAGTGGAAATTGGTCCACGTACTGATAATTATTGATAGTGGAGATGGAGAAAAGGTCAGAGAGAAGAATATATTCACAGAGTACTCACCTGTAGGCCTGTTTCTGTCGGCTACTGGGCTTAAAGAAACCCAAACAAATGGTTGCAGTGATACTGTAAAACAAATAATGTAGCACAGGGAATGCAAGTCAGCACTGTACAGATCAACCTTGCACACAGAGCTGAGATTGGAGGGGCTGCCTGCCTTTGGCTGCTCCCAAACTGTGCTCAGCCGGCTGTAACCTTTGTGCCCTGCTGTACAAAGTGCTCTGGGAATGGCAGTGAGAGTGGAGGAGAGCTCCAGTGGTAAGGAGGGAAGCTCTTTCCCAGACTTGGCCACAGTTTCGGGTACTCTGCCCTTTGAGTCTCAGATTCTGGCTTGTTTATTCTTCACCTCCTTTTAGTTTCATGATCCCAGTGTTTCCCTTAAGCTCTTTGATGCTTTTTCTATTTTAGCACTAGGCTGATTGTCCTGCTTGTATTTACATAAATCAGATAGAATTCGCCTATAATATGTCCTTTCCCATCCCTCTGAGAAGGGTCAGTGTAGCTGATCAGAAGAAATGGCATAATTTCTGTGGCTTTATGCATCTCTTTTGCTTCCCTAGTCAGAGGAGTGATTTTTATTTTTATTCTTTAAATATCTCTCATTTCTGTAAGCTCCATTTGCAACAGTTTTCTCTGACAAAGCAATGAGATGGAGCTGAAATATAATTCCTGTTTCAAAATTATCTAGGGAAGTTTTGAATACTAATTATTGTGCTGTTGTACAAGATACTGGACATGCTCAGAACCTGGAGAGGTGTGTTTCAATATTGAACTGTTATGCTTAGTTTTCTTCCCAAAAGGAACCAGAGAAGCTGCTTGTTTTTGCTTTGCAAAGGAAAGTTTTTACACACTCAAGTTCATGTTGGTGGAACTATGAAGCACCAGCATCAAGGACAGAAAGCACTGGTGTGGGGGCTTATGTAAATTCTATTGCCTGACGGGGTAACGAATGGGGGATTTCTTGTCTTGGAGGTAAATGTTCGTGAATGCCAGAGCCATCAGAGCTGTGAGGACAAACCTTTTCCATTGGTATATCTTACTTTTCTGATTTCTCATTGCTGGTTCTTGGTTCAGAGCTGTTGGTGTCCTGGTGGAAAGTCGAGAAGGAAAGACAAGGGCTAAGAGATAAGGCTGAGGGACAAGAACCAAGGGAAGCAAAGTGTCACGTTTGAGGGGTGGAGGGAGGATTGTCACTTGTAGCTGCCATTATTTCCTGGATATTTTGTTTCCCCAAGGCAAATGTATTGTTACAAAACTGCTAAGACTTGAATGTGTATCCTTTTCTAAACTTTCAGAATGTTTTCTCGGCAATCTCTACCCTTAAGGATTGCCAGGCCTTTTGCAAGAGTGTGCTATTCATCAGCATCATCCATAGCATTCATGCAGGGCTTGGAGCCCCTGTGCAATGGCAGGGGGTACCCACCAGCATTTTCTGCTGTAAATTCTGAGCTATTGGCAGGGTATATCACCGAAGGAGTTTTATTGTGAAATACACAGCTGAGAATAACCTTTCGCATCTTCCTCGCCCATAAATTTTTGGCAGTCAGCTCCTTTGTTGTCTGTCCCTCAAACAACTTCCTTGACCTAAAGTCATGCTTTGGTAACACCCACATCCAGGGCTGAGCTATTGTGTCTGCCTCTGTCCTGAAGGCCACGTGTTGTTCCTCTTTGTAACTCGTGCTTGCATTCAGGCCGATGTCAAAAGATAATGACTTTGTGTGGCAGTAGTCACAAAAAGCATTCAGCATGTGGGACAGTCAGCTCTGATTTGTAGTTCCCCAGTTCTGATCTCTTCACCCACAGGCCTGGTAAATGACAAGCAGCAGCACTGTCACAGAGTGCCACTGCAGTTATTCATGGTGCTGGAATGCTGAGCCTGTGCAGGTTCACTGGTACTGGCAAATGTGAGCCTGACATAGGGAAGAGCTTGTGGAACTAAGCTATAATGGAACAATTACATAATTAAAGTGCAAGGGAATGTACAAAAACAGTGACTTCCAGCTCTTCAGAAGAAATAAATTCACTATGAGCTCTCTTTGCACCAAATGAGGTGTCAGGGGTGAGGGAAACAGGCTGTTCTGGCTCATGGTGGGGGCAGATGGTAGAGAAAGTGTCATTGTGCAAAGTGACTGCAGCTCCTGCAGCTCAAGTAGCTTGTTTTATACACATATAGAAGAAAGAGGTGTCCTTTTAAATCTCTGGTCAAGCTATTGCTGGTGTTGGTTGCATGCCAGGCTCTTTGAGGGAAGACCCAAGAGCAGCACGAGTGTCTTGAGGCCGTGTGGGAACTGTCCTGCCCTTCCTACAGCTCCTGCATCTGATGTTGCAGTCAGAGCTCGCTGAAATGGGGCCTTGGTTGGGAAGAAAAAAAGCTGTGGGGAGGGAAGAGAAGAACATGCTGGTAAAAGGCTAGAAATTATCTGAATATCATCTTACATTCACCACACTTGCCTATTAATAGCCAATAAAGAACAAAAATTTAATACACAGAGCAGCCTCATTTGTATTATTTTTCCTTAGCTGTAAGCTCAGGCAGTTTGGGACTTGGTTGCTGGGGATTTTTTTTAATCCTCAAGGGGAATGTTGGTTTTCCCATTGTTATAGATGGCTCAGATGAGCACGCCTGTGGTTGAGATGGGTGTTGTTAGGCAGTTACTCCCATCTTGTTTCAAATAACACATGCCTCTGACAAATCAACTGTCCAGACTGGAAATTCCTGTGTTAAGTTTTTAGCTGCAGAGTGGTTATTTTTGTGGTGTTCCAACAAAACTTATTCAAATTGATTTTTGAATATTAAATTAAGGTGGTTTTGTTTTCTGTTTGTTTGTTTTTTGGGTTTTTTTTGTTTTGTTTTGTTTTTTAGGTGTGGTAAATATATTTTTTCTTAGGATTTCAGTGGGAAATTCCTGCTGAGTTTTCATGCTTTAGGGTAAAGGCCTGTGGCATTAATGAGGTCGCTGGTTCTTAGTTGTTAAATAAAAATCCATATTGCTCGATCATTTTATGATTGTCTGCAAAATAGTAAGTGGTAGCTTGGTTTGACTCGGATATCTCTTTGTTGCAGATTTTGTAGTTGTGCAGGTTTTGCATAGGAGCAGGTTGTATGTGGCACACAGAGAGTAACCTTCACTGCATCCTTCCAGCTCTGCGAAGGGCAGGAGTTTGACAGACATCAGTCTGCTGATTTTGAACAGAAGCCATTCCTGAACAGAAGCCATTCCTGAACACCAGACTGTGTGAGGCATAACTCTCCAGGTTTGGAAACCAGGCTTGGATTTTTTGGTCTCTTGCCATGAAGTTGCCAAAAGGTGGATCTTGTCAGTCAGGTGTCTTTTGTGCTGTATCCTTGTTTCCTCCAAAGCAGGCAAGTTACCCAGGACTCAGATAAGGAACAAATGTTTTTCCTAACTTTGTTTAGGAGAGAACATTTATTTTGGATGAAATCTCCCAGAGGAGCTTGAACAGACACCGGATGGGAAGATCAGTAAACCCAGCAGGATATAACAACATTGTGTGCTTGGGCAGTTGAGAATGTCATAGTGGAATGTGAAATAAGGGAGCAAAGTCATGTGCTTTTAACCTGGCCAAGAGCTGACTGGTAGTGTTGAGATCAGAGCTGTTGGGTGCTCGGAGTGCATCCTGAGGGTGCACCTACAGAGTGTCTCAGTTTGGCTGTGATCCCAGGTGGAAGGTTCCTGTCTTGGGGGCTCTTTGGTCACTTTGTTGTGTGGGTGTCCTTGCTCTCACCACTGGAACCCAGTGGCTCTAATACCATTTTCCCCTCTTTATTTTAAACGTCCTCTTCTTATGTGATGAGAAGAATTGACACCACCCTGCCCCCATCATGTTCTTTTCCTTGCAATATTTTGTCCTTACCCTGCAGCTGATGAGAATTTTCCTGTATTACTAGCAGAGATTTAACCTTGCAGTATGATTTCTTGAGGACCACTACCCAAAATGTTGCAGTGGTTAATAGTTTCCTGTAATACATGCTCTGCAGTCCTCTACGCCTGGCTTTCAAGCAGAAGTTTTCTATTATTTAGTCCTATAATTATTTTCCTTTAAGAACAGTAGTTCACTTTTGAAAAACTGCAAAGCATTTATCTCTTATATGTCTCCATCCTCTATCTGGAATGTACTGTGTTGTGAGAATAGATGCTAGAAAGGCTTTAACTGTTGTAGTTTTATGTAATGAAAGAATAGTATTGGAGTGTGTTTTTCTCTAATTATTTTATTTGAATTTTTTTCACTCATTTGTTTTGTGCATTGCTGGAATCTCTAGGGTCACAACTCTCAAGTCCAAAATCATCTTGCTTTTACAGCCATTAAGGGATATTAAAATTGTAGACCTCTGTCCAGTCTTGTGTTTTACTGGAACAGTTGCCTTGTACTAGGATGGTTATTTATTTGCTTTTACTTTTGTGGCTCTTCCTGGGCTTTCTTTGTTCCTGGAAGAATATAGAACAAAAAAAAAACCAAAAAAACAATGGGGAGAGAGAGCTTGATTTAACCCCTTTGTCTATCTTGGGGTGCAACAATTTACAATATTCTTGACAGCTGCTTTCTAATCTCTTAGTTGCTGAAAATTTTGCTGCATTTCCTAAGCAGCTTATTCCAGTGCTGTATATTCTTACTGACTGTTTTTTTCCAAACTGACACATTTTGCAGTTAACTTTTGGGTTTTATTTCGTCACAATGAGCTATTTCTGGTGTACTTCAGTGTCCATGAGCTGTCATTTTTTTTTCTCCTTGAACTCTTAACACAAACTGTGTCTTTGAGGTTCTTAGTGTTTCCTCCTACCTCTGGTTTTCTTATCCTCTGAACCAGCTTACTGCTTTGTAGACTCTCTCCTGTCAGTTCATATCTTGAAGCATGGTCCCCCAAACTGGGAACTCTCTTCTGGTGCTGATGATTTAGTGGTGCAAGGTGGATTGTTCTTCATTTATTTATTTATTGTGACAAGCTCTTCACAAGAGTCCCTTGCTCTTCCCTCATCCTTTTGCATGTTATTAATGGAAGGCTTTGCAGGCCATGCCAGGGCTTGAGAATCTGCCTTGGCCTGTGCTTGAGTCTGGAGTCACTCTGGATTTCTGTCACCCAGAGGCACGGTCACCCTTGTCACAAAGGCAGGGATGGAACCCGTGAGGGAAGCCATTGTCACTGGTGGAACAAATGGGTATTGGGCAGCTTCCCCTGTGTGGTTAGCACAGGCTACAGCACAAACCACAAACACAGGGTCAATCCTTGGCTGAGATGGCATCGGAGAGGAGCCCAGGCTCTCCCCTTGCTCCTGGTGAGGGGTGTGAGGCTGATGCTGCTGGCTGCTGCAGTTGTCTGTGCTGCCATTTGATTAGCTGCAGTCTTCAATATTCATGAAGAGCACTGAAGAAAGAGGCTGCCTTGTTTGTTCAGCATCAAGCTGTTGGAAGCATGCATGGAACATTGGTTTCTCCACGTCCTTTGATGTCAAATGCTGCTTTTTTGTTATTATAAAATGGCACAAGTCTTCATGAGGACTTTGACAATAAGGAAAGAAGACTTGGGGGGTTTTTTATGGTATAATAGCAGCTATAAGAGAAAAATCTGGGAAAGAAAATTAAAAGATGCTAAAAAATTGAGGAAGGGATGCATTTAATGTGAATGCAATCTGTGTGTTTCACAGACTTGCTCTAAAATTCTCCTCAGAAACAGCTGTCTTCCAGCATGGACAGCATTTGCAGCTTTTGTGTTTTCCAAACTGTAGGTGCATTTTTGTACCAAGCAGAGATGTTTTGAGCTTTGAAACCAGTCTTCTAGTTATGACATCATTAGCAACATTTATTTATTTATTGTCTGTTTGAATCCTGGATTCCTTATATCACAGCATTTGTTTCCTATCAGTTCATAATCATCAGGAATAGCTTCAGACAGATCTGCTTTGGTGCTGTACTATTTTAAGTGCGTGATGATTTGAAACTTCATTTCACTCCTCATTTGCTTATTTTGAAATTGGCTTTTGCTGTGTTTTACAAACTAATTTGTCATGGGACTATATTGGTAGAAGTGGAATGAAAATTAAAATTTGATTAATTCATAAGTAAATAAATGGAACTAGGTTGTACTTCCTAGGCTTTACTGAATTTTGTTCACTTAGTAGCTTTATCTTGATAAACATACCTAACCTTTTTATGTTCAGTGCTTTTTTGTCTTCAGTTAGTGCTTTTCCACCTCTTTTTTAGGTGACAGGCTATCACCTTTGCCACCCTCCTGTCACCCCCAAGTGTCTGCTTTTGACTGATGAGCCTCTGTCCCCACAACTATTGTCACTGGCTCCTCACGGAGCAGTTTGGCTCCTGCTTGGGGCACAAGTCTGTGCCTGGCAGGGCTGGAGATTGTTCCAGGCCGTGCCTCGGGGAGGGGACAAGTGCTCCATGCAGGTCTAGGATAAACCAGGGTAGTGTGTGTGTCACTGGGATAAACCAGGCTAATGTGTGTGTGTCACTGAGCAGTGACAGTCCCAGTCTGCCTTTGCCAGCTCACCAGCAGCCTCTGTGTTTGTTCGGGTGTTTTGGAAACACACTGAGGGAATTTGACAGCTTTTAGTAGCTGTTTTGTCAGCAGATGAACTTTGAGGAACAGAAGAATGCAAAGGACAGTGGCTGAACAACCTTCCTTTGGCGCCACATGGCCTCAGTGTGCAGCTGTAGCTCCCTGGCAGTGCTGCTGCTCTGCTGGGGTTTGTTGGCAGAGATGTGTGGGAAGACAGGGATCTTCCTCTGTGGGTTAGAGAGCACTCTGTGGTGTGATGGATGGGAATTGGGATACTGAGGGTTGGGGTGGAGAAGCAGTTGAAGTTTTGGTTCTGTACTGCTGTGGCTCCCAACCTGATGGAGCATGCTTTGGTGTGTAGTTGGGCATTTTATTGGGTGGGGCAGCGCAGAGTACAGCAGGAAATGAGTGACTGCTCGGGGAACCTGGCTAGTTCTCTGGGAATATGGCTTTCTTCCCTATCACTGCAGCTGAGAGGCCATCAGCACTTTATTCTTTCCGTGTACCTCCCAGGGAAGCTCATCTCCATGATTACATCACCTTACCAGTATATCTCCCTTTTTAATAGACTAGGAAGAGCCTTGCCATCAATCTTTCTAATTCTTTCTCTTCTAACAACCCTCAAAAATCCAAGGGAAAAAAAAGTCAGCTGCTCTCGGGTCTCTTGAGAGTTTGGTACTGTGTGTATATAAGGAGTTTGTGCTTTGAGTGTTTAAATCAAAGTCCTTTCAGTCTTAGGATGTTTTTCTCTCTGGTTTCATCCATGTAGTGCACAATTCTGCCAGTCTCTTCTGCTGTGTTTTCTGTAGACTGCAATATTTTTTCCTTGATCAAGCTCCAAAACTGCTTTTCTGCCCCTCTTCTTCACTGTGAGTGTGTCTAAGTTCTTGGTTAACAGACTCAACAGTTTAGTGTTAAAACAAGAAAAAGTTTGTGCTGTTTTATTGCAACCTTGTAACTCTTTCTTATCTGAAATTAAAGTAAGAAATTTTAAGAAAAGAAACACTATAACAGACCAAAACAACAGCCAGTGGAAAGAGGAAGCTAAACAACTAAATATAGGGTATAACAACTCAAAGCAGAATTTCTTGCTTCTCACAGCCAACAACTGGATGGTTGGGTGTCAGGAGCAGGAGTGTCATCAGCTACCTGACAGTGGTTTGTCCCTAAAATCATCTTTGCTTAAGAACTTTTAGACATTAAAAATTCATTTTCCCTTGTAACTTGGGGGCTGTGCTCAGAAAACAGGTGATAGACTTCAGGCATTCATTTCAATCTTACCTTGCTCCTGTAATGTCAATTGTTGACTTAAGAGAAGCGTCTTATGTTTGCAAGTCAGTATTTAACTACTGGGCTAATTGTTTTATCTTCATTTCCCTGTAATCAGGTTTAATTTTATCCAAGTCTTCATCAGTCTGGGAGTTTGCAAGCAGATCAGAAATTAAATTGTACAGTAGAGAACAAGCAATAATAAATACTCTTTTAAGTGTTAATGTTAAAATAATAAAAAGAATTGTAAAACCTCTCCTGTTAAAAATGATACTTTGAAATGTGTTCTGGTACCATTTTTCTAGTGAACTAAAATCTCACTGTGTTTTCTTTATTCTTCCCTTTGGCAATTAATCTCATAGCCCATTCTCCCAGATCATTCTTCTGGTATTTTAGTAAGGTCAGCAGCTACTCTAAATGACAATCTTTTTTCAAATGTGGCTGCCAAATTGCATTTTCATGTCAGATAAATATCTTCTGTCTGCAAAGAACACATGGGCACTCCTGTTATAGAAACATTAGCCATTCCATCTCTGCTTGCTGTGTTCATGTATCATTGCTCCCTCCTTTGATGAATGATTGGAAACTTGTGGAAGAGGCTTTTGTGCCCATTGGCGAGGAACTCATGAAACTTTTTAGAGCTTAAAAGACAAAATTTTCTCATTGCCCAAAGAATTCTGGAGACAGATTTTTAGCTTCAGTGTGGGAAATTTTGCTGAAACTAATAACTGTCTTATTTTGCATTCTGTTGGCATGCCCAGTATCTCTGGAACTGCAAGATGGCTGTATTGACTGCAGTTAATGTGTGAATAAAACATACAATAAAACATAATATTCTTTTCTATATATACAGTATATAAAATGAATAAAACATGGAAGTGTTGAAGGGTTCCCTGAATTCCAACTGCAGAGGAAGGTTCAAGGTTTGGGAGTGCTCAGGGCTGGGTTTCACTGGTGCTGTAGGTTCAGAGGGCTGGCACTGAAACAGGCTGATCTTTAAAAGTGCAGTACCCACAGGTTCTGTCAGATGTGATGTTCAGGCTCTGTGTTGTCTCACATCTGCTCATGGTGCTCTGTCTACAAGGTTACATCCTTCTTACAGTTCTGGTTTTGAATGGTACCATCAGAAATAAGAAGTTGGGGACAGGATTTGGCTTCACCTTTTTTTTTTTTTTTAAATTGAAGACTGTAAGAGGAAAAAACCACAGGCATGAAAATCTCAAGCACATTCAAGGGTGGAGTTTTTGCTGCACATACTGCTTGGGAATTACCTGTGAATTCTCTGGGAGTTCTATATTCAGGACTTTCTGTGCTTAGGAAGGATGTGTGATTTTTAGCATATATGTTTTAGGATGCTGAACACCTGCTCTAAGTGCACAGTGAAGTCCAAGTTTCAGTCTGCAGTTAAGACAGGTGCCTTCCATAGCAAATGCATAAGTAATTCCCTGTGTTCCTGCAAAAGAGGAATAAGCTTAAAAGCATTAGTTTAAAAAGGTAGTCAGTTCCCTTTTCTCTCCTTGGCAGTATTAAGACCAGAGCATTTTTGATAAAGAAATGTAAATAATCGGTGCTGGGAATTGCACTGGAGTTACATGGCCTTTGGAGCTCCCCATTCCTCTTGTGTTTCCTCTTCCAGCCAGGTGTGGGAAGGCCAGTTAGCAATCCTGCAGAGATGTGCTCTTTCCCGGGTGCCTGTGGGCCTGGGATACACTGATAATGTGTTTTGCTGTAGATTTTACAAATGCACATTAAAGCAGCATATCCTGCTTGAAACCCATTATTAGAAAGCTGAGTGTGACAGAGACAGGAGAACATGGTAATCACAGCAGAACAGGCCAGACTGAGGTAAAGAATGAGAGGTGGGATTGCTCTTTTCTCTTGGTCATGGGCTGGAAATCGATTAGTGTTGGACTTGAAATATGTAATTAATGATGAAAAGAGCTGCTGGCAATTCGGAGTGTATTGAACATGAGCTGTGTAATGAAGTAGGGAGGTGAGCTTAACCACTTTAAATGGGAGAACCTGTCATATCTGTAATATTAAAAATCTGTCTTAGTATTATGTTAGAGTACTCAGTAATTTATAGTATTTAGCATTAAAAATTGGAATGAGCTAATTATGGGTATTAAAATGGCTGCAATAAAATTTGGACATTGAAAGTTTGTGGAAGCTCTAAGCAGTAATTAAGGATGCTATTTTGATATATAAAATTTGTTAAAGTTGAGCAAAGAAAAATCCTCATGCAGCTCACAAGGGAAAGTGTAGAAAGAAAAATCTGCTTTTAAATTCTTATTGTCTCTTACTAAATATATTTGAATAACTAAGAAATATGAAACTAGACTATCCTCTTCTCTTACATAGTAGAATTTGAGATATTCCCATGTCCTTATTAAAACTGGAGAAGATAGTCCTTTACATGTTTATCTACTTTTATACTTCAGTTGATAGGGGATTAGAGACTAAGGTTGTAAATTTTTTGTCTACTCTGTATTTTCTGGGCTTTTTCTGTTTTAGAGCTTCTGAGATCACAGTTGAAATAAAGGCTATACTTTTATGCCTAATCAAGCAGCTTCCTCATTTTTAGTTGGTGAAATATTTTTGGCACCCTTTTCTCAATCTGACCTTGCTGGGCTACTACTGCTGGGATAATGGCAGCTCCCTGAAGAAAAGGAGGAAAGCTGTGCTTTCAGCTGGCTCTGGATGACCCTTTTGGTGCTGAACCTCTTCATGGAGAAGTCAGAGAAAATCCAGGCAAACTCCTTTTCAACCTGCAGGCCGTTGGGTAAGCTCCAACAGTAGCCAAGAAGCTCCTGGGAAATGGGAGAAAGTCCTTTGGCAAGAAGTTACAAAGTCTCACAGTTTCTTCAGAAGCTCAGCAGTGGCTTAATGGATTATCTGAATATTGAGTTGTCACCTGGAATGGCACTTCTCCAAAAGAGATTTACATTACCTGTGTTCTTGAGCCATCCAACCTCTCCCCTTCCAGACAGGTAATGGTACACCAGTGGCACTGAGTTGGATTAAGTACCTTGCTCAGTTAGAGTAAATAGAATGAGGCCTTTCAGTTTGCCACCAACTTGTTTGTTAATTGCTTTTCACTGGGGATAGTCAGGATTACCAAGATGTGCCCCTTTCTGCTAAAATTCTGATGATGTTTCTTTAGCACATGCTTTTGCCATTCATACTGTGGGCCATGGCAGGTTTGAAGGTTCAGTCTAAATCCTTTGGGACAGGCAGACATGCAGAGCTCACTTTTAAACTATGTTTATTGATGAGTAATCTTTGTTCATTGATACCTGTGTTTATTGATGAGTAATCTTTGATTAGCACCAGCACCATTGACACCTAATTAACATCATTGCATTTCTCTAGGAATACAGGAGGATTTGTGTTGAATTCTAGCTGTTCTAGGCTCTGTGCCTCCCCTAAATGGAGTTTGAGCATGTCCAGTCACCCTTTTTGAAACCCAAAATAGAATTACTACCTTGTGTGTCGCTGAACAAATAATTCTGGAAACACTTTCATTTGCTCTTTTGCCCTTAAGTTTTGCACTCACTGCATTTTCCTTGAGAAGTATTTCTGAAAAATATTTAGTTGGCTTTTCCTCAAATCAGAAAGTGTTTGTTCTTGTTACATCTAGATGTTCCAGTGGATGGATATTACCTTGACCACTGGAGTGAATTCTCCATGAAATAGTGTCAGGGCTCTGAGAGCACTCCTTTTGAACACTGTTAATTACGTGCTCTTCAGCACTTCTCTTAGCAGGACCCTGATCAATACAGTACTTCATAATTTCTCGGGTTCAAGTCAGATTTAGAGAGGATGTCAGTATTAATGTGTTCATATTATTCTCTGGAAGAGATCATGCTGTTAGTTCATTCAGCAGGCAAAATCAACTTGACCTGGACTCGGAAACTGCCTCTCATCCTAAACCCTTATCATAATTTACTAAACCCCTCTGCATTCATTGATGTTGCCTGTTCATACTACTGCTTTTCATATTATCAGAGAAATCATTAACAGCTTCCTCTTCTCTGAGATTATGATATGGTTTCTTAGAAGGCACATATCAGTCCAAGTTTTTTTGCTTGTGTCACCTCCTTTGCCCAAAATTCTTGAGCCTTTCTTTCCCCCGCTAAAAAANAAAAAAAAAAAGAAAAGTAAAAAGACCAGCAACTCAGAAGGGCAAAATGCTGAGCATTAAATGCTGTGCTACTAAAGCTCTGGGATCAAGAGTTTTTTAATTGCTGAATTCTGGAAGATTTTTGAAACAAGCCTTTGAATGCATTTTAGTTTGGAAACAGAGAAATCAATCCTTTAAAACAGTTCTGCAGTACACATTTAATTGTCTGTGTTTATTCCAAATGCTTTTAAGGTAGAAAAGAAGCTTACAGATTCTTGGCAAATGCATGCTACTTGGATAGAAACCCAAGAATTTTAACAGCTGTTTTCTGGAGAATGTCTTGGCTTTTCTTGTTCTTGATGATTTATATCTATATGGGCAGTTTGATGTCACCTTTTGCTGATTTGTGGTTTTCAGTTTGGTTCTCTAAAGGCAGGGTGGCTTTGCAAATGTTGGAGTCACTCCAGTCACTGCCAGGACAGTGGGACAGAGGAGGGGACAAGGGAAAGAAGCTCAGGGTACTTTAATATTGCTAATTTTTGGTCTTTTGAATAGGGTTCGGATTTTTTATGGGCTGACATAACATGTTATTTAAATGCATTAGAAGGATTGAGTTGCTGCATGTCTCTTAGAAGCACAGCCACTAATTTAAATTAAATTCTGAGGGGATGGGGGGTGTCCAAAAGACAAATTCCTGCAGTTTTTGTGAAGGTAGATAACTGGCCAAAGTTACTGTCTTAACATCTCTTTCTCATCCCTCTTCTACACACTCTTCTAAATAAAAGCAAGAGCAGGATTTCAATTGTTGTTAAAGAATCCACACAGAGTTACAGAACAGTAATCCACGGAGAACCAAGCTTCATTGTTTCCACAGCTTGTGGAGCTGCTGGAAAAGACAAACAGAAGGGAAGAGTAAGTGTGCAGCAGTCTCAGTTGGCCAAACCCGACAAAGAGAGCTTTTATCAGTGTATCAGCATGGCAGCTGAGACTTCTGATTCTGTGGTTCCTGAAAATAGAAATAATGTTCTGGTTCTAGAAGAAAATCTTCATCACGGTTTAAACTGGAGCGATGACATTCCCAGGAAAGGCAGCAGGAGGGACAGAAAAATGTGTTGTACCTTCTCAGAAATCCCCACAAAGCAGCTGATCAGGTTTAGGATCTCATTTGATGCCTCATGCTGTATTCTTGCAAATTCATTATTTTTAAAGTGGGATTGTGCCTGACTCTTCCAAAGCCACATAATCCATTTACTGCAGTGACAGACAGAAGTACCAGTAACTGTTCTTGTTCCTGGGTCAGGAGTGGTTCCAGTGCTGCTTTTACACTCCTGGTTTCTCTGGTTGGTGAGGGCACAGGGCTTGGTGCACTCAGCCTCTGACTCTCAGGCAGCAGAATGGGAATGCTTATTGATCATAAGAGGGAATATGGCTTTATTGTACTTTATGCATATTGCATAAATTGTCATGGATTAGTATTTTACTTTAATTTAAGAAGCAGTTTATTTGTATTAATTACTTTTTGAAATTTGAGCTAGTCGAGAGCAATGATTCATTTACTGGGGAAAAATTCAGCTCGTTTGAGGTTTCAGGTTAAATTTGACACCTTCAGATCTAACTCTTCAGTGCAAACTGAGCTTTATGCGGTGCTGATGGCAAATGGGAAATTATTTCTAGTTAGCTAATAAATATAACCATTGACAGTTTAAAAACAAAAAGAAAACCCAACCTTTAAATAAAGGGAAATCTTGGTGAGACCTACAGCCTTATTAGATATGTCTTTTAAGAATTAAAATGTGGGCATTATCTTAATGACAAACAGATTATTGAAAAAAAGCCATGTAGGATTCATTTAAACCATCAATTTTTCATGTTAGTGCTAATGTATTAATTTAGTAAGAAATTGTTATGGTTGTGCAGTCCTGATAGCAAAGCTGGCATGAATGTGGCCTTTTGACTTCGTTCTGAAGAAAAAGTGAAAGCCTAAAGACAACATGAATTTTCAATGATAAGTGTCACAGTTTCAATGTTTAATTATAATGGCAAATTATGCAGAAAGGAATGGTGGGATTTTGTAAAGCATCTTGTTTATGTGAAGGCCAGGGCTGTATCTCCTCCTAACAGTGAGACAGCAGCAATGTACAGGATAAAATGTAAAAGGTGCATCATTGGGATCAAAAGAACCCCAGCAATGATGAACCTAAAGGTCTGGTAGTCAGCAAATTATTTGTGGGAGGGTGTTCTGGGAGGCAGGTAAGAAAACAGTTACACAGTGAACTGAGAACTCACTGTAGGCTGCTGCTTCAGAGCTCACTGAAGGTGCACCCAGCTTCCCTCCATCCTTCTGCTCCTGTTTGCCAGACTTTGTGCTCTTGCCAACTTAGTCTGCAACACTTCACGTTTCAAAAGACTGTATTCTAAAATGGTGAATGTTTTGTTTCTCAACTGGAAATGTTTCTTAGAAGAGGAGGCCTGGGAAAAGATACAAAGTATCTGAGCCCCAAGTAGAGTAGTTATTTAGAGGGGGTTTGCTGGTGTTCCTGACCCTGGCGACAGGAATGTAATGGGGGGCACAGACACCAAAACAAGGGAAGGTTGGGACAGAACAGGATAGAACCTTCATTTGGGTCAGTGAAGGAAAAGAAATGGAGGGGGAAGGTGGTCCCTGACAGGGAGGTGTCCCAGCTCTGGCTGAGTCTGCAGTCCTTGAGCCACAGTCATGGAAAGAAGAGGGGAGGAAATTGCTGGAGTCTCACTCTGCGTGATCAGGGTTCTCACACTGGGTGTGTGGGAGAAACCAGCCTCCTGAAAATGCAAAGGAGAAGCTGGAAAGCTGTTCTGGCATGGCCTGGCTGTGTGGATGGAGAGGTGGGGATGGCTATGGCATTCCAGCTGCTGAGGGGCCTCTGCTCTGTGAACTTCACCTGGTGCCTCAAGATACCAGGGTGGATGTCAAAACAGGCAGGGATTTTGTCCTGAATAAAGGGAAAGGTTCAGAGGGGAGAGGTAGATTTGGAAAGACATGACAGCAACTGTAGTGCTGAATGTAGGTGGTAGTGAAAGCTGACCTGCACTGTTTATTTTCAGAGGGGTTTGTCAGACTGGGATATAACACTTTTGAATAAGAAAGGATTCCCCATATGCATATAATATTAGGGAATGAAAAGTATCACCTAAAAAGATAATACTGATGCAAAATCTAATGTGTGTAAATACAAGCAGTTGGGAAGACACAGATTTTGAGAGTCTTCTGGGGAGTATGGCTACACACATGCATTTGTCTTGTGACTGGGCTTTTGGCCTCCATAGAAGTACAGGTCTTTACAGGTCTTTCTTCTGCCCCATGTGATGTTTTTATTATTGTAGATGTGCTTAAAAAAAAGTTAGTCAGCAAATGGCACCACTTTTTAATAACTTTGAAGATTAGGGTATCTTGCTGTTCTCAATTATTTAAAGGTTTGATTCATGAAACTGTGATCAGCCAAATTCTGGATTAAAAAAACTCCTAAAATTACAGTTTAAGATTCCTGTTAAAAAACTTGGAGAGCTACGTCTGTTGGGATCTCACTGGACAGATTAAGGGAAGCTTCACTGTCATATTTAAACAATAGTTTTTAACTAGCCCTCTGCCTCATGACTGCTGCCAGCTGTCCACGGGTAGGAGGAAAAAGTTCTTCCATCTTGATGTGAGGAAGGAGATTTTAAGGCAGTGCTTTTCTTGCTGTTCAGAGACTTTTCAGAGTGTTACATTAACCATAACTAGAAATGAAACACTGGTTGGTTGTGCCTCTGCCTGCTTTGCTCCTGTGAACTGTCAGCAGTGAGATGGAATTGCCTCTGTCGCCCTGACTCTGGGTCTGGCTGCCTTGGGGAGATGTGTATCTCACAGCTCTCTTACAATATATGTGTATAAGAATCAGACTTTCAAAGGTGGTCTTTGTTATCCGAGCTAAAAGGATTAGTTGTGATTCAGCTTTTAGAAAATCCTCCCTGTGAAGTCCAGGACAAGTGGGAAGTCCCTATAGGAATTGTTGCACACACATAACCAGGCCAAGGTTCTTGGTGGAGCTCGCTCAGACTGAGCTGCTCACTGAGGTCATGCAGAAGTTTGGGCAGGATTTCTGTCCCATCCAGCCACCAGGCTCTCACAGTCACTCACTTGTTCCCCCACCAGCAGGATTAGAGAGAGAAATGGAAGGGTAGAAGCTTCTCTCATGGGTTGAGAGAAGGCCAGTGTAACAGAAAAAGCAAAAAACAAAAAAAGCGAAAACATACAAGCAAAGGAAACCAAGGAATTCATTCAGTCTTCACACAGGCAGGCATGTGTTCTGCAGCTCCAGGGTAGCAGGACCCCAACACAGGTAACAGTGACTTGGGAAGACAAATGCCATCACTCCAAATGTCCCCCCCTTCCTCCCTCTTCCCTCTACTTTTTACTATTTATGATGTCATGAGGTCTGGAATGTCCCTTGGGTTGGTTTGGGTCACCTGTGTCCCCTCACAGCCTCCCAGGCAACCTCAGCCCCTCCCTGGGGTCTGTGAAGGAAATTAACTCTACCCCAGCTGAAACCAGCATGTCTCTTAATTCTGTTTTCTGATACCCAGAAGAATTTCTGGGTAAAATCCAGTCTGGGTCTGGACTGGATCTACTGGCATCAATACCAGTATATTGTCAAAGGCTGGGTGCTGTAAGAGCTTGGTGTTCATCTCAAACAAGAAAATATAACAGGAAAAATGATTTTTATCTTTGTCATGTGAGAGAATGATTTGAACTGGGTTTAGAGGATGTGAGAAAGGAAATTGAAACACTTCTCAAGGTCACATTGGAGTTCAGAAGCTCTGCAGGCTTTCTCACTATGTCATTGATGCAGACAGCCCTGGGTGATCCAGGGTCTCTGCAAAGCTCCTGCATCAGCTTGTACATCATCTCTGTACATGTTCTGTACAGAGAATATTCTGCAATTAGCAGTGCACTGGCCTTGCACTGGTCAGAGTGACAGCACATGTGCCATAGCTGAGACAGGCAAAGAACTGGAACTTAGGACATGCACTGGACTGAAAATCACCTGCTGGTGTAAGGCAGGGCTGTGAGAGGAGACAACAGGAAATGAGCTGTTGTGGGTAGTACTGGAGTATTCTTGGGTTTCTAGTTGTGCTAGTTGAATTTTCTTGAAGTTTTCTCTGTGAATAACTATTAGACATTTTAGATGTTTAGTTCTTTTCTATGCTTATGCTTTGTATCTAACACTTAATATCAAAAACTGGTGGACACCTGCATCCAGAGAAAGGGACAGTGTCACAGGCTTAGTTTGATGGCTAATTAGAAATCACCTGGCCACAGGATTTCATGAAGTCTACTGAGGCTGACAGTGGATACTCAGTTTTTTGTTTACCCGATGTGTTTTCAAATCCATTGCTTCTTATTAAAGATCTTACTCAAAACATATAACAGAAGCCTAAATTAAATGATGTTTTCTGCATGTTCCTATAGATGATTTTACAACTAAGTTGGACTTGCTTAAATCAGACATTTAATGATATTTATGAGTGATTTCCCCCTTTAAGACTGAAATGAAGTTTTTTCATACTTCATGATTTGTGTGCACTTAAACACGAATATGAGAGTTACATCTTGGTGCTAAATATGTGTCATTGGTTTGTTTTTTTCCATTGGTAGTGAGTCTTAGCCCACACTGGATTTCTTTATGAGTCCTTTTGTGGACATAAGGCCTCTGTGTTTATTTGTTTATTTGTTAATTTTTTTTTTTTTTGGAGTATGTGGTGTGTTCCTGTGAGCCATGGTTATTAATTGACAGATGAGTTACACTATGATGGCACTTAAAATGCACAACGTGTATTTCTGAAAGCAGTCGTTGCTATAGCAACTTTCTAGTAGGTCACTGGCAGTGTTGTGTGAGTGTGTGTGTATGATTTGGCTGTTAATGCAGACTAATACTGGTAGAAAAATGAGAAATGGGAGAGTCAAAAAGAAGGTAGCCCTTCCCCCCTCCCTGTCCTCTCCCCTCCAAACAGTGTAAGAGAATTTTATGGAGAAAATGCTTCCTTAGGGTATCTCATGTATTGGCAAGAAACTGGATATCATTTGCTATAATTAGATGCTTTCTTTTTGTTTATGCAAAGATTATTAAAAAGCCTCCAAATGGCCTTAATCTGACTCTGCTTTTTCTTTGACATCTTCAGAGTTTGGTTAGGAAAGGAATCCATACTCAGCTGATCCAAAAGTAATGTGTTATATTTATTGACCATTGACACCTATTTTTGAAGTACATCTGTAGGATGCACTAGAATTTTGAGAAATTGGGAGGGTTTTCCCTCTTTTTGTAAGATCTTTCAGCGAGGTACAATGCATTTCTGTAGCAATTTAGGCCAGTGCAGATCTCCTGGTCCTGTTCTCTCCTGATTGTTCCTGTCTCTTCCCTAGCCCTGGTCCTGTGCTCATGCAAACAAGGGATGAACCAGTTCAGGGAGCTGATCCAAATACAAACAAACAGTTTTTAAAATTGCTAGATGATTTCCTGGATTGTACAATGGGCAGAAAGCCAAGTGCCAGTGCAGCCATAGGAGGGAGGAGCCACGGTGCCTGAGGTTCAGGGCGGTGGGCAGGGATGGTAGTGACTGGCATTCCCACACATTCATTCAGATGTTATTTCCCAGTGACTTTGCTTTTGGTTTTGCCCTGAAACTTGGCCAAAAGTGCTGTGCAGAGGACTCTATCCCAAATTCTTTGCATTTGTATTTTTCTCTGAAATGGTTCTCTAATAGTATCTCCTGGGTTTTTCTTTATTTTTTAATTTTTACTGCTCTAATTAGAGAGCATTCATATATCTCTTTTAAAGTGATCAACTTATAGCTAGGCCATTATTTTGAGTCTTGAATTAACACTGCCTTAAGATAATAGAAAATTAATGACTCACAGAAGCATGTTCTAGATGTTGATAAATGAGAATAATGTAAGGTGTAGGAAGTGTACTATGACACTGTGCTCTAATAGATTTTTCTCAAGTTATAGTGTGGAGTGTTTAATGTGGATTTTGTTATGTGTTGCCTCTTTTGTTCTACAAAACCCATGAAGAAGCTGTGCTGCATTTTCAATTGAATCAATATGATAGAATTGCTTTGCTGCCTGGAGGGGAGCAGGGAGGGATTGTGGCAGGGAGGGCAGGAGGACTGGATCTGCTTGCTCCCTTTTCTTCTTTTCCAGTGTCCCCTGTGTCTCCATTCACTGGTTTGCTGGGAGTATCCAAGCTGCTGTAAACAAAAAAAAAGGAGTAGGAACATGTGGTCAGGAGCAGGAGGAAAAAGCAGGGACTGCATTTTAAACAACAGCAACCAATCAGATTGGTTCAACCATTGTATGAAACCTCATCCCAAAACCCTATTGAAAAAGAAAATATCTGTTCCATGTTGGTTTGTTGTTGAAGTTTTTTTGTTATTATTTTCTGATACGTAGTTATGTTCTCTGTGTTTTGAGAACTTGATTTGTGGAAGTGCTAAGTATTGGTATAACTCCTGGAAAAAAAAAACTTCCTTGATACTTTTCAAGTATTCAAATGATTGCTGAATGCTTTATTGAATATACCTGTGTATAATGTGTGCTCTGGAAAAGCTTGCTTTAACTTTGCCTCAAGGGTGAAGGCAATGCTTATAGATTAATGTTTACGTTTATTTGAATAATTTGTAGGGAAATGGAGGTAGGACCAGGTACAAGAAAAAAGATAACTTGTGTCTTCCTTGTGGTTTCTGTAAGGATTGTTCCTAGAGGAAATGTTCCCTTAGTTAACTCCTGGGGTTACAATTTTTAGCTAGAATTTGCTCTTGAGAATCTCATGGGAGTTGAGAATCTGTTTAAGGAAATGCTTCAAAATATTCTCACTCTTGCTTTTACAGCCTGACAGTTTCAAATATCAGTTACTGGGTGTATTTTCATTTTATATAACTGTGTAAGACACTGAAAATCCTCTGCCTATCTTTCTGATGTGCAGAAGAAAGTATTTGCAAATTCTTCAACATTTAAAGCTGTGTGGTCTGTTCCCTTCTCTGCAAAAACAAAAGCCAACGAGTCTTACAGGGGGAAATATCCTCTTGTGTGGATCAGCTGCTGGAATTTCCCTGCTCACTGGAGAGCCTCAGCTTCTCTTTTCCAGAGCTTCTGTTAAGTTTCACTCAGTCTTACCAGCAGTGCTGAGAGAACTGTGCTTTTTCTGTTTCCAGTGTCTTGTATTTGATGGCAGAAGACAATTCTCTTCTAGGCACAAGGTTTTCTTTTCTCACCTGTTAATTTTTCTTTTTTTCTTAGTCTGTGATTCCCAGGGAAGAGATTTGTAAGGCTGTGTGTGTGAGCAGAAGGTTGGTACTCTTGGAGACCATCACTGTAGCTTAGCAGAGAATTCTTTGAGTAACAGTTCTGAAGTTCCAGATGTTGAGGACTGTGCTCTGAACATTGACCTTAACTTCACTCTGTCCTGAATGGAGCTTTGACCTTGCACAGACACAAACCAGGCAGATGCCTCTAAACCCCCAGCACATTTCTAAACAAGTTTTTGTTGTATCAGGATAGCCTCAGGATCCCATGTTTTTCCCGTTCCTGGGTCCCTCAGAGATGTTGGTTTGTGGCTCTTGATTTCATCTGTTAGCCTGCTACCTGTGAGGTAGCTCACTGCAGCTACTCTGCATTTCTTTTGGTGATTAATCCTTGGATTCTTTCTTCAATTCACAGTCAAGGTTAGCTATTTTTGGGGATCAGGTAGGGAAGGGGTTTGGTACCTTATTTATTTTCTGTGGGAGGGTAATGGGTTTAGGTTGCTGGCAAAGCCCATGTTCCAATTTTCCAGTACCACAGGGTTTCCTCTCTGTTTGGGTGTCTTTAGAAAAATAAAGCACTCTGGCAGTTCACACTGGAATTGTTGATAGTTTCATTACCAGCATCGTGAAGCAGCCTTCTTCTGATGGCAGCCTTTCCAAGGGAGGCAAAATCTTTCTTTAGTCTCTTTTTATATGGTCTGTTTTGGCTAAGCTTTAGCTAAGCTATTTCATTAGGCTGAAAACTGCTGCATTAGTCCAATCAATTGTTTTTGTAAATATTTCCCAGATCAAAAAATTCTTCCTTGTCTAGGGGGAAGAACTGCTGTCAGTGTTACCAGGAGAAAGTATTTTTGGCTAGATTTTAAAGTTGGGAGCACAAAAATGAATGATGCTTGTTCAAACGCTGTCACACTAATTCCAGTTTTTGTCATCTGCTTGTCAAATAACTCTTCAGAAGTAAAAAGAGGTGTTCCTGTGTTTCTATAAGCAATGCAAGATACAGTTATAAAAGAAATCATCTGTGTTTGCAATTTAGAGTATCCAAGTAAATTAGTGATAGCTTTGAAGTTTGAGTTGTCAGTCTGCCTTCAAAGTAAAGTATTTGTATTGAGTCAGGAGGGAAAACACTCAAAGGGCAGGGAGGAACAGGGAAAATCAGCTGTTGTATGGTCAGTGCAGTTAGCAAAGCACATTTTGGTGATCCTGCTCTGTGCTGCACTGCAGTAAATCCACAGTTCACCTGTGTCCTTGTGCTCTACACCTCTATTACAGCATCACCTCAGCACCTTCCCTGGGCTGGGCCAGGCAGGGCACATGGGCTCTGAGCTGTGTGTCTGATAGCAGGACAGAACTGGGTCTGAAAGACAAAAGCAGCTCTGCAGATCCTGGTCCCGCCTCCACCTGTGCCAGAATACTGGGCTCAGCCAGTGCCGCCTTTCAGAAATCCGCTTTTGAGGTACCTGTCCTTCTGTCAGGCCTGTTGGTGTTTGGCAGCACAGCCAGAAATTGTCAGGAGATGGAGGGCAAACAGCCTGGTTGGATGTGAAATCCTTAAGAAAGGAAACTGAATTAGCTTCTTGGCCAGGTCATGGACTGGTTTCTGTGTTCTTGCTTTTCCTCCTTGTATTTCTGATAATGCTTCTTTGGTTTGTCACTTTGTCCAGTTTGGAACTGACCTCTCAACTGGTTCCACACAGTGTGATCATCATCTTCCATCTGTACACTCATCATTCCTGTACCTGGAACAATGAAAAAGCAATGGAAAGAAATACTGAGCGGTTTCTCAAACTTTTTTCCCCTGAGAAAGTTTCCCTTTTAATAGGTTTATTGTGCTACGCAAGACATTTTTAAATAACAAAGAGCAAGCAGTTTTGCCCTTGTGGCTAGTCTTCCTAGGGTTTTTGACTAACCAAAATTAATTTCTGAATGATAAAAGCTTCTTTTCAGGATTATTTACTGAGCTAAAATCTTTTTTCCAGGTGCTAATTTGTCTTTTCCCTACTGATATTTGCTTTTTGGCCTATTACAGAACTGTTTCCGGTTGTGCATAGTACTTGGTAGTAACTTAGTTCCTGTTTCTTATTATTTCATTGATTTCTTGTCATTTCTGTGTTAGGGAGGTCATTAGAAAATGATGGTGGGTAGCCATCGCTATTTTAGCTTATATTTTATTTCTTGAGTCCTTGGATTCTTTTTTTCCCCCTCACATCTCAAATCTCAATCAGAAAAGGCTTGTAGGTACAGGTAATGTATTTTTTAGGTTGGTTGACATTCCTGTGGAAAAGTAGGCAAGGTCCTTGATCACACTGCTTTAGACTGCAATAAAACCACAGTCCTCAAGCTCAGGACAGGTAGAAAGCAATTCACTGCTGTGATCTCTGCTGAGGTGTGGGGAGCTATTGCCTGTGGGGCAGAGACATAAGTTGTAGGGATGGAGGAAACTAATGTGGGATAAAGCTACTTTCCCTTAAGAGTCAATTATTTAAAATGAATATGAATCTTTATTTTCCAGCTGTGCACCTTCCTAAGTGTTTCGATTTAGGAATGAGAACGTAGGAGTGGAATGGTTTTGTTCTGGGAAGTGTTCTTCTGGCAAGTCATCATTTCCTTGTTTGCTGCTTGTCCTGTTGCTGTTCACCTGTGTAGTGTTGGGGAAACCATTGGGCTTTGGGGAATTGTGTTAGCCTGTGGATTTAGGTTTGAATTTTGGTTGCAGTATGAGGTCACCTGGGAAACATGCTTGCAAGGCTTTTTATTTCTAGCTCCAGCATAGTTGTGTGTGTCCACTGAAAAAATGTGCTTTTCCTCATGACTTTGTTGTGGTGGTCAGGTTGTTTTAAGACAGATGAGAAGAAATTTTTCAAGGTATGCTTTTGCAGTGAAGGATTTGACTGTACTGCTGCTGCAGGTCAAAAGCTGTGCCATGTGTACTAATGGAGGATGTACCGTTGGTGAGGTTTGTTCAGCAATGTTGTTGGTTTTTTGTGTGAGGGAGTCTTGGGAAGGTTCTCTTGGCTCAGTGCAGGTGCAATGTTGAGCACTCCCAGCACACGCCCGGGCTCTCTGGGCACTGCCTCCACTTTATGGCTTGAGTTTCATGTTGTTGGCTTCGTGACAGGAGGTGTTGGCCTGGTGGACAGGAAACCAGTCTCAGTGTAGGCTTTGGGAAAGGTTTGATAGAGGTGTTTGTTTGGTGTCACGCTTTGGATGGCTTTGAAAGTGTATGAGTTTTCAGAGGAAAAATGCATGTCATCTGTTTCAGAAGAAGAGTAGGCTTGGTTGTACTTTTATAATCTTTGTTGAAGTAAGCCCATGAGGATTTCAGCCTGTTTATGGGTCTTGTCCACTGCCTTTAGACTGGGGCAATGTCAGGTTAGGATGGATAGGGGCTGTTTAGCAGCATGTGGACTCTGGAATTACTGTTCTTTTAAGTTCTTAAGGCAAAATGTGGTCAAAGAGGAACTCGTGATCTGACTTAGTGAGGCTGTGGTAGCATTGATGGTTTGATGGAGGCATGATTTAAATTGTGTAGTTTATAAATGCAGTGTAGTTTGTCTTGTAACCAGCTCACTGAGTGGTGAAGAATACTCAAATGTGTTCTGATGGGGTTTTTTTCCACCTGGTCTCCTTGGATTAAGGACCTGCACAACCTCTCGGTCTTGGGGAACATATAATACCATTGATTCATTTACTGGGAGGAGAATTTGAAGCAAATTTTAGTGAAGAAGAACCCATTTAGAGTTGCCTGCTTGTTTTGCTATTGACAGGGTTTGGGACTACTCACAGGTTTTCTTTGGTGTCTGGGATATGGTGAGATTTAGGGCTTGGATGGTTTTTTCCCTGAACGGTTGCAAGCTGTGGATTGGTTCAGAAGAGGGATTGTTGTGGTACAAGTTGTAGGTGGAGGTTGTCTGGTCTGATACCAGGTTGAATTTTGTCAAGAAGCTGTTGGGGTTGGAAAGTAGAGGTTGATTCTGTAATTTTTATATAATGATCTTTTTTGATAACCTAATCTTTTATGGTCTACCTCTGCTCCTTATTTTTGACTCTTGTTCAGTTTTCACAAACTCTTTTTTACATATAGCTTTTCAGTTGTTTATAATTTAGGTTCTCCGGCTAGTGGATATGGGAAGGATATGAAAATTAGTCCCTCTCTCTGGTACATCCATATATTTTGGCAGTAGTCCCACAAAATATCAAGAATCAAAAGTCAAAAATCTGTGCTACCATGACCTCTTTTGAGAAGTCTCTTTTGTGCTAAAGCAAATGGGATTTTTAAAGAAATCATTTACAGAGTTACTTGGGCTAAAAATAATTAACAATGGAAGAAAAATGGCTTTTTTAATTTCCTGTTGAAATTTATTCCTGCTTAAATGAAAAACATCAGTGGAACCCCTGTCTACTTCATAAGTAAAAATGCAAAACTAAAAAACTAAAATCAATTTCGACTGCCTCACTGCAGAGAGAGAGCATTATGCTCCTTATAAAATGCTTATTGGACATTTACTAATCCCTTTTTAAAATGCAACATCACTTCTGAGCAGCTTGAAACATGAACTATTTAATAATTTTAAAATATCCACATACCCTCATATACACAAAAAGATAATATTTGAGTGAATAAGGAGTTGTAGTGGAACTGATGCCAATTGGCTGCATCAGGTTGAGGGTGAAGCTGAGCCTCCAGCCTGTAGTTAGACAGGCAGCAGTACAGGAATCTGTGGAGTTTTATCACTGGAGTGTTGCTGAATTCCCTGGACTCAGAAAAACTGGTACACCAGGATCTTCCAGTTCCTGAACTGACAGCATTGAAAGACTCAGCCTAAAACTTTGTAAGGCCTATCTCTGGAGCAGATGTGAATATTGAGGAGAGGCTTTCAATGCCTCAGTCACTCTGAGATAATGCCCAGAAATCTTTGCTGTTTGAGGGTCTTGGATTGGGACATCTTTGCAAGGCTGTGGATCCTGATAGGTCTGGCAATGAAGGAATTGATGGAGCTGCTCCTCCAAAGCTCAGAGTCTGAGATGTTGGCTTCCCAAAGGACCAGTTTTCAGTGTTGGGAATGCTTTACAAGTCCTCAACACCAGCTCCTTCCTTTGAAGAGCCATTATGCATTAGTGTTCTACTGAGGAGAGTATTAAAAGTGCCTATCAGCAAATTGGTGGAATATTACACATTAGAATGGTCTTACATTTTCTTCTACTTGATATATTCAAGTCTCTGTATTAACCATTAGATATCCTTTCTCTTAGCAACTTAGTTAGTATTTTAGTGACCTTATTTTCATCTAGCCTTTGTGCACTTCCCCCCTAAGTTCAAATAAGTACCAGAATCAGTCATTTCCCAGAGTTTTTAATTTATATGTGACTTCAAAATGCTTGTTTTCTTTTATAATCTGGAAAAAATGTTCTGCAGTTCCTTTTGGCTTTTCTACTCAGAGTCCCCCATATGAGGAGAAAAGAAGAGACAAAGAGAACAAAAACATGAACCATTCTGAGAGTTTTTTCCTTTATTCCAGCATTCTGCATGTCAGGCTTTGCTTCCTTTTTGTGAAAATTGGTTTTATTGTTGGCAATTTTCCAGATGCAATGAATAATAGAACACCAGATGTCCACTGCTGAGAAAAATTATAGATGAGTAAACACTTTTCTGAGGTAGCATAAAAATCTATTAACGGTGCTTCTGGTGTGCCTGCAGACAGTGTGAGCTCTTGGCCTGCTGTGCTTTGTGCTGCACAGAGATGAATATCTAAAGCCTCTGTGGCCCTCTACATGTCTGACTCTACCAAAGATTCCTGCCTTCCTCTAGATGTGGATTATTTTCTAAGAATGAGCACTCACTGCAGTGCTTGAGTGTGAATTTAATCACTGGATTTAATTTTAATTATTGTCACACATGGGTTTGATTGAAGGTAAAAGTCCCAGAAACATTAGAAGAGACAGGGGTAAGAAAGGGTGTGGGGGGTTGGCCTGGTCCCCAGCCTTTCCCTCCGCCAGGCACAGTTCTGGTTGTGCCATGTTTTCAGACCCAAAGCAGGCTGTGTCCCAAAAGCCTTGTCTAGTTTTTCCCAGCTGTTTCAAGCTCCTTGGAATAAGATTTCACCACAGGCTTTGCCTGTTGCACCTGACAACCATGACCCATCTTTGAGAAAAGCAGATAGTCAGTGGTGGGTAATTAATATAAAAATATTCAAATGAGAACCAAGTTCCCATTTGACTGAGCAAACTATTGGAGAGCTTCACTAGTCCTTACGTGGTTTGTATGTGTCTTACCTGATCTTTCCTTGCTGCAGTAAAACCCATTGCTTGTGTGTTCCCACTGAGAAAGACTCTCCATTCTCCCTCTCCATTGCCTTTGCAGCAGTTTTTACACATGGGAGAAGAACTCATCCTCTTTCAGTCTGGTCTGTGTCCAGCTGTACTCTCCTGTTGCTTTCCCGTGCACAGGAGTGTTAGAGCCTCCTGGAACACTGGCTTGGCCCACTAAAATCAACTGTGCAAAACTTCAAGAAGCTTTAGGTCATTTTAGTGAGCTGAGTAAACATCACCTGAGCAGGATGGTCCTTTTGGGGGCGAGCGTTTAATTACCTTGATAAATTTGTCTTGATAACTCACACTTATACTGTCCCTTTCATTATGCAGTCTTTTGCAAGTTTTTATTGATTGCTCAGTCTTCTGTTTGGAGGATGACTCGACTCCGCAGTTTCTACAATAAGCAAAATCTCTCTCAACTTAAAACTTGTTCCATGGGCTTGTTTTATGATTCTCAATGCTCTTGCATCATATTAAAAAGACAATTGAGTTTAACTTCTCAAGAGTCCTAAGTTTTGGAAATACAAGTGCAGAGAAACAGAAGACTTCAAAGGTCCATCTATTCATTTTCACAGCTTGAGGACAGTAGAAGTAACTACTAGAGCCCTTTTAGAGCCTTGTAGAGCCCTTTTTGTTTTGTGTATTTTATGTTCGGAGCAGATAGGCACGAGGCTGGTAAGTAGCTGATGTCATCATAATGGACAGGTGGGAAGGAGCAAGTTAATTTAGACCTTAATCATCCAGGTATTGGACTGACATTAGAACTCTTGTGCAGTCAGCCCATAATTGTTTGGAGTGCCCGTAGCCCCCGGTGATCTCAGTCACAGTTATGAATGCTCAGTGCTGCAGAAAATCAGGTCAAGTGTCTCATGGAGTGCCCACAGAGGAAGGAGCAGTTATGTCTGAAGAGTCTGTAAGAATAACAAAGGGAAAACAAGCTTGATTTCATATGCTCAGTCCATCAAATTTACGCTTATTTAAAAACACTATCGTTACAAATTGAAATTATAACATTTCTGTTCTTGAGCAGGCCAGGTCTACAGGCAATTGTTTTCATGAAGCATTGATTAGTATTTTTAGTATTAGCCATCCTAAGCATTAGAAGAAAGCAGCATATGATAATATATTTAAAAGCTATTGGACTAAAAACTGGAGATCAAACAATTGTCTGAGTGATGTGTGACAAATTAATTATGCTATTACAGCCATGGCTAAAAGATTGTATTATCTTGCCTGTGTGATCTTGGTGTCGGTGCCTTTGCACAGACCTGCACAGTACAGGAATTAGCTGCTACCTTCTGGAAATGGTAGCAGAAGATACAGAAAAACTGATTGGTTTTGACAGTTCACACATTTTTAGAGACAGAAAACTAAGTAAAGAAATGCGGTAGTATGACTCAGCTGTTTTTGTCACGTAAAGATTTTATTCCCAGCTCTGGAAGGAGTGATTTGTGTAGTCTCTCAGTGCGAGGTCTTGCGTTCGGGATGTCGAAGAGCACAGAATAATATCGCACGCTATGATGTGACACTTCAGATGATTTTTCTGGCTGGCTGGGCAGGACCTGTCTAGGCTAAAAGCATTTGGTGAGAGGAAGCAGCAACAGCTGTTTTGCCTGTAGAGTCAGTTCTGCATGTTGGTGCCACTGAGGAGACAACTGCAATTGAAGGCAATTTAAATGGACAGCTAGGAGTTGCCACTAGATAGTTCTTGATCCCACAGATGTGGGTAAAATGTCTAGTGATACCTGTAAAGTATGGAGGAAAAGAAACTTCAGTCAATGATAATAATTATCTGTTAAATACTCCAGTTTTGTGAACAAGTCTCACTGTGTGGCTCTTGGCTGTACTTTTTATTGAACTTCACATGATTCCTGTGTGTCTGTTGCTCCAGTCTGCCCAGGTCCCTCTGAACAGCAGCACAAACATCTGGTGTGTCAAACAGCTCTCCCAGGGTTTTGGGTCTGGCATTGACGTGCCTTTGCAGGCTGGGAACTGCAGGTTGTACTGGAATGGCTAACAAGAACAGCAGAGGCACACTGGAGAGGGATGTGGGGGACTACTAATAATATGTCCAGGATGATTTTGATGGGAGTAAGAAGTGAAGCATTGCCATGCTGTGCTAGCCTAGTTGATGCTGATATTTCCTCCTTCTGTCATGGTTTGACTGGATTAGGAATACTTCAGACCACATGGAGAGCTTGCTATGCACCATAAGTAGTGAGGAACTCACTAGTGCTCAGTGATAATTTTTCTATCACTTGGGGTTTCAATTTTGGTTTAAGTACTTATTAGAATGTGATAGAGTGAAATATATATTGTGCACAGAACTTCAATGAAATTATTTTAAACTTGTACTGAATGAGCATTATGCCTTGTTTGGCCTTAAATTATGCTATGTGCTTTCAAAATCAGAGCTGGGAGTGGTGATCTAATTTGACTTCCGATCAAGTGGCTGTAGGGTCAACATGAATTAATATGTTTCAAGTTCCAAACTTGTAGCAGAAATAAAGCTTATGCTTATAGAAATATTTAATCCAGAGCAAACAAAAATTCCTGAGTGATGCAGAACACATCACAGCATTTGGTAAATTTGTTACAAGGTTATATTTCTATTAGATTATTATATTTCTATTAGATTATATTTCTATTTCTGCAGGATTTAGAATTCACCTTTGCAATTTCTAGACACTATTTTCACTTTGCAGATGGGTAGTTGGGCAGGAAGTATTTCTGTGGTGTGCCCAAGATGTTGGATAAAGCAGTGAAGGCGCGAATGGATCTGCCTGCATCTGATCCTCTTTTCTCTCTCACCTGGTTGATGGAAGCTCTGCCTGGCTGTACAGGCAGGATTGTTTGTGCTGATGCCATTGCCTTTTCTTAGTCAGATGCAGGTTTTGGGCAAGAATATTGAGGAGACAAATCTTGTCTAAACTATGAAAAACTAGAGTTTTCCATGTCTTGTTTTCTGGTGCTGTAGGGGCATGACACACCATCATGCACTCCAGCAGAGAGCACCGAGGGAGAGAGCAGGGTCATTAGAAATGGGAAGTGAAGGAAGGGGGTAATGGCATTACCCGTTAATTGTAGAAGACATTCCTTCATTTGTGTGAGCCATTGTTTGAATATATTTTGCACTTGGAAGGGATAAAGTGACTTGGTCAACTAGGAAAGGATTTTGTATTAGAAGTCAGCCTAATGCCTGTTCTCTTTTGTTTTGGGTATCTTCTAGGCAATGGAATGAATAATGTAGTAACTGCTAAATTTAGTAGTTGGTTTTCTTTGTTATTTAAGTTTTGGGTTCAACTTTATAAGATGTAGGTACCTAGTCCATAATAGAGTTAATTGAACTTTATTTGGTTTTGTTACTATCAGAGAGTTGCTTGGAAGGACACTGTCAGGATGTTGTCAGTCTTTTAATTTGTTTGGTTTTTGGCTATAATGGGTGAATTACTTCAGCACCGGAGAGGCAAACAACCTAAGGACTGCAAAAAATGTGGGTAGCTTTGTGTGTTAGTAAAAACTACAGGAAATATTGATGGAATGCATATATTGGATTCATTGTTGTAAAATCCTAGAGTCTTTTTTAAAATTGAACTCATCATGAGATCATTATTGAATAAACACTATAATAAACCAAACAATCTACTAGAAAATATGGTTTTTACAAAGGCAGTTTTATATCATGGTCGTTATGTCTGCCCTGATTACTGTGCATGCTTGGAAACCAGGCAAAAAAGGGAAACATTTACTTGTTTTCCATTGTATGTTTGAACTAAATGATGTCTTCTGCTGCCTGCTTTATACTCCTCTATAGGTAATTTTAACTGGACCAGCATTAATTTGTGTCATCTTAAAATATAGAGGTGCAGGTTCAAAAAGCTGCAAAGGTACAAAGGTCATTATAATTGGGACTGAATGAAAACATCAGACTTTTTTTCTAAACTAAAATAGAAGCAGTTGACTTGTGTGTTAAAGGTCTGTATTGTGTTTATTACAGTTTAAATACTCCAAATGCTGAGGTATGAATTATTCCTGCCCCTGTTCTCCAGGACAGGTGACAAAATGGTCATGTGTCTCAAGCTTTCAGGACTTTTTTAATCAATGACTTTGTTCTCAGGCAGAAGGAGAGAAAGAGGGAGAGTTTGGTTTCCTTGGTTATGAGAACATCATCTTTCAGAAACNAATGACTTTGTTCTCAGGCAGAAGGAGAGAAAGAGGGAGAGTTTGATTTCCTTGGTTATGAGATCATCTTTCAGAAATAGGTATTTCTTTTATTAAAATCAGAAAAACACAAAGGTTCATATTTGTGTAGTCCATAAGGATCAATGAATTTTCCACAGTTGTTAAACTGTTCTTGTATTTTGTCACACAGTGGATGTATTAATTCAAGAGTGCAGAGGGGTAACTTTGTCATCTTCTGATGGTCCAGTCTGAACTTTACCACAGAGCGGGGATTTGTTCCAGCTGTGTTTTGCAGTTTCCTGTTTAGCATAAGGACAGGGAGAAAACAGCACAGGCCTTTGCAGTTCCCTGGTGTCAGGTTTTCTGCCCTTGGCACTGTGGGTCCAGCTGCCTTGGTCCTCTGTTCTGCTTCTGGCTCTTTATACCCTTCACTCCATACTTCTAAGTCAGGACTTGGCTTTTCACATTAGCTATCTCTAAGCAAGTATCCTTTTCATTGTGTGTGAGAGCACTTCCCTGGAGCAGCTGAATGCTGCTGATTACTGCATCTGAGCATACACAGCCAACAGCTGGGAAGGGTGATTAGGTTAAAAAGGAAAATTAAAAAAAGAAATCTTACATAGCAGATGTGCAGGGATGGCTTAAATGTCTGTGGAAGATACCTCAAATGGAGCACACATAAATTTCCTTGATCTTCTTTAGAAAGCTATTCTGGAAAGTAAGATTGCCATGGATCCTGCTAGAATTAGATAATCTGGAAATTTAAGATGGATATGTTTCCTTTGAGGTCCAGCTAGCATAAGCATGTGTGTGTGTATGTACGTTCATGTGTTAGTACAAAGAAATACTTTTTACTTCAGTCTTGTTCGAGTTGTAGTGAACTTCTCCATTTCAGAGATCTGAACATTGCCCTTATTTTTTCATATTGGAAGTAAACTCAGAACTTAATTCAATCTAATGCTGTGTTTGTTTATGATAAATTCTTACCAGTGTCTGAAGTGGTTGCTTTATGTTGTCAACTGGACATGTCATTGCCTTGTTAGGTGCAATCAGATCCTTTGAAACACAGTAATGAGCAATGGCCCTAATGAAGAAATGCTTATGGAACTAGCACAAATATCATATATGACATTTTTGTTCAAGGAGAACTCAGACTACTGTCTCATAGTGAAACTGGAGAGCTGGTGTATTGGCCCCTTTAAACCATTAATGCTGGAGTGGTGGATTTAGTTCCAAACAAACTTTTTGTTTGTTAACATGTGTTTTGCAACAAAATTGCTTGCTAATTACATGGTATAAAAAATGTAAATTTCATGGTAAGGCACTGTAAGTGAAACTGTTGGTAGCACAAAGTAGTAAGTACTGGAAGAACTAGATGTATGCAACTGTGAGTCTAATTAGAACTGTAATATGAAGAGGCAAAAACGTCTGTTCATTCTGTACAGTTTAGTAAATAAACACTGATGTGTGTGTAGTAGGATGGAAATTATACTTTACATGCTGTACTGTTTTGTTTAGAAGGGTGCACTTTCACTTAGATCCTCCATTTGGTGTAGGTTACATTACCTCTTCCTGGCTGGATTTTCCTCCTGCCTTGTGCAAAGCTACTGGAGCACAGGAAAAAAAATGCCCATCAAGAGGAAATTAAGTATTTAAATAGAAGAGTTTGAGTATATCCCATGTTTTAAAAACACACAGTTGAGTCCTTGGTATTCCTTGCCATTGCTGAACTGAAGTGCTCCACACAGCTCTTCATATTACCCCAGGACCTGTAGGAGGGGAGACTGGAACAAATCTACTTATTTTCTCCAGAACTTGCATTTTCTGGAAGACTAGGATGGCAGTTCTGTGTTTTATTACAGTGAAGATTATTGAATCTGTCACATTGTGCCATTATTTAATGGTAAAGTCACATCTGCTGCCATTAGTCAACTCCTTGGTTAGTCTTTTGGGTAGAGAAAATGTTACTAGTGGGTGTAGTGACACCACAGATGCAGTCCACTTTATTATTTAAACTTATAACTTCAGTTATAACTTTTTACTTCAATAAAAATACCTTCTGCTGCAGTTAGACCCTTGCACAGCTTCTAACTGTTCTGAGAAATTCAGTCACACAAAGCTGTGAGTCACAGAGTCTGATTAAATAAGTGTTAGTACCATTTAAACACGCATATATGTGGTAAACAAGTACAAGAGGTAATGCAGAACATTTATGTTTTAATTTTTATTTAATGGCACAAAGTTATCTAAACAGAAATGTGAAAACTGAATGCAACAATATGATTAAGCTGTTTCGAGGCCATCCATTCTAAATTTCTTGTGGTTTAATAGGGATGTTACTTCAAAATTGACCTTTTTTGTTGACAGCATGTTTTATTCAATGTTTTACTATTTTGGAGTAAAATTTTTTTCTCTCTCTTACAGACTGGACTTTGACATTCTTTTCATGAAAGCGGTTTCCAAGTAGTTGTCTTATAATAACTTTGAGAAGAAGTTCTATGTAGCTCTTACTTCCCAGAGTGCTGCAAAAATGATTACTTCAGATTTGCCAGTACTACAGTGAGTATATGCTTCTCTCTACATTTGAAGTCTTGGCTTTTAAAAAGGTTGAAGTAAACAGAGAGGTGATTGTGAGGATAAAGCACAAGCTTGAAAGAAGTGCATGTTAGTGTGGCTGCTCCAGGCCTGCTGTGTTTTCATGTGCTGAAAAACTGTGTAAAGAAACTGCAAAACACGTAATCTAAACAATATTTCTTTCTATGTATTTAACTTTGATGTGCAAAGCTAAACAAGGTGTTTGCTACTTCTATGCTTCTGAATGTTGTGAGATTTCAGCATCATGTATTGGTTTTGGCCACAATTGACCATATTGTATTCCAGTTGGGAACTTTCTCACATCATATTGTATATTCCAGTTGTGTACTTTCTTACAATGAGCTGAATTTATTGTGCAAAAAGCCTTTGCCTGCTTCAGTTGAAGATAGCAAGTGGCATGACCATGTTTTGGTCCTGCTGGGAAATAGGAGTGGCTAATCCACATGAGAACATGGCTGTGCTTGGATAAAGTGAGCTACTGGGAAGAACAGAGCTTAAGTCTATAATAGGAGGAGCTGGAGAGTAAATCAAGTGGAGTTAAGAAGGAATTTTAGAGGCTGGAACCTGCTCCTCTTTTCACAGGGCAGAGAAAAAACACAAAGTGAAGAAGTTCATGGGGTAAGGTAATGACAGGGAAATAACAACAGACCAAATGAGCTTGGCAAAAATTAATTTATTGCTAATTAAAAAGGATTTGAATGATGGTGAGAAACAAAGACAAAACCTACCAGATGTTCCTTCCCTGCCCTTACCTCAGTTCACCTTCAACCTTTCATCCCACCCCATCCCCTGTTGCCCCCAGTATGGGTGACCAGCCCACTCCAGTACGGGCTCCTCACACAGAGTCCCTCCTTCCCTCACAG
>VXBB01015773.1:341058-368912 GCA_013399915.1 Illadopsis cleaveri | reverse complement strand
GGCTTTCCAACAGTGGTATCTTCGACAATTCTAAATGAAAGTATCATACAAACTCCTGGAGTCGAGGGAAGAGGAGACTGGAGAGGGGCTGAGCTCCCCCGTGCCTGGCTCCAGTGCCATCCCCTGACTCAGCTGCGGCACACAGGGCTCTGATGTCTTCAAATTTCCGTCTCCTGTTCTTAGGTGCTGTGCAGGATCCTCGTGTCACCCAGACACATCTCTGGCTTCCTGCAGACTGTCCCTGGGGCCAGCTTTGTGCTCAGAACTTTGGCCTCCATGGCCTGTAATTCTCTCAGCAGCTGGTGCTGAGGAAAGGCCCATTGTAACTGTGTCAGGGTAATGCACTGGGCAGGACAGAGCACACGTGCCTGGTGAGTGCCTTGGGACTGCTGCCCATCCTAAAGCTACACAGCAAAGCTCTCCTCACTGAAGTCCTGCTGCCTGTGCCCCCTGGGCTAGGCTGCCACATAGCAAATGAAGTCACTGGGTTGCAACAGCCCAAATGTGTAAAAACCAGGAGAACAAAGTGTACATGAGGGCAGTTGAAACACAGAAATGGAGTGCAGAGTGATGGGATGTGCTGAATTAAATGTGCCCCTGCAGTGTAAGACCACTGGATGGATGGACGTGTTTCCTCACTTCACCTGCAGAATATTCCCTTACTCCTGCTCCTCCATCCCAAGCTTAATGTCTGCAGTGCTTTCCCTGGCTGTCACACTCAGCACCGGGAGCCCTGGGGAAACACTGCCCAGTCCTGTCCCACTGGCATCCAGTGGAAGTGCTGCAGGGTTGTTTCTTCTCCATTGCTGAGGTCCTAAGAATTTCCAGAGATGCCTTTGTTAGCTCAGCCTTGCCCGTGCAGCTGGACTTTGGACTGCTTGTCTCAGCTGGCAGGGTTTGGGAGGCCTTTCTGCACCCAGCCCTTGCTCCTGTGTTTGCTGCTTGAGAGTCTGACTCCTGGCTTGCCTGGGTGGGTGAGAAACTTCCTTTTGGAGTTAAAGAGCTTCCACAGTGGGCAGCAGGACACACATGGAAGCAAGAGGCTGCCTTTTTGGGCATGTACCCAGAGCACTGCCTGCCTGCACTCACTGCCATCACTGAGCTGCTCTGCGGGTTCCTTGCTAAGAGCTTGGCTAATGTGAAGTTAGGTACATAATGGCCAACTGTGCCCATTTAATTCAGGCTCCATTGTGATCAATCCTTATTTAAATAACACATCTTTGAATAATTATTTCAGGAAAGATGTGAATGTTACCCCCATATTTAAGACAGCAGAGCAGATAAGGTGGCTGTCAGGAATCAAGTACTGCAGAAAGGAGGTGTACTGGTAAAATACCAATTACACCAATGACCTGTGGGGTGTTTGAAGCTAAAGAATTGAAACACAATAACATGTGTTTGCAAATTTTGTACTGTCCCATTTAAGCTGAATTAGTTTTGAATTGTCTCCCTTTTTGCTTTTTTGGTCTGACATAGAGCTGAAAGATTTCTTAAGGTAAAAGATTTTAAAAAAACATAGTTTATCCAGGTATCTTTTGTCTAGGAATTATTTTCACAAGACTAAAATTTTTAATGATCAATAAAAATAGGGCACAAAAAAGCTAAAAGTGATTGTGAAACTTTAAAGAGTGTAAATACAGAATGATGTTCTCAGAAAAATATTCTTTCTTTTTCTCATTCTGCTGTTCAGGACCTTTGGGATTTATCCATGAAGTTGTAGTGTTTGCCTGCATTTCCACACTGCAGTTAAAGAACACTCCAAGCCTGAGCATAGTACTGTTGCTGGAACAACCAAACCTAAATCATTGTGGGTTGCTGTCTCAGTGGTGCTTTCAGTCAATGCACGTCCTGAGGGATGCAGCAGGTTTTGGTGGAGTTACCTTGCAGTGCCTCGTGTGAACAGCAGCAACAGGAACAAACCAGTTTGCTGGAACCTCACTTTCATTTGCTGTGTCCAGTGCAAAGAGCCACAAGTTTGGTAGATAAATCAGCACTCTGTAGTGGGGATGTGATTTTAATGGCACATCATCACCTGGTGAGAATTTTTTAAACAAAATAGGCCATTCTGAGTACTCAACCTTAGTGATGGGTGGCAGAATGTTACAGATTTCCAGAGGAGCTGTTGTTTTTCTGGCTTTCTATTTTATGTGCATCATCTTGGGGGTATTTCCTATTGAAAAACCTTATACCAAAGTAATTTTCATTCCTTCTTAATAAAGAAAGGAGTTGTTTTCCGTACCATATAGAAGATGATTCCTCAATTAGAACTGTGTGGGGGAGATAATATTCATAGCTCACTAGAACCAAAAAGAAAAAATAAACGATTTTAGGAGCTGTTTGGGCACACAACTTTATATCCATTAAATATGGATACTGCATATGCATTAAAAGCCTGAGAGTGAAGTGCAAATGAGACAGCTATGGGAGGTAAGAAAAAGTATGAAATTGCTGTGTGTCAAAGAAATGTTTTAACTGCAGTGAGCTGCTTTATTACCTTGTGAGAGTGCAGTTTGTTCATCGGGGCATCTGACAGTGCGTGGAGTCCAGGTTCACTTGGATTTAACAGGACTCAGTTTTGAAGGGAATGGGAGTTGAGTGGGAGCCTGGGGCAGGGTTTAAGAGGCTGTTGCTGACAGGCACTCACACTTGTTCCTGAGTTCAGGTGGTGTCTGTGTGCTCAGGGTGCTGTAGTCAGAGGTGCTTGCTCTGGCTGGCAGCTCCTGTAACTCGGGTAGTTGTTTGTTCAGAGCTGCCCCTGTCGGCCCCAGTGCTGTGTCCCATTGCTCCGTGTCTGGCAGGGATTAATGCCAGGCCAGGTGCATCCCTGGGAATGCACAGAGAGCTCAGCTCCACACGGAAGGGTTTTCTCCCTCCATGTGTGAGGTGTGGCTGTGGTGCTGCTGCTGGGTCCTGCTGACTCCTGGGGAGAGGGGAGCTGGGAGTTGTGGCTCTCTGGGATTGTGCCCTTCATTCCCATTCAGCTGAAATTTGTGAGGATGAAGCCATCAGACTTCTGAAATTTCCACATTGCATTTGCTCTTATTTACATTTCTAAAATTCTTGGAGCATCTTGTGTTTTCTCATGTTGTCGAGTGTTTCTCTTTTCGGGAGAGGCCTTTTCCCCCCAGATTTGAAGGGGTTTATGCTCCCAAGTATCTCAGTGAAGAAAAGATTATTTTGCTTTGATATGAACAAAACCCAGGAAAGGAATCCTGTCTGATTATAATGCTGTGGTAAATTGAGAGCTGTGTTGTCAAATAGTCTTTTCTGTGTGATTAAGTCAGAGAGGCTCATCTGAGCCATTGTGGGAGATGCAGATGGTGTTCTTGAAACTGCTCTAATACACTTGGCCTCAATAGCAATAGGAAAACAAATAAAGAGGTACTTCAAAAAACTCCTTTTCTAGTTAAATGCTTTTGGTGAGACAATAAACACATGGAATGTGCAGAATATATGAGGGAATTTTAATTTGCTGTAGCTGACTAAGAAAGTCTTGGAGGAAGCATCCTTTGGAGCACTGCTGTTTCTTCTCCACAAGAAGGCACTGCCTCCCCGTGTTAAAAGCAACTGCATTTCATTTTCATTTGTATTTCCTTGCACCCTGGCATATACTGAATTGGTGATTGGAAGTCTTATGGTCTGTATTTAGTTGGGGGTTTTTAGGCTTTTCTCTGGAATGGAGCTCTCTTCTCTTCCACAAGAACCACGCAATTTTATATTTCAGCTAAACATTGTGGATTGTGCAGCTTTAAACAGAAGAGTTTTCTGATTTGTTCTTCCTCCCACACACCCATACCATTGCAGGAATGGTTCTTGTTTTGAAAAGGTCCCATGACTTCTTTTTGCAAGGTTGGTGTAAGAAACTTCCCTGAGGTTTTACCACTTCCTAAAGCTCAGGCCTGCAGTGCATTGCAGTTCCTTCCCTGGCACACGGAGGGTGTTCTGAGCAGCCTCTCTGTGTGGCTTTTCTGAGGAGTTTTCCTCACTGTCCCTACAGTCACTCTGCTCCCACTGTTTCTAAAATAAAGGAGCCTTTGTGGGGGCAGATCATGGAGTTTGCCTGGCTCTTTCCATGAGGGTTCCTCATGGCTGAGTGAGGAGGCCTCAGGGCCCGGAGCAGCCACATCCAGATTTGGCTGTTCTGTGGCTTTGGTCTTGAATAAAAGACATTAAAGTGTAGCTTGCAGCCCAGATTTGATAAAGCCTGTGTGGGCTCACAGTGCGTTTCCAAAATGGCCTTAATACTATTCCTTAGGTGCTTCAGTATTGGATAGTGTTCAGGATTATAGGAACACTCACTGTTGCCATAAAATTAAAATACTGAAAACATAAAAAGCACAGAGTTTCCTCTGGACCCCACTGTAGTTTTCCTGAATACAACTGAGTCTCTTCAGGTAGCCTGCAGATGCCCTTGAGTCTGTGCTTATGCAGGTAGGTTTTATATTTCTGGCATTGGATGCCTGCAACAGAACTGCAGAGTAATAGGAACTAAAGTAGTTGTTTGTAAGAAAAAGTGGCTGTTTCAGGTTGGTGTTTTCTGTGTACGTTTATATTTTCACCATGCTTTCTTCCACAGTAGGTACAAATTGCAGGGTATAGGCTGTGTTGCTAAACCACATTTATGTTTTCTGTTGTCAACTGCCCTATAATGAAACATTCAGGAATATACATTTGTGCATACTATAGCTCTTGCAGATAATTGTGGTTATTTATAATGGCTCCAGAACCCACTTGATTTAGCTTCCTGTAAATTTTGGTGGGGGAATGTGGTGGTGTTGGAAAGGGCAACAAGGAGTTAACTTGCATTCAGTTCTCATGGAGTACAAAAAAAACCAAAAAACAAAAAACAACAAACCCTTCAGATTTCTAGTTAGTTATAGATTAATTACGGTTTTAAAAAAACTAGTTCCTTTGTTGTAGCCTAAGAATCTCTCTCTTTTAATAGTTATAAAGGAGTTTCAGGAGTATGTAGAACCTGAAGAAGGCTACCAAGGATCACCACAGAGGAGAGGCCCCTCTGGCCAGGAGGATGAACACGTTTCCCTGCCCCTCGGAGACAACGTGCTGACTCATAACCTGGGCATTCCCGTGCTCGTGGTGTGCACAAAAGTGAGGCTCTGCTTCTCTTTGCTGCTATGCAAGGGTTTCATTACTTCTCTGTTAAAGGCATGCTTTCTACAGACATGCAAAATGAATTCTGGATTAACAGTGGAGGGATTTGTTTTACAAGTGAGCTTCTGCCACCGACATCAATTTTTACTTTTATGGAATAGTAATAACTTTATCAATTATATGTTGATTACTTTAGCATTTGATTTATCGGTCCTATTTTAGAACCAGAGACTCAAAGTAAATGTGATGGGAGGGTGTAAGGTTAAGGAAGGTGTTTTAAGATGTGCTGGGATTAAATGCCTGAGTTTTTCTGGTTTGTTTTCCTCCCTCTCCCAGTGTGATGCAGTGAGTGTCCTGGAGAAGGAGCACGACTACAGGGAAGAACACTTCGACTTCATTCAGTCACACATCCGCAGATTCTGCTTACAGTGTATCCTTTCTGTGCTGAAGAGATTGCCTCTACTCTGGAGCAAGAAGAGATGTTTTCATGTTGAATTGCACGTAACATTAATCCAAGAAATTGCTCTGCAAGATTACCTGGTATTTAGTTATTAGTTAGGGTATGTGCTACACATACCTACCTCTGTGTTTTTGAAAATGTTGACAGATGTCTAAAATATTTTATAGTTTTTAAATCGTGCATGGGGTTTGGACCTTTTGTTCCTTTACAAAGGATTGTTCTTACATTTTGTGAAGTGTTCTTTCTTGATTTTCCCTCAGAATTTGCAATTTCCATGTAAGCCTGAGATCTCATCTGTGTATTAAGTTTTTGACTTTTTCCAAATGAAGTAGGATGCAACTTCCACATAAGCCTGGGAGTATGGATAACTGCTGTTTATGTCAAAGAAAAGTGCCATGAGCCTTGCCCAGTTATATCCCCTCCACCCCTGCATACTTAATGTCTCTAGTTTTGCCTTGAACTACTGCTCAAGCTAAGTTTAGTAGCTGTAAATCTATTAACTCCTGTGTTTAAATTCTTATTGTGATCTAGAAACTGTATCTTACCTGATTTTCCTTAGCTAGAAACCCAGATGGGGCTGCCTTGATTTATACATCAGTTAAGGAGGAGAAGAACCTTGACTTGTTGTATAAGTACATTGTACATAAAACCTACGGTTTCCAGTTTACCACGCCTGCCTTAGTGGTAGAGAAGGATGCAGTTTTTATGTGAGTCTCTGGGACAAGCAGTATGGTGTCAGAGGGGTTTTTATTAAGCATTGCAATGCATGTAACATGGATATAAAAATAAATGGAATGGTTTGCTGTTCAAAAGCTTAGTATGCAAATCTTGTGGAATCCCAAATTTAAACACCGACTTAGTGCATATGCCTTGACTCAGACTATACCATTCCATTTTTTGTGTCTTTGGAATTTAGGTGAGAAATAGGGCTGATCTGTAAGAAAGTTGCCTTATTTAAGTAGAGGGGAGTAAATAAATGGTCTCTGTAGAAGCTGCAGAAAAGGCAAAGTTTTATTCTTTTTTACAGACCTGCTGGTTGGGACAATGAGAAGAAAATTGCCATTTTACATGAAAATTTCACAACAGTAAAACCAGAAGATGCGTATGAGGACTTCATTGTAAAACCTTCTGTAAGAAAGGTAAAGAGGAGTTATTTCTTTTTGTACCCCTACAAGTAAGTGGTTTGCTTGAATGGCTGCTAAGGACTATTAGTATTGAAGAACTCCAAATATAAATGTAACTTTTTTTTTGATCTAAATATGTGAAGCACCAGGCTTTCATTTATTAGTTATTTAAAATACTGCAAGCAAACCCAGAAACCATTCACCTTATCGAATGAAAGGCAGTCCAGGCATAGCTGTTTTACATTTACCATTTCTGCATGCATGGGGCAGAAACACAACCAGAAAACGGAGAATTCACTTTGTAGAACATTTCCATTTGTACTCACATGGCTTTGAGGTTGCCAGGTGAAGGCAAAGCAAGGTCATCTCAAGTCTTTGAGGAGATGCTGATGAGATCAATATCCAAACTTTAAAAGAGGAATGTGGCTACTCACCAAGTGCTCATCTCTACAGGACAGTGCTCACAGGCTGGCATCACTGTTCATCTGCTCCAATGGTTTTTTGTTTTACAGTATTTTTAATGCAACTTCTTTAATGTTATAATTTTATTTATTTATTTAATGCTATTATTTTAAACGTGAAAGAACAGTTAAAAAAAAAGTGAGAAATAGTCTTAAAGATTTGCCTCTCTCTCTTGCCTTTTGATCACCAAAGCATGAAAACCAGTTGCAGTAATTTCAGTTTTTACTTATAACAGCAAAATGTTTTGTTCAACAGTTAGTCCATGATAAAGAGCTGGCAGCAGAAGATGAGCAAATATTTCTTATGAAGCAGCAGGTAAGAATGGAAGAATGAAAATAAGTCCTTACTATGTAAGATTTCATTTCAGTTTCTCCCTTGTTATTGCCTTTAGTTTTTCATTCCTTGTTTAAATCACCAGGTAGCTGTTTCTCAGCTTTGCAAATTCAGATGTAATTGTGAAGTAAAACCTTATTCTAATGAATACAAGTAGGAAATGTGGTCACTTATCTTGGCAAGATGAAGGGAAGATATGTTGAGAACAGAAAGAAATTACATGTCAAAGGAGAAGAGGAAGAAGAGACTTTGTATTTCACCACAGAGTTGTATCTGTGAAGTATAAATACTTTTAAAACCTAACATCTGAGCGTTGCAGTTTCCTTACAGCAAGAGGCTTGAAAGACTTTAATGCATCAAATTTGGATGTGCTGTAACTTGCTATTTTCTTTATTACTCTATAGTTTAACAAACGTAACAATACTTCCCTATCCAGGTCATTATAAATGTCCTGGAGGTTGCAGACTGGGGTGTCTGTGGTTGTGGCTTTGAGTTCTGGACTGGCTGTGTAAGACAAAGGCCCAAAGCTTATTTACTCCCTGCAGTCAGTCCTCTAAGGGCAGAGTGGGGAAGAATGGAAATATCAAAGAGGAATCCTGTAAATATCAGGAAAAAAAATCAAATAAATTAATGGTTTCTCAGCTTCATTATTTTATTCGTCTGTATTCTTTGAAATATATTTAATATGCTTAATATGTTGTTTTTGCAGTCATTCCTTGCCAAACAGCCAGCAACGCCTACAAGAGCATCAGTAAGTAGATCCAAGGAAAAGAGTAGGAGGTGTTTAGTTTCCTTCAAGGGAAAAGGGAATGATTCTAACCTGCAGAGATTCATTTTTTATATTTAAATGTAACCTACATAATCTCCCCAAACTGCAGAAAGGAAATAAATAATGAGGCAGTATTTTAAAATGTTGCTTATAAAATCACTGTGAGAACATCAGATTATTGAACTGAAAATTGCCTGCAGTGATTCAACCTTTTCTGTAGTAGAGGCACATCCCCAAAATAACTGATCTTTTGGGGGCTTGTTTGTTTTCTTTCTCCAGTGTGCATCACTTTAGTGCCAATACAAAGGCTGAAAAATTATGTGATGTTAAACTTGCGTAATGTAACTAATCCTTTGAAGTTCTTCTCTGATTTGTGTGATTTGGACTTTTTAAGGAATCTCCTGCAAGAGGCCCTGCAGGATCCCCAAGAACTCAAGGCAGAGCTGGTCCCGCCAATGTAACCAGTGCCTCACCAATCACATCAGTTAAGAAACCAGATCCAAATATTAAAAGTATGAATGAGCATTTTACTGTTCTGTCATGTGTTATTTCCCTTAAAGTGAATCCTCTTCTGTAGAAAGATTTGGGGATTTATTCACTAATGGTATAGTTAATTTAATAACAGAAATGCATTTATGACATAAATTTGGGTTGATTTTTTTCTTGTCTGATCATTTATATTACTTGGAATAGAGTTCTGTTACTGCCAAGCAGTCAGACAGATTTAATTTCCTTAAATTGCCTCAATACATTTATTATGCATCAGTTATATTATTAGTGTGGAGACTGATCTAAACTACAAACAGTTTTATACTTCATATCCCTTTTTCTGGAATCCACAGCAAACCTTGTCCCACTAAACCCTCTTTGGAATGCCATTGGCTGTAGCAGATGGAGTCACTCGGAAATGAGATCTTTCCCTGAGATGCAGCTCTATGGTATTGAGGGATTTCTTTCCCCTCTGGGCATTAAGAAGCTCTGCAGGGCCAGTGTTGTTTTTTGTTGTGCACTGTAGGGCCATGCCTCACTTCCAGGGGGTAAGATGCCCTTCTGGATCCTGTCTCATTGCTGAATTGCCAAATTTTGATTTGTTAAAAACAGTGTGGCATGAAAGGCTGCACTAGAACATCTGTGCAGGTTGTTAATGGGCTTATCAGTCTTTGATTTTCATGTCCATACTTAATAATCTTGCTCTTGGCTTTTACATGTATTAAAACCTTTAAAACGTACAAATATTTAGATTAAAATTTCATTACCCTCAATCATTCCAGAAAAGCAGGAATGTGCATTCAGCCATCTCTGCCTATGCCAAGGTATGCAAAGGACTGGGGTCTTCAAACTGAACAAGGACAGACTTTGTCAGAGCTGAGGTTTATTTCCTTGATTAGCAAGAGATTTGTATGTATGTATGTGAAAATCAGTTATGATTTACCAGCTCTACGCGTTTTGTGTGATCTATGTTTCTTTTTTCTTTAGATAATGCTGCCAGTGAAGGTGTCTTGGCTAGTTTCTTTAACAGTCTCTTGAGCAAAAAGACTGGTTCTCCTGGAAGTCCTGGAGCTGGAGGAGTGCAAAGTACAGCCAAGAAATCAGGTATTGGACTTGTTGTTGCAGCTTGTTTTTAATAGTTTGTTTGGCTCCTTGGTCCATGGATGTGTCTCACACTGGTCAGAAAAGTGACAGACCTTGACAGGTGACGGTACCAAAATACTTTTAAAAGAAGAACTAAACTAGTGCAACTTCACAACTCCAGGGCTTCTGTTAAGCCTGATATAACTTACTTATTTGAGTGGAGTTGCACTGCTGGGATTTCAGTGACATTTGAGTCTTGGTCCTATGCTGAAAGTACTGATTTCTTTCTCAGCTTCAGTATTCCTTTCTTTCTTTTCTTGATGCTTTGCTGTTGAAAGGAGATGCAGTTTCTTGGTTTGGACTGGAGTTTGCAGTGAAACTATTGAAATCTCCCCAGAATTCAAGCTGAAATGAATTACTGCTTGTGATAGCTTGAAGTTGTTCACTCGTTAATTATTTAGTATTTTATTGCAATCCAACACAGCTGATAACACTGACAAATGGGTGCTTTCTGTGTATGTGCTGTGACTGCACTGTGGGAGATCCTTGCTGATAAATATTGCAGCAGTTCAGTGAAAATGAAAGGAACCTGTCAGAGTGGTTGGTACCTACCCAGACCTTGGTGGTGCAAAATGCATTGTCCACCTGACAGGTGGAATTTACTGCTTTGATTCTTTGACTGCTTCTGTTCAATACTGGCATTCCCATCACACTGAATGTTCAGGAGCTTTTCTTCCAGAATTCTTTCACTATTAAATTATGGATAGATACACTATTTCTGATCCCAAACTTGTGCAATCTTGTGGGTGTTAATGGTGATGCCAAACCCACAGTTCCTCGTGCTGAGAGGGGAAGGTAAGGCCCAGACATTCCGAATGGGAAATGAGAAGGATCTGCTGCCAGCCACACTGATGGTTCTGTCAGTTGGAGAGCCAAGGCAGTTGGAGTTTGGGTATTTTTTAGTTTCTTTTTAACGGGGAAGGTTTAGATATGACATGTCATGTTCTGAAAACTCAAAAATGCTAGGATTGGACTTAGAGCAAATCAGGTGTGGTTTTTTTGTGAGTTTTGTTTCAGCGTGATGAATTCTGTAATTTTATCTTTATTTAATTTCTTTAGTATGAAGATAACAATAAAAGAGATTTGTATTATATATTATTTCCATAATAATATCGTTTCCATGTTATAAAAACACTGAACTAATTCTTTCATTATCCAGAATGGTCTCTTCAGTTAAACACTGAAAGGTGTCACCTGCTTCATCGAATACAGCCTCATGTTTTACTCATCACAAGGTCGAAGTAACTTTTTATAGAACTAGAACTAGAAATATTTTTAGGTGTTATTTCACCCATGCTTTTTATCTGAAGCAAAGTCAGTTAGGGAGCACCTGGCTAGTGATTAAAAAGCAAACAAACTCAGAAATTAAAGCTGTAATGTCACCTCTCCAGGAAGTTATTCCAGTACTTAATTTCTCAGTTACTTTGTTAGCTTGCCCAGTGTTTCTGAATCCCAGTACTCTTGGTCTTGTTTGGGTGTCAGTGGAGCTCGGTGTAGCCCCTTGGTGTTTGCAGCAGTGCTTGGGTTTGAAAGCTGTTCCCCTTTGCCTGTGACTTGCGTGTGGCCTGCAAGAACAGATTTGTGTGCAGGCCATGTTGTTTGGCTGTGTCAGTTCTGTCCCCCTGGCACTCTGCTCACTCTGTTTGCTTTGTGCTGAGAAACAGCTGGGGATGGCAGACAAGGCTCTGCCTGCCCTGGGAAAGGGTGAGCTGCTCTGTGCTACAGATGTGTTCTGTTCACATCTCTCAGGGGGACACAGGGTTGTTTTCATCTATGCGACACTGAGCAGGAATTTTTATAACAATTCAGCCAGTTTAATACATTTTCTGCCTCTTGGTGGGAGGGTTTCTTGTCTGTATCAAATTCCCTCAGTGTCTCAAAAGTTTGTGTGTTTGCTTAATTGTTGTTTTCCATTCTATCATCATGCACCACTTCGGTAATCTATGTAAATAACCTTTTCCCTCCAATCCTATCTTCCCAAATTCTTTGTTGTCTCTTCAGGCACAGTTACCTACATATCTGCTCTCTTCAACAGCTGGACAGGGTAGAGTGCTGAATAAAAGTACTGACCAGTGCTATGGATAACTAATGGGTAATTTTATGAATTAAAATCCATTTTCTCTGAAATATCAAGGTTATTTTTTTTTCTTTTTTAAGTTTATTTCTGTGAAGGTGATGTGAGATGTGGTATCGGCCACTTCTCCCTTCTCCACAGGACCTGTTATCCTTTCATAGAAATGTGGGTGGCTTGGCAGAACTTGTTGGGACAGACCCTGTTGGTTGTTATGCTGGTAGGCTGTTCTAAGCACCTAAAACATAACTGCAATTTCTGGAAAAACTGCTAAACTAGTCTGTAATGGGCTGTTCTCTTTCCTCTTTCACTCTTCTAGAATACTCTGTGCCTTCCAGGACTTTCCGAAGATAACAAACCTTTTTAGACTTTTTTTTTTCTTGTGTGAGCATTAACTTCTAATTGGAATAGATAATTTTGCTCCTGAAACGTGTAGAGACAGCAATCATACATCCTTCCTTAACTCCCTTGATTTTGATTTACTAAATTAGACAAGTTCTAGTCTCCTGCTAAAGGCTGAGCTCTATTTTCCCCACTAGTTTCTTCATTAGTTCCCATCACTGGCTTATTCTTGTCCTGAACACAAATGATTAGAATATTGTACTCAGCTCTGCAGATGTACCTCATTGTAGTGCCTCCTGCAGCAGTTTTCTTTCTTGGGTGGAAGTGCTTCTCCTGAACAATCTCAAGGTTGGCTTTTCTTGGCTACATTGAGCTGGCAGCTCCCATTCCTTTCCTGACTTTGGGAACAGAACAGTTGGCTTTCACTTACAGGAGAAGGGGCCTGTTCTTGTCACTTGCTGTGCTCACACCTTACATGAACCAGTGTAAGATTAAACTGTGCTGAGAAGGTGAGGGTTCCTCATGCTGCTCTCTGAAAAGCTCTTGTTGGGCTTGTGAGGTACCTGATGCTGGTGAAAAGAGAAGAGATGACCTGTTCCTTTGTGGAAGAGTTGAGCAGAACATCTTGGAGAAAGCATTATTTCCAGCAGCACCCTCTGTGCAAGTAAATGTGCTAAAATTATTTTTGTAGGCATTTCAAATGTCTAAACTGTTTAAAGAGCCTGACGTTTTCAGAAGGTTGATGACAAAAATATTTAGCTTTAAAGAGACCATCTGTTTTTCTCATAGCTAGAAATAGCCTGAGGTTGAAACACTGAGATTCTGTCCCAGGATGAGAGCGACATTGTGGATCTCAACAATACTGGTCAGCCTCATTGATGGATTGGTTTCTACTGTGACAATTCCTACCTGAGAGAAATCTCTCCTCTGGGCAGTGTCGTGTCCATTTTTCCTGCTGTGCAGTGGTTCTTGTTTGCCTTTGTTTCTGGACTCTCTTTGATGTCTAGACCATGATATTTCAAAAAAGTTCAATTGGTTATTTCTCTGGTGGATTATTTTTCTACATCTTAACTTCTGTAGTCACACAGTTATTTCATTTATATTCACCAGAAGATTCTTGCAAATTCTAAGGCTCCCTTCCCTCTCTATTCCTATACAGAGGATAAAGAACTCAGGATCCCTGCTCTCACTCTGATCTAGCAAGGGGAATTTATTGTACAGAACTGGAGGCATGTAATTATCCAGAACACATCTCACTGAATGAAGTCATCACTCCTTGACAGATTTGTAGGGAAATTGAAAGCAAGTCACTCGCATTCATAATTGAGGGAAAACTCTTTATTTTCTTAAAAACAGCTCCTTGTATTTCTTCTCCTTTGGAAGGTGCTCCCCGGGGTGGTAAAGGGGAGTGGGCTCCCCTGCATTTGGGAGAGTTTTTCCTGTCCACATGAGGTATTTGCAGGACACTGCTTGGTGTTATTTTGGAGCCCAAAGGAGCCAGTTCATCCCGCATAAAAAACAAAGTCACAGTTTTTGTTTAGATCTGCTCTTGTTTAAGTGAGGATTTTGTGTGGCCTTTATTGTGTCAGGGCTTAGGCTTTTTTAACTCCCAGGTGCTGTTAGTCTACATGTGAAATGTTTTGTATATTAAGTTCTGTTACAGTACATTAATTATTGTACTAATTCCTAAGTTTTGCTTAAATACTCCTATTTTGAGTAGATCCTGTGTACAGTGCTGTGGCTTATGACTAGTGCTTAGGTCTGAAACCTTCCTAGTGATTAAAGGTAACCTTTTAACTTGGTTATGTCTTTGTACTTTGGAAAAAAACACTTGAATCTCTAACAGTCAAATCTTGCCTTCTTAATGTTTTCAGCATGTACCCTGGAAAAAATCCACCTAATATTTCACACACATTTGAGCTGGAAAACAGATGCTTGTTAAATTCTTTGGCTGTGTAAGGAAGCTGTACATGGTTATATAATCTACTTTTTGTCTAAAAATATAGCTTTTTAATCTTAAATGCTTGTATGCTCCATGCATTAGGATGTATTCTTCCAGTTTTGGTGATGAATTTGTCTGTGGGTTTATAATTTTCAGAAACACTGAAGTAAGCTGATGGTTCAGTTAGGGAATTGTTAAAAAGTTTTGAGTCTAATATAGAAATGTAAGATATGCCTTTCCATGAAATACTTCAGTGTGTCTGGTTCCAATTGAAGAAGTCCTTTGAAATGACTGCTTGGAGATATTACATGAATATGCAATTCCTGTCCCCTTTTTGAGGGAAGCATTGGCTGCAGATATGAGAGTTCTTCCTGTTAGTTGTTTCATATTCAAATGCAGTGAGTACAAATGCGACCAAATAAATGGGATTTCTTTTTTTAGCAGGTGTCCTACATACCTTGTGCTTAAAAGTTGGATTTAAATAAAGTCCTTGCTATAAATGCTAATAATAGAACTGCATATGGTTGATTTTTACTGAAAATTCCAAATATGGTTATTTTTAAATGTTAGTTGCTATAAACATATCACTGGTGGTGTTGTGGGGTTTTTGCTGCTGTGTAGTTCAGCATTTCATCTTTTTAAAGTGAATCAAACCTGAGTATCAGTTTTTACACAAAAAATACCATGTGTTGTGCCAGGTTCTTTGGCCTTGTGGAGGTGGCAAAATAATGAGAAATAAATAATATATTGTCATCCAAAGGTGATTTATTGAACACTCATGCTTCTTGGTTGAAACATTTCATTGACACTCGATTGCTTTGTGTCCTTCTTCTTTCCAGGACAAAAGACAGTTTTGGCAAATGCTCAGGAGGAACTGGACAGGATCACTCGCAAGCCTGACCCCATGGTAACAACAAATTCTCCTCCAACAGAGAACGAGGCTTGATAGGGCAGAACAATGCAGATGTAAATGACCAAATAACTATGTATAGTGATCTGATAAGACCAGGAATTTTCTGCTATGGCAGATGCTATCAGTTTTCTCGGGCAGGGAAAATGAGCTTACTACATCATTGCCTTGTCCCAGTAAAAAGTGCACATTCAGGAAGTTTGCATATAAAATCCCTCTGTATAAGATAACCATTTAGAGTTTATATAGGGCAATTCTTTTGGTTTGGAGGTAAAGCAGGTGCAGCTGCATTTCCTGTTGTGAAGAACACAGAGAAGCAAAACGGAGAATTCTCTTAAAAGTACTACTGACTGCACATGAGGCAAGAAAGAGAACTGAAATCCTCTTTCAGAGTTACTGGAATTGGCTACTTGTATGTTTGCAATGCATTATGTTCTTGGAGTAGTGGTGGTGGAACGGCATTAACTGGGGGAAAGAAGCCGAGGTGGGGAATGGAGCCCTAAAAGGGGAAACGGATTTGGGACAGCGAGAAACCAGAATGTTGGATTGACTGGAGAGGAGCAATGTTGTCAAATCCTGTGTTTCACAGGGGGTAAATAGTCACTGTTTTTAAAAGACTACTTTCCATTGGAGAATTCCAGGCCAAACACTAAGAACCATGGGAATTTATTCTTGTTATAAATCTTGTTTTAGTTTTTAAAGAAGTCTTAAGAGTGTGGATGCCCTTTCTGGTGTAGTTGACAAAGGGAGAAACTAAACTTGTTTAGCTCCAAGTGCCTGGCACAGTATGTGATGTGTCTTTAGAAGGTGCTTGAACTTATTGTGCACTGTAGTACAAACAGTCACTGTTTGGTTTTATTTGAAAACAGTAGTTTGGCAATTTGTATTTAATTTTAAATCCTGTTTTCTGATAGCTTCTGCCTTTTTTATGCCAAGAGGCTGGCCTATGAAGAATGGTGGGTGACAGATCATTTTCCCATAATGAAATGTGCTACAGAACACTCTCAGTATTTTTCTTTCTTACTTCTTTTGTAACTAAATATTAGCTACCAAGCTAAAATGGATTCCTGCCTTACACCTATGGAGGTTTTTAAAAAAACTTTCTAGGCCCTTGTTCCAACCACATCTGCTGGAGGTGCAGCCAACTCCAGTTCTGAAGGTAACCTAAAAAGTATGAATGTGTACACGATGGACATCCTGAAGAAGTTGTTTTGTATTTCCTTTCATGTAGCATTTCATGTGGAAAGATGGGTTGTGGTTGTCCCCGTTGCTCTAAGGGAGCCCTGTCCATGGTCACATAAACCCTCATTCTGTACAAACAAACACAACTGCAGTGGTTACAGAAATGGCACTTTGATTTTATACACGGTATGCTTGTTTTACATGGACACACTACCAGAAATTAAAAATACCAAGCATATTCTGTGCTCTTAATGTTGAAGGGAAAAACCACAATTTGAATTATACAGAGTTTACTTTTTATTGATATGAACTTGTTGTACTAAATCTGATGTCTGGATATAACTTCCCTAATATATATTGTTACTTAAATATACAGAATTAGACTGACCACTAACACAGTGCTGGGTGTTAACCTCAACTCCTATGTTACAGCAAGAGGCTGTTTGTGCGAGTCTGTCTAGACATCTAGAAAGCTAAGAGTATTTACTTGCCTCTTTGACAAACATTAACATGAGTATGTTACTTGTGCCAGGGGTTTTTTTGTTGTTGTTGTTGTTGAAAATACTTTATTTTTCTTTTCTTTTTTTTACTTTTTTTAAGAAATGGTATGACCTGCAGTTATACTGTTGTCTAGATAACAGTTAGACTAAGACTGTGGCTGGCTGATGTTGATGTGGATGCACTTCCTGGTGTAACGGGTGCCAGTTGCAAGTTACCACACCAGAAGTAATTACACACTGTCCTCCTGACACTGAGAAGTGAGATTGGAGACTAAACCATCAAAAATTGGACAGGAAAACTGAAGTGTATGGTTGTAATGGCATTGTTTGAAAACCTCAGTCTGAAACTGCCTTTTTTGTCATCTAACCTGATAAGCACTTTTCTAGCAATATGGCTAAAACTTACAATTGAAGTATTTTCCAGATGTGTAAAAACTGTTGAATATACTAAAACTGATCAAAACTGTTACTGTGTGATAACTTAGCAGCTTTGCAGAAAGACAAAACAGGGACAGATTTTCAGTTTCTAATTGCAAGTGAATGCTCCTAGTTTACTGACAAGAGGTGTAAGTAATGTAGCATCCTGTGGGTGCCAAAGTCTGCTGGCTTTGGTGAGCTGCACAGTTGTTATTCTGGTGTCTTCAAGCATTGGAACCAAAGGCCAAATGCAAACAGCCTTTACATTTTCAAGTGAAACTTCATTTTATTTGCAGATACACTTGTATGGTAGACTGTTTAAACTATTATATGCCTATATTTATATGCATTATAGTGACTGCATCTACTGTTCATGTTTAAACTAAGAAAACAAAAGATGAAAGCATTCAACTTGAAGCAAATAGAAAACTTTAAAGATTGGCCCTCCATAAAAATGCTGTGGTTATGCTGCTTGATTTTAAGTTTGCACTTTTTTATTGGCATTTAAAAAAAAAAACTGTTTAAACTGAACAGAATTTCGTATTTTATTTAATTTAACTACATTGAAAGTGACTGCTCTGTACATCGTGAACTTAACAATATACATGCTGTAAATGAAAGTTCACTGTCCTGTATACTAAGTTTATTGGTTTTCTTCCAACTTACAATTATGACTGCAAATGTATGAAACAAACCTTAGTCCAGTTGTATGGCTTTAACCAGGTACAGTATGCAGTCATGTGGAACCTTGCTTTCTAGTGCTGGCAAAACGAGGACATCTTTAATTACTGGCTTCAATAAACATGAATCCAGACTGCTTTCTGCTGTGCATTTGTCTGGGAGATGCCCTCCTAGAGCTGTATGTGTGGGAGCAGGGTGTGGGTGAGCTCTGTGAGCAGGAGGAGCAGGTTGGCTGTGAGTTGTGTCCCTGGGTTAGTGACAACTTCCAGGCAGGGGCTCGGCCCAGCCTCTGCCAGTGCCAGTCCTCTGGAGCTGGGAGCTGAGTCCTGTGCCAGCAGAGCAGAGCTGTGCTGGTGGCAGCTCACAGCACAACTGCTTTGGTACAAAATAATGTATTTCATGGGGCTGGGGAAACAGCTGTGTTCTTCATCAGCTTCAGATGTATTTTGTGGAATACTGTTCCCAAGCACAGCACTGGTCCTGAATTAGCAGGATTCACATCCAGGCTATGTGAAGTTTAAGGGGTGATTGCCGGAGTGTTGAAAATTCCTCTTCTCTGCCAATAGCCAAGTGTTCTGCCTTGGGTGGGTGTAAGAAGAGCTTCCCAGTAAGCACAGGAGTGGGCATTTAATTAGGATTCTGCTGGTTGTTTTCATTGTTTCATTTCATATCAACTGGATGCCTCTGTTCCCTTGCACAGATTGAAGCTCTAGGTATGAATGTTTGTTGAGTCAACCAGCCTCTGGAATATAAATCAGCTAAGATTTGGCTTTCTGGAATATAATTTCTCCAGAAGATAATCCTTATGAGGCCATGAAACAATTATCATTTTAGATTTGCCATAATGTTTTCATTAGCTCATTAATGTGAAAAATCAATTTTAGCCCTTTAAGATGGGCTTTAGAAAATCTTTTTGAGTATATGAAGAGAATTATGTTATATTTATTATATTACATTTAATATATGTAATATATTTATTATATTATATTATATTTATTATATTTGTTTGGGGAAAACCATGTGAAGACTTCAGATGAGGTGAAGTTGAAAGTGATTTTGGAAAGATGGTGACAGTGGATGGAAGTGGAAGAACTTCTTATAGCTAACATTTACTTTGCTGCTCTTCAACTGTAATTTTTGTTTTTCAAAGCAAAATGTCCCCAAGTTAGGAAAAAAAAATGGGATAATCAGGCTTTGGTGCAGAAAAATCTTTCTGAAGGCTGCTCTAAGCTTTCTAAGCTGCTGTTAGAAGAGGAGTCTTTCACTGCCTTTGCTGTTCCAAATGGTGGCATTAAGCCCTCTGGCTTTTCAGGTGTGGCAGGGTTTTGTTATAGAATTAACTGCTCAGGTAAGAGGCTTTGCTTTAACAAAACAGTGAATTTCTGAGTCATTGCAGTTCAAATACCTGCACAGAGGCTGGGGGTTACATTGTTATCAATGACCTGAAAAAGACTGCTGGTCTGGGTCTGTGTTTAGAGCTGAATGGAGTGTTTGGTACCAAACCCAAACTTGTCTGTTATATGGTCTTTTTCATTTAAGAGTAAATAATATATTCATAGGATAGACACAGTTTAATTCCAAAGGCACTCTTTTGCTGGAATTCAGTCTCCCTTCAAGGAATTGACATAAAAATTCCAGCCTGACATGCTACAGCCTTTGTAATAATGAACTTCTCCTTCACTGACCCACTCAGATTGTGTGGAGAAGACAACAAGCACAAATAATCACAAAAGCCACCAGTCCAAGCTGCTGCTTTGGGATGCTGCTGGCTCCTCTGAGATTCCTGCACCCCCTGTAAGTGGTTTATCAGCAGCTCTCTGCAGAATGGGCACTGCAGGCAGCAGGTGAGGGCAGGATGGGATCGAGTGGGATTTCTGCTTCCTGGAAGAGTGAAAGGAAGCAATCTGTACTTCCACATGTACCTCAGTGAAATTCAAATGTTTAGGAAAAAACTCAGAGAATTTTTTCAAATTAAGTTCTTGACAAGTGGTAGTATAAATATTCTGTCACAATGCTTCCAAATCATGCATGTCTCCAAAAACCTGAAGAATAGAGCACCTAATTCTGCTTCAGCTGTCTTGAAAGAGTAAAAAGGCTCACAGTGTTGGCACCACGGACATGTTGCAATATCAGCAGCACAGACGTGTCTTGTGCCAAGTGCAGCAGTGCCCGGGAGTGCAGCGCTGCCGTGGCCAGCAGTGGCTGATGCCAACAGTGTGACCCGGCAGCGTGAGTGGATCTGGAGCACTGTTACCCTCTGAAAGGGCTGTGTAATCCCTGGTTTGTTCCGGGAGTCAGAGCCCCAGGCTGTGAGTTCCTGGAGGGCTTTATGGGAAGCACGATAGTAATTACATGCAGGAGGCCTGAGATGATGTCAGAACCAAGGGAAGCAATTAATTTTCTCTCTGTTGCCTTTTGTAGCAGACTTTGTGCAGCAGAACCAACACTACCAGTAGTAGCACTTTATCTGAAGGAAAAGATCCCTCACTACCCTTTCCCTGACACTTAATTACAATTAAGTTTTGCTCAATGTTTCTGGAGCTGAAATATTCCAAGCCCAGGAGGTGGCAGGCGTGGGATCGGTGCCTGAAGGTAACAATGGATATGCCATTGTGAGATGCTGTAGCACTGCTTGTCAGCTCCCCTTAATAATTCCTGTTTGGTAGATTTTCATCATCTAAGTATCTTCTAAAGAGTGAGCTGCTGATTTTTTCCCAAAGAAAAGTGATTTCATTCAGTTCTATGAATTTTGTTAATATGAGTTAAGCTGTTCTCCTTTCTAAATTCAAGTTGACTAAATTGACACTGGTTTGACTGGTTTGTTTCAGAACAAAAGCTAAAATAGCAGTGTCCAGCACTGAAAGCTAACAGTTGTATCTGTCCACAAGAAAGCTGAATTAGCTTGCACAAGCTGCCTTTGAAAAGTATCTTGAGTTTTCAGTACAAATGTTTTGTATGTAACACTCAGTGTAGCTTTATGGCATAAAAATGTCATCTTTAACTTTGGCTTGCCAAATGCTTAAAACCAAAAACAACCCCTCAAAACATGCCAGAAATGGAGTTGCAAGTACTGCAAGCGTGTGCAGTGGAATACTGAAGTTGAGGAAAGGAAAATGCCATCAGAGATCTCTGGCACTCACTTGACCAGTCTGACAGCATTCCAAAAACCAAGGACTTGCCTTTTAGAGAGGGAGTGGAATGGACTAAAGTGACAGAACAGAGGGAGTGAGACCACTGAGAAATGATGGAGGGATGGATGGAGAGGGCTACTGAGATCAGATCCACTCTGTGTGTTGTCCATGGCTTCAGTCAGAGGGACTGCAGGACAGTGCTGTGCCCTGGGTGCACCAAATTAAAACCTTTCCAGGGGAGGAAAATGATTACCCACTGATGATGCTCTGGAGATTACTAAAAAGTGAAGATGTTCCAAATTTTCTGATGCTTTGAGAGAGTTCAGTTACAGTGCCTACAGGAAGTAGGAGAGAATTCCATTTCATTAAAGACCAGTCACTGCATAGAAAATCTCTTGAATGCAAAACAAAGGCAGAAGTCCTGGAGGGAGAGCTCTGGGCACTTCCAGCCAAACCCACAAGTGGCTCTTTCTCGCTCACCTGTGGAGGTCAGTGATGGAGCCTGTTTCCAGCTGGGCTCAAGCTCTGGTAGGAGCTGGGAGCTCCTGTGGTGATGGGCTGGTTTGGAAACAAGCAATGGAATATCAGCCTTTGATTTGTGCAAGAAATGGGGGCTACTGAATTCATACTGGGATTTGTTTATGCTGTGAAGCTGAATTTACTCCCAGGTTTGTTTTCCTGGGAAGAGCACAATGCCCCAAGACAACACTAGATTGTGAGTAGGTGACTATAATTAGCTGTGCTTAACTGGCTGAAAAAGGATATTTTGACCAGCATCTTGCAATGCTGAGAAACTGCCAGAGAAACTGGCAGGGTCTGAAATACTTAAAATGGCAAAAGCCTGTCAAAATGTCTCCGAAGTCACCTTTCAGCTGAACAGAACTACAACACAACTATTAAGAGAATGCTGTCATATTTGAAATATTTTTTGCATGGCTTCCACTGCTTTTGCATTTGTGCTCTGTCCTGTTCTACCCCCTCCTCAAAAATAACTTAAATCTTTTGGCCAGCTTCGGTGACAAGAAAGATCTCACAGACAGCTGACTTAATCCTCGTTGCATGAAAATTAAGGGCTTGGTGGAGACGATAAATCCAAAGATTTCCTCTGCTTTAGGCAGGGATTGCCAAGGAAGCTTGGCTGGTTCCAAGGCGAGCCAGGCCAAACAAAGATCTGTGGTCTGCACACACGGAACCTGGCGCAGCGCTGGCTTCCTTCTGCTGGAGCAGTAGTTGGAGGAGAGAAATAGGAGCTAAGCTGCTGCCTGTGCAAGGGGACCCTGGGGAGGGGGCTGGGGCAGTGGCCTCAGTGGGAGGGGTGAGGCAGGGAAGGTGGGAAGAGAAGACAAGCCTGCAAGGAATCAGGATTTATTAGTTCCTCTGTGTAAGGCTTTGGAGAGCTGGGGCCATATGCCTGCCTTGGGTTTATAGCCAGTGATGGAAGACTTGAAATTATTTTCCTGTTGAAAAAAAGCCAAAAAGCCAAAACTTTCCCTTGCATGTAGAAGACCCATGTAACCAAAGAAATACTCTTTGAGGGAATGAGCCAAATTAGCTGAATACAGAGTTCCATGGTATGGAGAAACTAGGTGCTGTTGCAAAAGGGAATAATCTTGGTACTGCTGTTATGGTTGCTGATGTTAGCAATCAGCTGCAGGTTAGCTGTAAGTAAAATAAATTCAGGAGGCTAATTAAAGAATGAACTTCTCTACCATGTGCAGTTCCCCAGGAGAAGTGCAGGGGACTGGCTGGGTTGTTGCATAACAACACACACAGGATTCAAACAGTTGAGGTCAGTTGTTTTCGCTGGCCCGTTCCGTCCATGGAAAGAAAGAATGTAGTGAGTGTACTTCATCTTTTTTTTAAGCCTACTAAGGGACCTTTAAAACTTGGCTTATAAAACATGGTCTATACAATTTTTTCATCCTCCTCTTCAGCTTCCCACCTCCTCAAAAAATAAACCCTGGCTCTTTCCCTCCAAGGTCTGCTGTACCCTCCATCACTTGCTGTAAAACTACTGGATGTTGCAGGGGCAGCATCCCCATATCCATGCAAAGGGAACAAGAGTTTTCTGGCCTTCTGCTCTAGGTCTGTGGTTTTATGGTGTTATTGGAAGACCACCACTTTTTTTCTTAGTCCACGGCTTTTTTTTCCCCTCTGTTCCCTGGATAAATGTAGTGCCATGAATAAAATAAACACTGCTGTCAGTCTCTCTGCATATTTTTTCAGCTTCATTATACAGGATTCTTTCAAAAGCAATGTAACTCACAGGCTTGGCTGGTTCCCAGCACCATTAAAGGTCTGCTGGCACTTTTCTTAAGAATCTGGCATTTTGCTTCTCTTGTTTATAGAAATTCATTTCACCTTGTGCTCTGTAGAATGTCTGCTGCCCTTCAGCCCAGCTGTGGCTGCATGGTAAACCTCCTTCTGGCACTTGCAGATGCCCTTGGAAGTTTTTGGAGGTGAAAGGAGCCAGTGACTTCTTCACCACCAAACTGGACCAGTAGATGATACAGAATGAGATGTCAGTCCCTAATCCTGGAGTAAAAAAAATAATAAAATGGTTCTGTGAATGGCTCATTGTTAAAAGCACATGAAGTCATGATCGTGTCTGCAAGGTAAGGGTCTGACTGATTCGTTTGGCAGCATTGCCTTTCTTGGTTTTGCAGGGGGAGGAGGGGAAGGATTTTTTCTTTTTGTTTTGTTTTTGAAAGGGAAACACTGTTTCCTGATAGTGATGGTGAAGTTCCAGAAGTGACACTTTTACCTGTCCTCTTAATCTTGTACAGCTTCTTGGCAGGGTCCTGTGGGGACTTCAGTTACTGCTGCCTCTGGTCCCAGCTGTGAGAGCTGGTGGCACCCCTGGGGCTGGGGACTGTCACCAGTGGCTGAGGCCTGGGGGGCTCCAGGGCTGCTTTGTTTATTTTCCAAGGCCCCAGGGCTGGAATCCAGGTGGTGAAAGTCTGCACAGGCCAATGTTGTAGCTGAGGAGTAGGACTCACTACCACTTTTGGCTACTGAAGCTGCACTTTTTTAACCAGATGAAAAGCCCAGGGGTCCCTCACTGTGCTTGTGTGCGCAAGAGACCCTGGCCAAACAGGCACGGTGCTCTCAGCCAGTGGAACTTGCAAGAAGCTCTTAGAGGTTGCCCTTCACCTCAGCTTCTTTCTGTTCCTCTCTCTGCTTCTCTCTGAACTTTCCTCAGTTGGCAGGACTGTGCTTTGACTCCTTTCCTCAGTTGGCAGGACTGTTTTTTGACTCCCAGCTGTGGAATCCAGGTCTCCTCACTGGAGGTATTCCTGAGGTGCTTTTTCCAGTCAGGCTGGGAGGCTGCAGTGCCCAGCTGTGGCTGGATGTGGTGCCATGGAATTGTTACACTGTTCAGCAGCCTTAGAGGACTGACCTCAGACTCCCCAGCATCCCAGACGGTTTTCCTTCTGCTTAAAGTCTTTGTCAGAACTTGCCATTTCTTCTTGTATTAATTCCTACTTCTGACTCAGCAAAATGATTTGCCCACCTCCCATGCTGCTCATGGCTTCAGAACCAGTGTGCACACCACACTGGAAAATGCACAATTCCCTGCACTAAGGCACTCAAAGCTACCAGATGTTTTCCTAAAGCAAGTTCTTTATTAGCTTTTGAGGGTGGAGCTTGGTTTTTTTCTTTTCCCCTCAACTGAAAAGCTGAGAAAAAGCTTCAGCACTTTTTACATTGAAAATTTCAAGGGGAAAAAAGCCTCCTGTCTGATGCCAAAGTTAAACTCTAATCACTGCTCAGCTCTCCTGGAATTTGGCAGCATACCAGCGCTCCTTCCCTTTGGTAGGTCATGTGGAAATACCGGAGCCTTTTCTTAAAGAACCTCTCAGCTCCTTTCAGGTACTTGCACAGATGTAACTTTCCTGTTAGGATTCTGATGCCTTTTGCACTCTTAACTGCATTAAACCACCGTTCCTAATAAGCACCATGCAGATCTACAAAATTTTATGTTTAGGCATTAAAATACTTTTAAGTGTGTTAAAACTACATAAATGGACTTTAAAAATCTGGTTTTAAGTTGATATTCCTATTCTGCTGGAATAGAATCACAGGTTTTAATCTTGGAAATAGCACTTAAATGTGCTTAATGAAAAGAACCCACAACTGGTTCACAAGTTTATGAGAGGTTGTAGGAATAGCTGAGATGAAGGTCTCTTTGTTGAGTTTCTTCACTGAGAATATTTAAGATTCTCTTTCAACCGCTTTTTACACCTAACCCACCAGCTGGTTTTAATTTATGACCAGTGTCCTGGAGATTCTTTCTGATGGGGAGTTTTTAATTCTGTCAAAGCTGACCTAACTACTCTGTAACAAACACATCATTTAATTACAGTGTCTATGAACAGCATACTTGTTTTTTCCCTCAGTGCTGTTTCTTCCTTGTTTTCACTCTTCAGTCATATTTTAGCTGGATGTGAAGAACTCAGTGATGAATTCCCTGATCTGATTAGCTTGATACTATGGTGGTGTCTTGAGTGCTGATCACTGACCCAGTTCCCCATTTTCCTGGTCTCCGTGAGCAGGCACACAATGGAATGGCAGGCTGTGCTGGAAAATTGTACAGCCAAAGTTATCTGAGAGCAATCTGATCCGCCCGGGATGAATGCAGTGACCTTTTTCCTGGATCACTACTTTTATTTACATATTAAACGTAGACATTTTTTTGCTTCCCCTGCTGCAGAGCTGAAAAGGTGCCGTATCAGGCAAGAATGTGTGTAAAGGATTCCTTTGTTAAATGTTGGCAGCTGCCTCAGCAGGCCTTGCCAAGTCAGTCCAGCCCACCCACCCGTGCAGGAGCATGCCAGGGATCCCCAGCATGGCTTGGGCTTGGTGTGGGCCATCCTGGCAGGGCTGTGCCTTGGGAGATGGGACACTCAGCTGGGACACTCAGCAGCTGCTGTCCTAGGAGATGGGACACTCAGCACAGGCTGGGGCCAGCCCTCCTCTTGCCCCAGGAACACGCTGCGGGAGCAGAGCTCAGTCGCTGTGCTCTCCCTACCCCGGGAATTGGCTGCCCAAAACCAGAGGGATTCAGTGTGGCTGCACCTCCCAGCACCCCCCAACTGCTCTCATGATTTAAATACATTTACACTTCATGTTCTCCACTCCATGGGAGAAGGAAGTTATTAAGAAGTTTGCAGAAGGGTGTGCAGGAGGCACTAAGCAAACAGCCAGAATAAAGATCTCCTACCACCCCACCTTTTGCTAAACCACTCAAGCCTTTGTCCTTCAACACCACCTTTTGATTCTCTTTCAACACACCTTTTTGATTTCTCTTTCTTTTTTGTTTTGGTTAGAATTGCAAAAGATTGACCAAAATAATACTCACTGGATGTTTCAGGAATATTTTCCTTGTTTTTCTTAGGATAGTTTTCTGGAACTGCTACAGCAGTCCTTCAAAATAAAGGCTAAATATGTCTGCAGGTAAACATGCATAACCTGTTTCCTGAAACAGCCATGGAGCCTTAAGTTACAATCCAGAGATGCTCTCCTAAGTGACAACCACATACTTGTGATACTTTCTGCAAGAGAGCGTTGTGAGAGTTCTGATTTCCCCAGAGTTATACAAGAACTGAAATAAGAGACTGTAAACACCTATTAGTTCAGCCCTGTTCCATAGCAGGATTTTCCCCTTACACTTACATGATAGTATATTGTTAGGCCTGGTTCGTGTGACCCAAGCAAGAGTTACCCTCCTTCTCCATGCTCTGCTCATGTTTTCATATTTTTTTTCTTTCACTGCCACTCACCCTTCACAAAAGGGCAATGAGTTTCTTTTACACATCTCCCAACTCCTCACGTTGCTTGAGAATATCGGCCTCTTCCAGCCCCAGGGTGTAGCAGAGAAACTGCGGCAGAATTTTGCACTATCAGCTGTGGCTCCAGGTAACCAAGCCACGACTGTTAGTGGTGAATAAACCCCTGACTCTTTCCCTGGTTCTCTCTCCGAGGCTCTCTCTTTGCCCCTCCTTCTTTGGAGATGTTTATTCAGAGGCCAAACGAAAGAAGAAAAATACCTTGAACTCAAAAACCATGTGTACAGAGCAGAACTTATGAAAAGAAGGATCAAAGAAGTTTCAAGGAACTGAAAGGGAGACATGAAGTAGAACACACAGGTAACTGGAAAGGAAGTCCCCAGGTGGATAATCTACAGTGATCATGGAAAACAAGAACTGTAGCAGTCAGACTCTTGGGAGGCCAGAGGAAGATGCTAGAATTGTTAATGTGTTAAAGTCCTGTAATGTGGAACAGGTGACAGTGTAGACTGTCGGTCTACAAGAACAGGAGCACGGGTCTGTCAGAGCCTGCGTGACAACCATGGCAGATCACAGGATGCAACACGGAACACTTGAACTTCACCGTGGTACACAGCGGTCTGGCTGTGTTAAAAAAAATAACTTAGCTGCATTTCACTCACCTGGATTTGCCAGGTTATGTTGCAATTTGTCCTTATTTGTCGTGACACAGCAAAAGGAAAAGTATCTCCAAAACCTGATTCAGAGCCAGTCAAAGCTACCTTGGAAATGTCACTTCTTCGAAACACAACACTCGTGGAAGAACGGCGCGGAGGTTTCTGCTGCCGGAGCCGCTCGGGCGCAGTGTCAGCGCAGGGGCTCGGCCGTGAGCCCAGGGCAGCTCCCGGCGCCAGCAGCGGATGCAGAAACCCGATCAGCCGCGGGCCGGGCGGGGAAGCGAGAGCAGCTCGGGCAGGGTCGCGCCGGGCCGGGGCGGGCGCGGTGCCCAGGGCAGGTG
>VXBB01015773.1:285165-340961 GCA_013399915.1 Illadopsis cleaveri | reverse complement strand
GCTGCGCCTGAGGCGGGCGCGGGGCGGCCATGCAACCCTCGCTGCCTTAGCTGAGCGCGGCGCTCGGGCCGGAGCCCGCGGCCACCCCCCGGCGGCACCGGCACCATGAGGAACGGCGATGACCTGGAGGGCTTCGACGGCGAGGCGTCCAGCGCCTCCATGATCTCGGCGGCCAGCAGCCCCTACCAGCCCACCACGGAGCCCGTCAGCCAGCGCCGCGGGCTGGGCGGCCTGCGCTGCGACCTGGACTACCTGCGGGGCACCTTGGGCAGGCTGAAGCTGGCCGAGGTGGTGAGTACCGCGGCGGGGAGCGGGGCTGCGGCCGGGCGGTGTGAGGGGCTGCAGGAGCGCGTTTCACCTGGGCCATGTGTCCGCGGATCGCCGGCGTGCCGAGCAAACCTCCGCTGCAGGGCCGGGACAGCACGGCAGCCTCTCGGTAGCAGCGCCACACGTTGTGACCCCGTGCGGGGCGTCGCGGTGCCCGGGGGCGCCTCCCGGCTGTGCCCGGGGGAGGCTCCGCGGTTCCCTGCCGGACCCGCCCGGTGCCGTGTGCGGAGCGCGGAGGGCCCGGGACCCGCCCGGAGCTCGCAGAGCCCTCGCTCGCCTGCTTGCCCTTAGCTGGCTGAAGTTCTCTTAAATCTACCGAGTGAAAAGAAAGAAACCCTTAAAAAAACCCGGAACACCAAACGTGAGATTTTGTATTGTGAAATTAAACGTGAGCTGCGTTCGTTCGTGTACTTTGGACACCTGAGCTGGTTCAGTTTGATAGAGCCTGTGCAAGGCTTGGACCACCCTAGCAGTGAAACACGTAGTAAACACCAAAGCATTTCAGCAGTTTCTGTGGTGCTAATGCTGATGTTTGACTTCATCTGACCTGCTTTCCAAGTCGCTACGATATTTACATTTTTCAAGTCAACAATTGTGTTTTTCAGGATATTAGGAAAAGAGATGTTTTATGAAAATGGCAATCACCTTGAAATAGATTTTTAAGTAATTTCTTACAGGGTACTGCAAATTCTTGTAACTTAAACAAGTTATTTGAGAAGAGCGATGCCAGAAACATTTTAATGTTTCACATATATAACTTTGGCATTTAAAACCACTGCTGATTAGTACAAGGCAAAACTTGCACTTACAGGTTTCATGAAAAACACATTGGAAGTATCCTGGTTTCAGCTGCACACAAGTTTATAGAGGACTCTGGTGATGAATTCATTTTTTATGAATGCCCAGTAAAATCCAGGATTTGGAAGTGTGATTTGTTCTCATCTCCTCAGGGCAGGGTAGGATCTGTGCTCTGCAAGTGGTAGCAGTGAGCATGTTAGCCCTGTAGAACAACAGAGACCAGCCATGTGTGTGTTGTGTGTGTTCAGGACTGGAGCCAAGGGATCTATCATCACTGTGCAACATCTACCTGTCTTCGAGCTGTTAAAAACTGTCCATGTGGTGGAAATCCTGGGGTGGTGCTGCCTGATACACTGAAATAATCCGCCCTCGGGATTTTTGTTTCAGTTCCTACTGCAGATCCTTTCTGCAGTACACTAATAACTGTGGCAAGTCTTGTTAAAAACTTGTCATTAAAATGACTAATTACGGCTCGTAACTGAATCCTTTATTATTAAATCTGACTTGCTTGGAACAAATCCCAAAGATACATGGAGTACACCTCATAAGTTTTTAAGTCATGTAAAGAAAGATGGGGGAAACCACACTCTGCTGGAGTTAGAGAGGTTTCCTTGTCTCTGGACAAAGACACTGCTGCTCCCAGTTCATCGTAGGGAAGATTTATACTTGCAGAGCAGTGTCTTCAGTGGAACTGAGCCATGCTTTGTGCTCTTTTCATAAGAATGATATGGGCTATTGCTTGTGGTTCCCAGGAGTGTATGAATCCAGAGGGGCAGCAGTTAAGAAGAAATTAAATTAGCTAGTGTAGGAAGGCTGTGCACCACCTCAGCCTGGTTAATTGTACTCAAAAAAACTCCTCATTCATGATAATGGAAGAGCAGACTAGTGACATTTGCAAACCAATGGAAAACTGAGCAATGTTGGAAAAGAGAGAGAGCACATTCCACTGCGTACTTAAGTTGCTTATTTGCCAAGTATAATTATTTCAATTACAATATCAATAATGCCTTTACAAAAATACTGAAGGAACCTAAATGTAACAAGTTTTACTGTGGTGTAGAACTCCATCTCTTAAAAACAGGAAGGAACTCCTGGCACACAAAAAAACATTGCAAAAAGGAAAAAGACAAGTACTGGTTAAGATAAAAGTCTCTAAATGTGTTACAGTAAGAAAGAACGTTACAGGAAAGATTACAATGCATGTGCTTCATTTAGCATCAGGATTTGTCTTAAAATACATTTGTGATTGGCAGGCAAAATATCAGCTCGAGGCAAACGTTGCTGGTGCTTGTTCTAATCTTTGGTTGAAGGGCTTCCCACAAACTGCCCTGTGGTGCTGCGAGAAGGAAAACTGCTGCTCTTTGTGGCTTGGGTGGCCCTGCTTACAAATGCCTGTTTTTGACTGTCAAAAGCAGAAGGAACAGGGAACGGGGAAAACCCCACATCACTTGAAAAAGGTACAAGGCTCTGTTAATTTGTTGTAGATTTATCTTTATGGATTCAAATAAAGGAGATGTTACAAGAGGGAAACCATGATGACGTTGTAGGCATATGGAGTAATGTAAGTGCTGCTGGAGGGGACAATAGTTTTAACTCATTAATATTTCAAGAGAATGTGCCCCAAAGTGTCCTTTGAAGGGGCACCAACATAATGGGTCATGATGATGTTTCACGTATGTGCAGTTTATTTCTGAGTCTTGTTTTGGTTTTTGCTAAGTTTAGATTTGGTTGCAGACTGGAAAACTGTACAATTTAGGGCTTACAGCTCCTCTTTATGGCCAAGCTGAAGAGTTCCCAGGCCTTGGATCTGCCTGCCAGTGGTCAGTAATAGCAGTGTGAGGAACAGTGAGGGAGTAAGGGAGAGGGCCCATGTGGAACAGCTTAGCATTGAACTGGTTTCCCTGATTTTGACAATGTTATTGCCAGGTGGGTGAGCTTTTCAGAAAGGAGCCTTTTGCCTGTATCTCAGAGTTCTGTTGAAATAGTTGTGTGGTTTTGTTGGGATCTGTGAGGGAACATCTGCTGTACTGGGAATGCAGCCGTAGCCCCTTTACAACAGCAGCTTGGAGGAAGGTGGGGAGTGTTGGACCATGCCAGAAAAGGAGTGTGCAGGGCTCCTGGGGTGGCTGAGACACCTGAGGGTGTCACCAGACAGGTGGGAAGTGACACACGAAGGGCACAAAGGGAAATGGAAGTGGGGAGGACTTAAGGTAGCTTGGAGCTTTCATGTTTGGTTTGTGCCTTTTGGTTTTGTTCTAATGACACTTTGAACTCAAAAGGGAAGTCAGGGAGAAGCCAGTGCGCTTGTGTGCTAACCAAAGAAGTGTTTTTCCTTTGGAGAGGCTGTCTCTGTTGACCTTTGGGCATTTAAAAGGAGCAGTACCTTTCCTCATGGAAAGTGTGAGAGAGAGGTGGCTGTCCTTGGAGAGCAGAGCAAGACTGTTCTTTAGAATTTATTCTCATTACTTTCTGGCATGAATTTGTTTCTCGTGCTTTTGAGGGCTTTTTACTTCCTATTATTGTACTGTTGTACAATAATGAAATGGATGTCACTGGAAAACTTTGCTGTAGATGTCCTCAAATGATTTATTTTATTTCAGTACTTTCTCTCCATTCCCTTGAATTTCCTAAGGACAGTCCTCCTTTTCCTGAGTGTGCTTACTGAAGAAAGGTGTTTACTGTGTGAGGAGTCAAGAGGGGCCCATTCTGTTATGCACAGGAGATGAGCTGGTTAGCAGGTACCACCTCTTTGCTGGAAATAGTTTCATTTTGGATGAGTCTGCTTTTTTCTTTTCCCTCTTCATTTTAGTTTTCAGCTTTTAAAATGCATTATTATTATTATTATTATTATTATTATTATTATTATTATTATTCCTTGATTGTTGTAATTCTATACCTCCAAGGATCTTACTGTCATTAAAGCTGGGCATAGACATATTTCCTACTGAAATTCCCATGGCCAGTCGTGGCTGCCCTTTGCTGCTCAGTTTTTCTGGGAGTGTAGCTCCAGGTGGACTGTTCATAGGCTTTAAGGAAAGGAAAACCAGGCAGGATCCTGTTGGGAATCCTGTTGGTTCTCATGGGAATCCTGCCAGGTTTGCACAGGCACTTGATTTAAAGTAGCATGCATCACCTTTAATAGCTGGGCCAGGGGATGTGAAGAATTGTGCCTGGTCAGTTCCTGTGACATTGGCAGCAGTTAGGAGTGGTTCACCTGGAGCAGTGGGATCACAGAGCAGCCTTCTGGTGGAAGCAGCAAGAGGCAGAAACCCCTTGGCATGTGCTGGCTGAGAGATGGTGGATGGCATTTGTGGGGGTTGGTGATGGCTCCTGTGGCTCAGACAGCCCTAGACATTCTTCTCCTCGTGTTTGTTCCAAATGCTACAGAAATCCATCAGAGATTCCTTTTAAAGAAGATAATACTTCTGCTTGGGAGGTCTCTGAGTTGTGAGATGCTGATGAGTGCACTGGGAAGTATCACTCTGTGCTTGCTCTCGTCTTCTTGTCTATAGCATTTGATACAGCCAGGGGAGGCAGCAGTTCGAGCTAAATGAAATCTGATGGGAATAGCAGTTCAGATGTTCACAGTTTTCAGAATAAAAACTTCCATCTTCATTGGTGGAGAGTAGCTGAACATTGAAAAAAAAAGTTGTTTTGTGGCTTACTGTCATTATACATTTCCAGATTCAGAAATGGGTTGCTGAGGCCAGGACTACAGTGAAACTCTTGGCTGTCAGGTTCTGGTGCAATGAAAAAAAAAACAAAATTCAAAAGCCAGGAATGCATGCCTGCATGGGTAATAAGGCTATTGAGAATTCTCATTGTTAATTATATGAGAAAATTAGAGTAATAACATTTATGTTCCAAGGAATAAGCTAATTGCTGACTATTAGAATCTGGTTGAAAGCTATTCTGAGTTGTTCAATAATTTCATATTTAGTTATTGCTGCCTTCTTGTGTCTTGAGCTCAGCCTCTCAGCTGGAGGGGAGGATTAGGTGGAGCCCCCGACCTCCCACCTGTGTGTGATGTGTCACCTCTGAGGGCCTGTGTGACCTGCCTGCTCCTTTGGCCCTGCCGTGCTCTGGGTGTGATTCCCGGCTGGGAAGGGGTGGCTGGAGCAGGAGCCAGGTGCTTCCCAGGCAGCTCCATCTGTGTCAGGGAAGTTACCAGGGGACCACTGGATCACTGTGAGTAAAGGGGATTGCTTTTGCATTGTTTGTTGTGAAGTTTGGGTTTTGTCAGTGTTAATTCAGTTCCAGGGAGTTAACAGAGGGCAGGGGCAGCGTTCTGAGCAAGGTCACAGCAGTCAGGCCATGGGTCCTGGTGGGAAGCACTTGGTGCTCCTGGTGAAAAGCAGGGCACTGCAGGATACACCCGGGCCTCAGAGGGAACTTCGGCTTCCCGGCAGCCCTGTACCTGTCTTTTTTATTCACAGGTGACAGTTTCACCTTCAGGTTTAGTGCTCTTCATTTATTCTGCCCTTTGAAGGGATAGAAGCCTTCCTCCTTTTCATTGTGGATTTAGTTCAAGCAATTTATAGCTCTTTGTTCCTGTGTTAACACTGCCACTTGCTGTAAGTCCCCGTGACCCCCTGGTGCCCTCAGCCAGCCCTGCTCCTGCTGCACGGGGCAGGACAGGCAGGTTTGGACAGTGCTGGGCCAGGGGCTGTGCCCCGAGTGCTGTAGGGGCTGGGCTCTCAGCAGCCACACCGCAGCAGTGCTGCCCTTGGGGCTGGCTCCCACACTCTGTGCAGTGCCACGTCTCCAGACACTTCTCCTCTCTCATCCCAGGATCACACTGGCAGTTTATAGTCACTCTCTGATGAACTGCATCGTCCACCTTTTTATTCTCTTATGCTCTCCAAACAATGAATGTGCGTTACTGTAAGAAATCATTGTGATTTTTTTTGTGTCATGTGCTGAGCTTTGATTTTTGGTGGCATTTGTAGCTTGTTCAGAAGATGCTGAGTATCACAGTGGATACTGGTGATCTCTGGTATTTGGTCTTAGAAAAAGGCTGTTATCATATATTGAGAGGATCAAATTTGTAATGCATAAATGTGCTTAGAAACCCTCTTCAGGTGTCTCTTCAGTGCCTCTGAAACTCTTGATTTTTCTTCAAAAAGATTTCTCTTTAAAGGTTGTAGATCTGCATTGCTGTGTGGTGATGTTTTTATCCTAACATTTACTGTGGAAGAATAATAAGATAACTCTGTTTAGCTTTGCTTTTTATTTTTTCTGTGAACAACTAAAGAAATGACTGTGGCTGTCTTCCCACAGAAAGGTAAGTAGGTTTTGGTTTCTTTCATGGTGTCTCTTAACTACCATCTGGCCATGGGATCATATCCTCCTGCCAGTAAACTCCAAATTCCTGTTAATAATTTCCTCTTAAGATGGTGGATAGTTTTTAATTTCTGATTTCAGAAGAAATTCCTACAATATCTGTACCAAGTATGCTGTATTTTTTTCCCTTCCATTATGAACCAGTGCAATAGTAATAGATGCGCTACACTAATTAGTTCCTATGATATTAATAACTGGAAAGCTACCTTTACTTCTTGTAATGTTTCTGGTAATGTCTTTTGTTGATGAGGCTCTCTAGTGAGTTAATTATCATCTTGAGATAAGAAGACAAGGACTAGAAATTCAAGAAGTTGTGTTTTTCTTGTAACATAATCAGTGTTGGAGGAATCTGCTGCTTCTGGTGAGAGTTAGTGCATTGTTTTGTCAAATCAACTTTCATGCTTTTCAGTGGCCATCATTCTCCTGTGCTCAAAATTGCATTTCATCAAAATCTCTCTGGCTTCAGGACCTCAGCAAATAATTTTGTGCTGAAACTTTGCATACAAAGAAAACCAAATGCACAATGAAGAGACATCTTGATGCCTTAGGATTTTAGCTTTTATATTTTTCAAATCCTGCAATGCATTAGTGTATAAACTCCATATAGAATGTTAGTTAACTCTCCTCACATTTTGATCAGGCAAAACAATCCCTTTAGGCCTGAAATTCAAGGACACCGTACAGCCTCAGGCCCTGAAAAGTATAAACGAAAGTGAATGGAGGGGGGAGCAAACCAGGGGGAATTTGACTCCATTACCTGAAGCTGTAATGGGAGAATTAACCCCTGATATATAAATGGACCAAACTGTCTGAAAAACTGGTCACCATCATCCATCTTGGGTGTAGGCCCCTTTAAAGGCTTCTGACTGCCCAAGTTGTATCTATTGAAGGTCTTTAATAAATACCTGCTTTTATTCTCTTAACCTTGTCTAGCCTCTGTCCCAGGGAGCCACTCCAAGGCATCCTCTTAACAATGGGTCAACTGCTGTTGTGATGTAGTGCTAAAGTCACCATTTATTAGACCTGCAATTAAAAATACATTCTTACTAAAAAAAAGAAAAAGTCACCTAATTCTCAGATGATTTGTGTAGTTGCTTGCAAAACGTGGAAGTAATGTTTAAATTTCCCTGGAACTTGTACCATCAACTCCAGAATATGGGAGGGTGGAAGCAAAAGCTGGATAACACCAACCTGATGTAGAGTAGGTGTAAGAACATCCAACCATGAGTAGAGAAAAGATGGGTCAGAAATATTGCTGACAACGGGCAGAGAGGTCCTAGAGCTGGTATAGCTCTCACCCAGAGGGCCACTCACAGTCTGCAGTGGAGGTTCAGGGGAGCAGAGATCCTCTGATGTTTTAATCTCACCATGTGCAAATTAAACTGGGAACTATACTCAGAGTATCAGATTCCTGACTGTGGTGTTTAATGAGCTGTAATTAAGGCTCTGGTGTGTAATGCCTTAGCTTGTGGAAGCATATGATGCATTTTTACCTAGACAAGTGTTCCAGCATCCAGTTAAACTTCTGTTAATATCCAACTTGATATTCAGGTGGTGATTCTTGCACATCTTTAAATTTTCTTTAGCTGGTGTGTTCCCAAAGTGTTGAGGCTGCAGGTGAGCTGCCCTGGTTGGGATTGTTTGCTTCGTTCAGGAGAGCCTGGAAGCCCAGCAGAGCCAGCGGGTAGGAACACAAGGTGCTGCTTCTGCTGTGCCTTTCACTGAAGCTATCCCAGGGTGTTTTCAAATGCTGTAAATCTGCCAGTGATACAGCGCTACTCAAAACAGAGTTTTTTCAAACTCAAACCAGTTTTTTTTCAAATTATTTTATGAATCAACTACAACCATTTCCATATTAGGAATTTTCTGTACTTTTGTACATTTTTGAACTGAAATGCTTGTGGCAAGAAAGCAACGAGCATGGTTGTGAATATTATTAAGTGCTTAAGTTCTCCGAGTCTTTAACAATCTGTAGTAACTTCTGTCTCAGGAAATTATTTTCATGCTAGAAACTGATGCTGTCTCTTGAATGTTGTGAATAGATTAATTAGCTGGTCGATCACACACTCTTCCAAAAGAAACTAATTGTTGCACTTAATGCTTAGAAACTTTTTATCTAATGTAGATTAAAGCTTTTGTTAAAGGCAGTGGTATTTAAAGCTGAGATGCTGGTGTAATTAGTAACATTCTCGGCTTGCTTTGGGGGCAGTGCAGTGGCAGGCTGGTGCCAGCCCCGGCTGTGCAGGGCGGTGCCGGCGGTGAGGGCAGCGCTGCAGAGCCTCTGTGCTGCTCACGGCATTCTCCAGGCTGCTGCCACGGCTGCTTTCCACTGAAAAAATCCCGGGATTTGCAGTTAGGCAATGGCATCTGGGGGCTCTGCTGTTTTGGTGGAGTTGCTCCTGCATCCCTGTGTCAGCCGGCCCGAGCAGCGTTCCCCAGCGCAGCTGGCAGTGCTCTGCACGTCCCGGCCACATCGCTTGTTTTAATGTTCTCTTTCACCAGGATGTCTGGACTCTTTTTGCCTTTTAAGGCATGGCATCTAAGGGGGCCTTCGGGTTACAGTCCTGGGAACGTTGGGATTGCAAGGACATTTTGCACCATTTCCTTTAAACAAAAACAAACTCAAAAAATTTCAATGGATTCCGTAGGACTACTTTAAATTCTTCACTGTTTTCTCATTAAAATTCTTTTCTTCTTTTAGTATTTGTGGGATGTTTGCCGTTTACTCATAATTGGGATTAAATGGGGTTTTAAAGGATACAGACTGATTCTGATAGTGATAAAATAGAGCTTTCATTTTTTAAAATAGCCAAACAGGCTAGTTAAACTAGAGGCTGTGCAGACCAAATATTTGACAAATTTTATGATTATACCTTTACTTCTTTAAACTAATAAATTACTTAATATATGTTTGTTACCAGATTTACAGTACTGTGTTTTAATATTGTTTTGACTAGCCAGGTTTCCAGCACAGGCTAGCCTGTGAACATGGATGGGAACATGAAGCCAATTCAGAAGTGTTGATTTTTCTCTTTTTAAAAAGCTGAATAGAGAATTCTCATAAGTGAAGCAATAGGAGGGTTTTTTGCTTTCTTTAAAAACCATGCAAATATGATCTCAGTAATGTGGTGTATTCCAGCAGTGTGTGTGTGCAACCCCAAGACAAGAGCAGGGCAGTTGTATCTGCCCATTTTGTTCAAATAGCAAAGATATGATAAGGTCTGCGTTCTTACAGCTTGACTTAATGGAAAATGCCAGGAGGTGGAGTGGAGAGGACACTTCACCCTTGCTGGGAGGTTGGGGAGGGAAAGGTGCTGGGAGGTACCTCCTGAGCATCCCACACAGGTGTCACTAACAACTCATGAATGCTGGTACAAAACTGGTGACTGCTGAGTTCAGTGACACCAACTATTAAATTAGTCTGTAAGACTGACAGGATTTGGCAGTGATTTTTAAGGAAGGTTTTATTTCCCTGCTTTGGTGCCTGAAAGTGAGGCTTACAAACATTCAGGGTACTGAGTGAGGCTTGCTAACGGAGCAGTTAAATTGGATTTATTCTCCGTTTCGTTACCTGTAGCTGGTTTTTACTCTGTGTTGCTATTGTGGTAATGCCTGCATGAGTAGGACTATAGTAGCAAAAGGGGCTAATGGGGAAATATTTTATTCTCCCTTCTGCCCCCACTGCTTGCAGCTGGCAGTGGCTGAAGAAGATGCAGATGACTCAATGCATACAAAATTACTTTCAGTGTGACATCGAAGAAATGCATGATGGTTTCTTTGACCTGTTTTTGCCTGTCTTGTTGAAGAACATGATATGCAAATGCTGGTCAGATTGTGATAAAATTGGACTTGAAGAAACCTAGCTGGGTAGTCCTGCTGTTTAAGAATTTCCACTCAGTGTTGTGTGAGTGCTTTAACGATGGTTTTTATCAGCACCCTGGTTTTTATCAGACCTGTTCTGAGGTCTGGCCGCACTGCAGTGGTTTGTGTGCAGAGTTCCCTGGGCTGGTGGCCTGTCCCTCCCTGCTCCTCTGGGGCAGGCAGGGGGACACTGAGGCTTCTTGAGAGGACTGTACTGCCTGACCTTGGTGAGCTGCAGCTGCCTTGAGGAACCTGCCCTGTCTGGCACCAAGGAGCATCACTGACAGACCAGCTTGTCCTGTGTGGGAATTAGAGATGGCTGTATAAACTCTGCTTGCAGACACTGCCAGAATGAGCATAAGATTATGAATGGAAAAATTAAGCCTGAAGTATCAGGATATGGTGAAAAAGGGGTGAAGAACATCTACCTCCCTAAGTTTTTCTGTTTGATGACACTCACTGTTGCCATTGGCACAATTAATATACTGTAGGTACAAAATGAACCTTTCCATTTATGAGTTGTTCACTTCACTGGGTTGTCTAGGAATGAAGTGATTAATGGAGAATATGAATGGGAAAGTTAGAAATGTGAGACTCTGTGTTGGGATTTTGTTCATTGTTGTCTTGAAGGACCTGTTGCTTATGAAAATGTTTTGATTTGTGCTACACAGGAATGATAGTTTCTGGGGACTGGAGGCACAGGTTCCTGTGGAGGGGAATTGGTGGGAGAAACCAGTTATGTTTTGCATGTTTTGTTTGCCTTTGTTTAAAGCATGGCTCTCTGTATGGTCTTCAAATGAATCTTCCTGTAGGGTGGGGTTGCTAAGAAGCTGTTGATGGGCTTTTGTTTATGGGTCAGGTGGCACACTACATTAATTTTTGTCTAGTCTGGAAGGTTTGTTTGAACCTCATTCAGATTTCAGTGGGGGAATGTCATGCGCCTAAAACAAAACCTCCTTGCAGTGTGCCTTGGCTTCAGACGCTGTTCAGTGGTTCTTTTGGTCATCTGCTTGTTGGATAAAACCTAAAATACATATAAATCAGACTTTTTAAGGGGGGTTCATTGTTTTTGTTTTCATAGGAAGAACTGTATTTATTTTATCTGTCAAAACCTACTGTGTGTTTAATGGTACTTGAGCTGGAATTGGTTTTGCATTTATCTAGCAGATAAGAATGTTTGTTGTATAAGTGTGTCCAAGCAATAACAAAACTCTACTAATGCAGTTAGCAGGAAATAAGTCACCACATCATGTCTGTAGCTTTTTTTTTTTTGTTCTAGATTCTATGATTAAGTTCACTTTAAAAATTTATGCATTTCTGTTTGGCCAGTTGAGAATTTCTTCTGTTCACTGTAGCTCAGGGGTTTTGGTTTTGTTTTTGTTTTTTTGGTTTTGTTTTTTTTTTTTGTAGAATAAGGATTAGTTTTGATGTCATAAATGTTTCAAAAGAAATATCATTCTGTTGCTGATTTTGAGTGTTGATTACCCTCACTCTAAAATATGACCCTTTCTTCTAATACACCATCAAAATGTTTCAGGCCTCAGCAGTATGTTCTGTATTTAGAATTGGTCTTTTGCCTAAATTGAGAAGGGGAAGTCAGCAGTAGCTGAATCTCAGGGTTATAGAAAACTGCAGGAGGTGGCAAAACATCAGATGATTTAGTAAAGATTCCACAATATTTAATGCACTGAAGTTTTGCCACATTACAGCCAAAGGTGAACTAAGAAATAAGGAAAACTTTGCAGCTCCATGTAAAACACTAGAGGTGCAGTGATGATGTGAAACTCACATTCTCTGCTTTTGTTTCTACCGTCACCACCAAAACCAGATCAGAGGTGAACTGGGAGGCCTGGTTGAATTTCTCTGGGTTTCTTTGACTGTATTTGTGCCATTAGAGCACAATTTAGTTCATCTGCGTGCTGAGTCACTGGTGGTGCTTAAGCTTCGCACTCTGGTAAGTGTTGTTTTCCTAAACCTTCTATTTTGAGGAAAAGTTTAATGCTCCTTTGTGATTTAAGGCCCCTTGCAGCCTCTTACCAGAGTTAATAACACTTTTCAAGGAGTCTTGAGGATGCAGACCAGGAGCAGGCGGGAAATCAGTCATTTTTTGCTTTGGGTAAAAGATGTTTTCCTGCTGGAGGAGCAGGACTGTATTTGAGCCATATGATCCCAAATATTCATATCTGTGCCAGCTGTTTTAGATGTGGGAAATGCATGTGCTTTGCAAGGAATGAGACCCACTTCATTTCATGTATAAAGTTGGGACTGCTGGGCCAAGTAAATGAGAACAATAAATCTAGATTTTAATTCAAGAAAGTTCAATGTCTTCAGATACTTTAAGCGGTGTAAAAGCAATATATTCTTCCCTATTTTGTGCTTGTGTATTCTGCTGTACCGTTAATTTAAACAGTCTGGATGTAAAAAAGTCTTGCTAGTGTGACATTCTTACTAAAATTCTGTGGGTATTTTTCAGGCAGAAAAAATGCTGACCATTTTGTGGTTTTTTGGAAATCATGCGTAATTATGTCATTTAACCGCACAATAAGGCTTTCTGTGGTAATGTTTTAGATAAACAGGAAAACTCATTTTTTACTTTGTTTTCATTGCAGAACTGTCTTTTTTTTTATTTTTAGTGCAAAGTTCTTTGATTATTTTCCTCAAAAATATAACACAACATAGTCTGACAGGAAAAAGACACCATTAGCAACCTCCTAAAAGTTCTTTTTCAGCGTTGGTACCTGTCATAGCACGTTTTCTCTGTTTTGGGGAAATACAGTGTTTTATGTCTGATGTGCCTGTGTTGCCAAGATAGTGATGTAAATATGAGCCATTTACATAGCCCCGAGGCAGATGATTTCTTCATTAAGGGCCCTTCTCCAGGGGAATTTGCAGGAAAGTTGAGATGAATGCAATAATGGTAGGAGGCTGATGTGGCTGACTCCAAGGACATTGGATCCCAGAGCAGAGGCTCTCTCTCAGGAATTCTGTGGCCCCAATTTGTGGTGGCTCTGTGGAGCTGCTCTGGGGGCTCAGTGCTGTTCAGTGCAGGAATTACCTTGGCAGTACTGCACACCCTCGGCAGAAACATTTGCCAGTTTATTCAGCTTGCCTGTTTACTCAGAGCAAAAAGCACAAAATGGCATAGTTGGGAAGCACTTCTCGTATTTAATCCTCTGCTTGGGGCTTTTTCCTCCTGCCTGTGAGATGTGGTGGTGGGAGGTGGGGGATGAAGGGCAGGGGATGCTCTGTCACAGCACTGGAGCTGCACTGCACACGCTGGCACAGCCAGGCCTTTCCTCAGCTTACCCTGAGCATACCTTGTTCCTTCTGAGCCTGCTGTTCACCAGGTTCTTACAGGAGAAAGGTGTTACTGCAGGTAGCCTGGGATACCTCTGCATGGACCTGAGCATCCAGAATTAGCAGATGTTTCCATTTTAATGCAATATTCACTGTACTTACTTTAAGAAGAGTGGAAGTAGAGGAGAAACCAAAAGCAACTGCTGAAAAAGAGAAAGATTAGTAGTAAAAGAGGGCATACAAATTTTAGGGTGTTGGAGGAATTAGAGTGGAGTAGAAAACCAAAGTACTCGGTGCAGAGAAAAACAGATGAAAAAGTTTGTTTTGTCTATCAGAGAAAACTTTCTTGCCTCAGCTAGAGAAAGCTGTAGCTGTGTTATTTGTGGGGGAGAGCAGTAATTCATGTAAGAGGAGATTTCCACCACATTCAACTTCTCAGTTTTCCTTGGTAAACCAGCCTTGAAACTTCTGCTTGTGGAAAAACTCATCAAATCTCATCACCCTAAATTACTGAAAGATGTGTGTTTTGAAAGTGGGGGTTGCCTCCTGTGTTGGACAAATGTCATGGTGTATTTTGTTGGCCAAGGCCTGTGCTCTGATACGATGCTGTTCCCCTGATTTTCTGAGTTTTTTAAGCTTCTCTTGGAACTGCAGTTGTGGGAGGCAGAAGCAGGATCCTGGTTTTTGAGTGTTCCAAAGCAAGGACTGAGGTTTAGCCGCTGGGGAGTTGGTTTTTTCTCTGTAGCTTTGTGTCTCAGTCACCTGGAGCAGTGCAAACCTGGGTGGAGCATGGAGGCTTCCCAGGAGGGCTGGAAGCTCATGATCCTTGTTTCCTCTTCCCAGGAGAGTGTGTGAAGTCAACATGGAAAGGCAAAGGAGCAGTTTTGTCTGGGATGTGAGCTGGGGCAGGGAGAAGAGGAAGGCAGCTCTGGGGAAGGGATTTGGCTGCAGCCTGCAGTGGTCACTCCCTGCCTCATGGCCGTGCCAGCCAGGGGTGATCTGTGTGAATTCACTGTCTCATTGATGTACGCTGTCTCCTGAGTTAGTTATTTCATACCTTAAAAACCACAAAGACAATGAACGCTAACACATGGCTGGGGTTTTTTTAATGAACTCTATCACTGGGAGAGCCATGGCCTTGAGAAGCAGCTTTGGTTCATGTGGCAGCATTTGCACAACACTTTTAAGCTCTCTGAATAAGTCATGGGGCTGTGGAATCAACCCCGTGTATTTCTCTTTCATTTCGTACGTTCTGAGAAGTTTGCTTTTTTATTGAAAGCAAAGTTAGATTCCTCTCTGATGAATGGCCAAAGAAAGGTACTAAGTATGTTTTATAGAAGTTTCATATAACTTGTAACTACAAGTTGGAACGATGTTTCTGGCAAGTTTATAAATGTGTAGGAGGACAAGATTATCCTGATGTTTTAAAGAGAACATATTTTGTATTGAGGACTGAGATTTCTATTGTGATTGGGGAAAGGGAAGTTTCTGTAGGAGGACAGCTTTTTTCTGATGTAGTGATTAATGTGGATTTCATTTTTTGTCATGGCTGTGCTGTGAGATGGGAGTGGCAGGTAGCAGGAGGGTATCATCTTGTAGCACTGGCAGCGTGGACATCTGAGAGGCAGGACATATATTTTTATTACAAGAAAAGTAGTAACAAATTTAGTTGTGATCTTATTTGAAGTACCAAAGAGTTAGAAATAAATTGTGTATGGGAGGATTGTCCCTTTCCCTCCATCAGACAGAGATGCAATTGAGGTTTTCCCAGCCTCTCTGATGAATTTATCAGTAGACTTGGGCTGCCCCAGCCCAGGCCACTGCACTGCTGCTGCACATCCTAAACTGATGGCACATCTTTACTTGCATTTGGAATGCTTTGGGTTGAGTCAGGCCTAAGTGTACACAGCTAATGCATTTTTCTTATAAGAGTGTGTCACAGGTAAATGTATTTTATAGTTTCTTAAGGGATAAAATGAAATCTAAATGTGGAGTTGCTCTGGAGTTTATTAATTCTGGGCTTGGGAATGTGTAAATAACACAGGATTATTTGAGTTCATTGCTCCAAGTGCCTCTTCAGTACATAATTAATTTCCAATGCTGTTGCAGGAAACTCTTTGGTCTCTTTTGAGCTTTGCCAGGCTAAATGGGTGTGTTGGCCTTGAAGAAGCAATGCTGCCTGGTGTAGAGAAGAGTGACTGTAAAAGTTTATCAGCAAAACACCAGTTGTTGCCCAGCACATCAACTGATGTGCCAGAGATTTTGGCTCTTTCAGCCTAATGTTGGTGGCACAATTCAGAGTTGTCCATGTTTTGAGAAAATTAACCTAATATTTGTGGCTTGTAGTATTTCTAGAAAATATTGCAGAACCATATCTTTTAAAAGAAAAAAAAAATTACAAGTGTCATAATATATTTAAAATAGTGGCAAGAAAAAATAGAAACTATATCATATTGGAAAATCCAGAAGTAGAAATTTTACTGGCTAACAGTTAGCATTAATATGTGATGCTGATCCTTCTTGAAAGAGCAAAGAGTGGTTTTTAAAGACTTTTTTTTTTTTTTTAAATTGTGTTGTCATCTTCAGTTTTGAGGCTTGTGTTTACAGAGAAGATGAACTTCTTTACATGCTAATACTTTAAAATGAGGCTGTGTCTGGTCAGTAATTTTTTGGTATGTGTGTCATTGCTGAAATCATACTTTGATTCTGAATATTCCATTTCATGCATGGTCTTTCTTTCTGAAGCTATTCAATGTCAAAGATAAAACCTGAAGTGTTTAATCACTGGGTATCCATTGCGAATTTGTTTGATATGAATTGGCCTGCTCTGTTAGCTGACAAAAATTAGTGTAACATCTGCTCTCTTTAATGAACATGTGCTAAGTGAACTGTGAGAGGTTTTCCAACCAAGTGTGAGGTTTTTTATTGAAGTAGTTTTGCTGAGTTTTAATCTGGTTTTAAATTTACATTTTCTGCTGTATTCTGAAGTATGTGGCAAATGAGCATGAGGGATATTGTCCTTTTCTTAGAATTACTGCTCGTGTTAGTGGCAAAAATTCTTCTTGGTGACTTCTTTCAAAATCCTTTTCCTTCATTTTGCAAGTTTTGTTGTGGGAGGCAAAGACAAACCAATGGATGATGCATAAAAAGTGCTTGAGGGAAGTGTATCTGCAAAACATTGAAATTGGCAAAGGAGGATTTAGCAGAAATTGTTTTTTATCCTGGCTTCTGTCAATCTTCTAAACTTATGTTTGTGCAAAACATTCAGATTCTTGAATATTTGGCTCTGAGGAAAGTATCTCCCTTAGTTCCTCATCCTCAGATTGAAGTGCTTACTGCAGCCTCAGTAGAATTTTGTGGCACAGCAAGAAGAGAATTCTTTCTAAAAAATGTCAGTGGGTGGATGGGGGTGGTTGTCCTCAAAACCGAAGCAAAACACTCTTAAGGCCTTCCTTGCTTGTCCTGGAAAATGCAAAAACCCCAACAAAACAACAAAACCCCCAAACCATCCATGCAGCTGCTTCTGTCGTGTCAGTTGTGTTTGAGGGGGAATCGCAGACGTGGTGTGAGCTGTGTGCCCCTGGTGTGTCACTGCTGTCCCTTGCCACCCCTGTGGTGGCAGCTGTCCCTGCTGGCTGCCACTGGGCTGGGGGGGGATAGGTTTGAGTTTTGTCCTTTGGGCAGACTTTGTTTTCAAGTATAGCGAGTGTCAGGGTTTTATCCTAAATGGTGAATTCAACTCTTGTTGAATTCAGGGTGCACCCGTGTTAACTCTTCCAGTAAATCCTCGGAATTTAGTGTGACTTATCATTATCCCAGTTCCATGTTTGTGTTTGCAGCACCAGGGGATTTCCCTTCATCTCTTAGCTGCTTGTTTTGTTGTGCTATAAGGGAATGATAAAATATGTTTTTATATGAAATATAGTGTACTGATGATGATAAATGTGGAAAAGGCAGGCATTTTTGGAGACTGATAGAAATCCTATCTACTCTATTTTAAATTGATTTATATCTCAATCAGTAATGAATTTAAGTAATAATCTTTATTGAAATGTCTTTCACAATCACACAACATTAATACTTTGTGCTTGAGGTTGACAAATGCATTCTATCTTCTAGTTTTGGAATAGTGTATCGTAAGTGAAAAATGAAATAAAATGTTTGAGGTGCTGTTTGCATGTTAAGCCGGTGGCCTGCAGGGGTTTCGTGCTTTTTGGGGTGTCTTGGTCATTTTGATGTTAGAGTCCTTGTAATTTCGCTCAAGTGCTCTTCATTGAACGGGGAAAATCCAGAAAATCTTCCATTACTTTGCTTTTGTTTTTGCTCCCTAGACAGTGCCCTGTTGTAAACTAAAATCACACATTCCTGAGTGTAAACCGATCATGTTCCCAATGGAAATTTCAGGAATACTTGTGGCTACTTTCAAAATGTGGAAATCTATTTATTTTTTTTTCCACTTGTTTTTCTTCCCAGCTGTTGGCACTGACGGCGTTCATCTGCATAGAGACCATCATGGAATGCTCCCCTTGCGAGGGCCTTTATTTCTTTGAGTTTGTCAGCTGCAGTGCACTGGTGGTTACCGGAGCTCTCCTGCTTCTCTTCAGCCTGAACCTCCACACAAGAATACCCCAGATCAACTGGAATCTTACTGTAAGTTCCCTCGAACTCTCACTCTGTTAAAAATAGCTGCAAAATCTGGTTTAAGTTTGGTCTTTGGGCTTTGCTTTCTCCTGCTGTTTAATATTGTGTATGAGTGTTCTTTATGCTGAGTAAAGTATACATTTTACTTATATTTCTTTTGAATGCTAACAGCAGAACGAGCTGTGAAATGTAGCAAGATTAAACTACACTAAATAGAACTAAAATTGTGTTCTGTGGTAGATTGTCCTTGGGAGGACAAACTTCCTGCTAATGCCAGCAGTTACGCTTTGTGGATGAAGTGGATAAAAATGCAGCCTGTAGTTATTTAACTTTGACAGATGCTGTATTTACAGCAGCCTGTTGTTCTCTCTTAACCTGAGGGTTTTTTATATTAGGACAGGTTTGCTACATGTATTTTCTTACATAGACTAATACAATGATTGGGCAGTAGCATAGAAAATTAAATGCTTTCTGTGAAAATTGGGTGTTTTGTATTTCCTACACACCTAACTATTAAACATTGACTGGCAATGCTTAATGTGTTCTCAGATACAAGGAGTTTTAGGAAGAGAACTGCTGGCAGTGCACATTCCTTTTGTACAAGTCTCTATTTTCATGCTGTATTCTGAGTTAAACTTTCAGACTGGGTTGCATAAACACAGGTCCACAAAATCAACTCAGTCACTCAGAGATGTTAAATCATTCTTAGCAAAAGATCTGTCAGCTTCAAGGACATTTATACCAACTTCTTTGGACAGTGCAGATACAATTGTGCCAGTGTTCTGTTTTATGTTATAACAGTAATTTTGCAAGTATTGTCAGAGTCCCAGAGGTTTTTGGGCTTCTGTGTGATTTTTTTCTTTTTAATTAAAATGTAATTTATTAATGTTGCTGTTTGCTTAGTTTCCCAGCCTAAATGACTTGTTTAAATTGAGACTGGAATGTGGAATTAGCTGATCCTTTCTACCCTGAGACTGCATAGTTAATTGATGAACTCCTTCTAGGAGTGCTTGGTAGATAGATGAGGTGTTCTGCAAGCTGTGGGTGAACTGTCCAGAAATTATCCCTTTGTGGTGGCATTAATTGTGTCTGCATAGCACCTGTTAGGAGATATTTTGGGGAAGGGGGGTGGTTAAAAATCCAGTTAGTGCTTTGGGGTTTTTTGTTTAGTTTTATGAAGGTATTTTGGTTTTTGAGCAGTGGTCATGCTCTGCACCCTCTGCCTAAACAGCATTGGGGCAACATCAACAGGTTGGAGGTCAGGCAAAGGGCACATGGAATACACTGCAGTGCTTTGCTTTAGTTCATATTGCCAGACCCAGAGGCAGCAGGAATTTGCCATGATCTCCCAAGACTCATTCTGTTGGTTGTGTACTGAAGAGAAAATGTTTCTCCCTGCCTTATGCCAGAGTTCTTCAGAAGTGAGAAGGGAGCTGGCAGCTTGTGTCTTCCATGAACTGATGAGACCATCCTTCTTCCTGGTGTTTCTCAGATTTCAGCAGTCTGATCATATTTGATTTTTATTTATGATTATTTGATTTTTAACAAACAGTTGGGACTATTCCTCTGACAGGAGTGAGGGAATACCTTCATTATTCAGAGTGCTTGGGACCATTCTGTGATTCTACAGCTGTTTCTGCTCCTGCAAGTACAGAGTATGAGATCAAAGGCTGCTGATAAAACACCTGTGGGATATTACTTTGGCCAACTTAGTAGGAAATTTAAGAATGTAGGGTTCTGGCTGATTTTTTTTTTTTCTTTTGCTTATTTTGGCATTTTATTCTTTGCAATTTAAATATATGTTCATCTGTCTCTTTCAATATTTATTACTTCCCTGTGTTTTGATGGTTGTTTTTGTACCTTTGCAGCCTCTGTATAGGACACAGTTACTCCAGGAGTTGCTTTCTGAACAAGAGTCTTTCACATCCCTGAGTGTTTTAGGAGGAAGTCACTCCTACTTATGTATAAATTCATCAAGATACATGCGTTTAAAAATATATATGACTTTATAATGCATATTTCTCTTATGGAAAGTCTCAAACATTGCTTTTAGAAGCTGTGTGAGAAGAAGAGGCTGTTGCAGTGCTGGAAGAAATTTAATCGACTTAAATTTAGGAAGAAATCTTTCTTGAAAAGTAGCACTTCTTCCTAGGAACCATTGAAAACATTTGCTTTCAAATGATCCTGTGTATTAGAAAGTACCTGGCCATTAACTGCTATTGTTCAACACAGGATTGTTTCCTTTAAAAGTTTATTAAAATTAGAATTCTTTCCAATGTGTTGTGGATATTGGCAGATGTCCCCGTGCCCTGCCTGGAATGTAAATGTGTATAGACTAGGATCTAACAGATATGCAAAATTACTAAATTATTTTTAAATATATATTCTTAGCCATTTGGGGAAAAGAGATTTGTTTTGATCCTAATTAGAGACTTGCCAGTCATTTTCATATTTTCCTGAGGTAAACATGCAAGAGACAGGAGCTGGTGAGGGCAGAAAAGAGCCTTGTCTGGGTGTGTTGGAGAGAGGCTGGTTTGTTCCAGCAAGATGAAAGAACAGTCCCTTGTCTGTGTTGTGCAGCACTATCAATATTATGCAAAAATGCAAAAGCTGGGGAACCTGTCAGTGGAAATTTCCATTTCCTTTATGCCTCACAGCTCAAAGGGAGCCCATTCTGCAGGGGGACAGGAGTGGCCCAGGGGAATGGGGAGCACAGAAGCTCCTGCTCCACCAGGAGCTCAGGCACGTTTGCTTTCAGAGAGAGCTAATGAATTTTGCTATAATTTTGTCTTTGCCTAAATTATCCTTTTTTCTAAAATTCATGATTTACGTTCTCCTGTGATGTGCAGGGAGAGCTGAAGGTCTGGTGTCCAAGGGGTGAGTGTGAGCTGGCCCTGTAGGAGCAGGGCTGGGCAGGAAAGGTGCTGCAGTCCTGGGGCTATGGTGTGGCTGGGATCCTGCACTGGGATCTGCTGCATGAGAGGTGTGGTGTGACTGGGATCCTCTCTCCTGCTCAGAGAGACACCTCAGTGGTGCCAAGGAGCTGGGAACACTGGAATTTGGCAGTGTCCCTTGGATGGGAGTTTGTGTGACAAGGGAAACCTGATTGTCTGAGTACCAATGTAAATCATTGCATGTTCAGCCAGTAGAATGAACTGTTTGTCTGTGTGGAGGGAAAAAAAAAAATCTTCCAAGACATTTTGACCATTGATTTTTTGTTTTAAATTACTTTCTTGAAGCATTCACTGGAGTTATGGTAATATATTTTTGAGACTCCAGTTTTGACTGCAGAGCTTTTCAGCTTAGAGCAGCTCAGAAGTGCAGCACAGAACTGAGCACAGCACAAAATCAGAGTTCCACCAGGCTGGACTCAGTCCCAGGGAAGCACCAGGGAGCAAACAGGGGCCCAGGTGTGTGTGTTAGAACACACTGACCAGCTGGGCAGTCCTGTGCTGCCTGAACATTGATTTCATCATCTCTGCAGGGTTGGGTTTTTTTCATGGTTGCAGCAGTGGAAATTTGTGTGCAAAGCAACTGACACTTGAAGGAGCTGGCAGAAAATTTCATGTGGTGCCCCAATGACAAGCTGTCCTGTGCCAGCCTTGCCTCTGCAGAGTGTAATTACAAAACTGTAGTTCAAAGCCTTCACAGGGCAATCTTGATTTTTACTTCTATTTTTAATGTATTTTTCCCCCCTCTGTTTTGAACACACATCTTGCTTTCCTTAGCTGCTGAATGAAAAATTAAGTCAATCATCCCTGACCTTTATGTTTACTGCTCCCAAAATAGCAGTACCTATTAAGGATAAAAATGAACACTTTATAAGTTTAAAAACATTTGTTAGAATTAATTTCCTCTGGCCTCTTCATGGACTGTTCTCATTTGGTGCATGGTGTAAATGTTATTCTGTAATAAATGCAGTCTTAAGTGTTAAATACAAGAAATATCATGTATTTTGGCAGTTATTGCAGGTGTGGTCTATTGCTTTGTGATAGTAACTTTCTGAAATTTATGTTCATGCATTCTTCTATTGGGGAAGCAGTGCTTATGTGTATCTTGTGTTTACCTAGGTAACTCTAAATATATGAGCGAAAAAAGAGATGGCAATTAATGCTCATATGGTTATTTTGGTTCTTTCTACCTAGCAGTTATTTTTGCTTGATGAACCATGTTTTCATTTTTAATTGTAGTGCAAAATACTCAAACAGTGTTTAATAACAGAACAGTTCTGGGGGTTTGACCAGAGGTGCTTGGTTTAGAGAACTGTTTGTAACCAACTTGATAGCTTCACATGGAAGCAAGGGTAACCTTGCAAATAAAGTACTGGTTGGAGGAAAAATTAAGGTCATTGTACCAAAAAAATTTAAAATAATAATTAAAAAATATTAATAATCACATTCTCCCCCCTTCCCCTGACAAATAAACCAGCAAACCCAAAAAACCTAAAGGAAGTGTTACTTTGAGCTCTGTCTTCTGTAGAAGATAAATCAGACACCAGCAGGCCACTGACTTCTGTCACCTTTTGCAGCAAAGTCAGGCTGTTGAAATGTGCAGGCTTTTCTTCCAGAGTACATTAGTTTAGCCACTCTAATCTCCATCTAGATGTAAACTTTTGGATTTCAGAAAGGAAATGACAAGAGCAACCACCAGTTGAAATGTCGTATCTGTTTACACGAGTGTCAACTGCAATAGGGCACTGGCTGCCTTTAAAGAGTACCTGGTCACTTGTGCAGGATGACCTACAGGGTAAAGAGGGCAGGGCAGGAATTTAGATTGAGTGATTCTTAAAAGCTTGTGGGGAGCTGTGGATAAAGACATGTGGATGGTGCTGGAGCCTCTGAGCATCAGGCAGCCTCTGGTGATGTCCCAGCCTGAAAGGCTGAGCAGCAGCTTGGAAGATTTCAGGAGTGACTTGGTGGCAGTTGCCTGTCTGTTAACAGAGCTCTCATTTGTAGCACCAATTCAGCTTTTCCATCCTCATTAATCCAGGAGCTATACCTGCCTGGACACTTAAAAACAAGACTGTGGGATGGTCACAGAATCATGGAATGGGGCTTCCCATCTTCACAGCAGAATCAGCAGAACAAAAGCTGATTTGCCCTCTTCTAGCATAAAAATATTTATCTTGGCATAAGCCCATCTTCATCCACGAGTTACAACATCTCTGCCTTGTCCTCCCCCTGAGTGGGACAGAGAGCAAATCCATGGCCTTGGATGTTCTTTGGACTGACAGGACCACTGGGGACTAAACAGAATGACTTGCAAATAAGCTAGCAAGTGACCAGAAGTCATTTGTTCATCTGAAATCATTTTGGAAAGGAGAAAGGGAGCAGCAGCAGCCTGGCGTGGGTTTGATTCAGCTCAAAGATTTGATTCTGTTATGGATGGAAGCTCTGTACAGTATTTTATGGCACTGCATTCTGTCTCATGAGGTTGCTGTAATTTCAGCAGGAATTCTTCTACCTCTGTGATGTGGTTTACTTTGTCTATAAATATAATAGCAAGAACTTCAGCTCCATCATGGCCAGATTTGAAGCAGCTCATCTTTTTTCAATTAGTTTATTCTTCTTGTTGTCACGATTATTCATTTTCTCTTACGTGGAAAAACTCGCAGTATTATAGGGAGTGTCCTCTGCTTCTTGCTGTAGTTTGTTTTCTTTCATTTCTCCTCTTACTTCACCCAAAATTACTGAGGTTTTTTTTTGCTTTTCTTATCTCTCTGCTCTGAGTGGTAGCTCCCACATTTTGGATTAAGAACCTTCACTATGTGCATCTGTGATGTTACCATTACAGTGTGTATGGCAGTGTCAGTGCTGTCATTGCTCCTTAAGCTCCAAACACTCTGCTCTGGGGATATAAAATCATTTTCATTTTAGCTTTTTCAAAAACCAGCCTTATCATATGAATGTGAATCAGTTGTTAATTGCATTAGGAAGGTTTGACCTAAACAGGGAAAACGGAGTTGCAGAGATGAATAAATTGCAGCCTCAAGATAGAATCACTTCTTTAGATTTAAGTCGTTGAATTCTCTGTATGGAATTTGATATTCTTTGTAAAAAGTAAACTAGAATAAAATGCCAATGATGATGACAAGTTTCTGATGTACTCATATAAAGTGCATTAGAAAAGGCATTGGCAGTTCAATTTCAGCTGGATTTTATATTTTGCAGTTTGAAAGAAGCCTTCAGGTCCATTTGTAGCGTGCTGATAAATGTGTCGTTGTGGGCAGGCCTGGCCCTCCTGCTTACACTGCTCCTTTGGGAAGGGCCCCAAAGTGACAGATTCTAAATGTCAGAGGTCAGCAGGATTAATTAATGAGCACATCTGACCCCATAAATCATAAACCATCATGTGCCATCCATGTAGTCTTTAATTGTGGTACTAAGGAAGTACAAAATGTGCATGTCTGAAAAAGCATAACCTGGATTATAAGAAGTGAAGGGATAGAATATTAAATACATCTTTGGCTGCTTGTTCTGATGGTTAGGTCTCCTATAATTACTTAGCTTCATTTTGGATATGACTTCTGCCATAACTTGGCAGCTCATGATTTTGTTTTGCTGTTAATTTTGTTGGCTTTCTGATGTTAAGCTTTTAAAACAACCAGTATTTTTAATTGTTTGAACACTGGAGTCTTCATGTACACAGCTCAATCTTTTTAATATTCAAAGCCATTTAGATTCTTTTGATTCATACTGTGAGAAATTTTCTCCTCCTTTCAATAACTTCAGTGGCTCTTCTCTGTACCCTGTCCAATTTTAAAACATTCTTTTAAAAATGTGGGTACTGGAACAGGACGCAGCATTCCACTGTCCCTTGCAAAGGTAAGATTACCACCTGTCCAAAGGAGTGCAAAAGTGATTTTTCTCCCTTTTTTTGGTCATGTTAGCACCTCTTGAGATGCTTGCCTACAGTAATTACTAAGTTCTTCTGAATTATTTCTTCTAGGACTTTGTTCTGCAGGTCGTTCCTGTAGATGCCAGATGTACTCTGGTAGTAAAATACAGAACTTGACCTTGAGTTGAATTAATTGATGTATTTTAATTATCCAAGTGCTGCCCTCTCCTCAATATTTAGTTTTCCCATTCTTGTTGACACACATATATTTACATAGAGACTTGGTGGAAATGTTGTAGCTGAATCTATTGCAGATATATTGAGACTTCCCCTCTAGTGGGAAAAAGGTTTGTGCAGGTGAGAACCACAGCTGGTGTTGGCAGCTGCAGGAGCACAGTTAGAGCTGTAAACTCAGAGCTGCGGAGGGGCACGCTTGGAGAAATTGTGTAATGCCATTTATTTTCTAATACCTCTATTTATATGAAGTTTAAACTTTATCTCTGAAAAACAAAAGTTATATAATTAAAACTGCAAAAGCTAGGTAATAGAATTTGGATTTGTTTGGTATCCTAAGTGCCAGGTAGCATCTATCTCAGTGAGCTTCAGCAGGAATTAAAAAAACCTCTGTAGGCAGGCAGGTGAAAAATAGGTAGGAATTTGTGAGACCCACAATTTGCTTTTGTTTCTTTTATTTGATTAGAGTTTGGGTCCGACTGGGCTCATGACACCTGGACATGAGAGTGGAAGTGGCCACGAGCCATGGGAGCCTCTCCCAGTCCTTGGGAAAGCCCCTGTTTGAGATGAGGATCAGGCCACGGTGATGCCTCACGCAGTCTGGACACTCAGTTGTGATAACCAGCTGTTGCTGAGTCAGTACCCTCAAAATAGATTGTTTTCTGTGAATAACACACTGCCAGAACCTTCCATTTGTGCAGTTCCTTGCTGCAGCATTCTGTAATCGTGGCTGGGAAGGAGATGTTTTGGGGCTGGCTGGAGGGCACTGTTCCCTTCAGAGTCCTTGTGCTGTGTAACTGGAACATAGCTGTGGGGTTCATACCCAGCAGAGTAAGTTTAGAGTTATGTCTTAAGTCTTCTAAGCCTGACTTCTCATTGCACTTCACAGGATGCACTTTGGGGAAAAAATAAAACAAAATAATTATTTTTAAAAAATGGAAAAAGTGAAGGAGCTGTAACAGGAAGTGAGCTTGCCTTGCATGTGGGAGAAGAGAATCAAGTAGAACAAATTGTCCTTGAATTCTAATTATTGTGATTGTTTTTATATGCTGGGAGTTGTCATGTTCACTGTGGTTTTGTTTTGTGTGGGTTTTTTGTTTTTTTTTCTTTACCTCAAGCCTTTCTTTACCTCAAGCCTGTAAGTTGCACAGCAATCTTGAAGGCAGGTTTTCTTTCCATCCCCTCTTGTCTATGGTAGTATTCACGTCTCACTGATTTGATGTTTGTGCTGAATTGTCCTTTCTTGGCCCCTCCACCCTGACCTCACCTGGTCATTTGTGGTAGTTTTGTGGTTTGGGAATGGTGTTCCCCAGTTTAGTGGGAGCATGCAGACAGTGCAGTGTCCATACATGTCAGATGTGAAAGCTGTCCTGATAGCACCCTGAACACCTTGTCCTGAATGAATCTAGACTTGGTTTCTTCTATTATTTACACCCTTGAATATTTTTTCCCTCAAGTCTGATCAGTTAGTCTTGTATTGATGTAATTATTTTTGTGCAAATACCTGCCATTCAGAATTCTCCTTTGGTTCCAGTGACATGTTAATGACCCTGTTTGAGGTGAGGTAGGGCAGCATCACCATCTGAACACCAGTGACATGTGCAGCACACGTGACAGGAGTTATGTGTAGCAAGTTGTTTGTCTTTGCTTGGAGCAAAGCCTTTTCCCCTGAGCATGTTGCTGTGTGTATGTTCTAAAATGTCTGCTTGAAACATCAGTTTTATGCAATAAATAGATAAAAATCTGTGTTCTTACACTGCTGGCAGCTGTTACTCACAGAAGTGGCACAGGACATGCAGTTTTGTTCAATGCAGGCCTCAGGAATGGGTAGGAAAGCTCCAGGCTGATGTGTGGGCAGGGCAGGAGCTCTGTGGGATGAGGAGCAGGGGTTCAGCAGTTCAGCCAGCCAGGCTGGTTCAGCACCAGCTGGGGGGGAGCAGGGGGAGCCCATCCCTGTGCTGGCAGACCTGATGTTCCAGGGCTGCAGGCTGCTCTGGGTGCTGTGGGACTGCAGCTCACCCTCCTGCTGGTCCTGTGGGACACCTGGGCAATTGCACAGGAACTGGCAAAGGGTTGCTGCACTTCTTGTTCCAACCTTCTGTGTCATCACTTCTGATAAAGCAAACAATCATCATTTAGTAATGCTACTGAATTTATTTTTTTAGGATCTGGTCAACACTGGACTCAGCACTTTCTTCTTTTTCATTGCCTCTGTAGTACTGGCTGCTTTAAACCATAAAACTGGAGCAGAAATTGCTGCTGTGGTAAGAATTTAAACTTGTTTATATCTAACTCTTATCTTGTATTAAAATTAACTTTTACTCATTGATTGAATATACCCATTGCTTTGCTGTCACAATTTACTTCTACTTTCACAATTTGCCGTGAGACAGTTCTTAAGAGTGTTTACAGCCTTGGAGCTTTGTCTGAAGGCTTGAGGCAAGAACAGCAGAAAAATGACTTGCAGAGAACGTTTTACAGTTGAACTTGCCTTTCTCTTTGGTGCTTTACATGATCCTGCTCTGTGTTGAAAGCCTGTGGAAAAGATAGAGCCAAAAAATCAGAAGAAATTGAAGCTGCTTACATATAATTTGTTGAGTTCTTGCTCAGTACAGATGATTTTTTGTTCTGTGGAGTGAGTGTAGTAGCACTTCAGGGTTTTAAATCTACAACAGTCAGTTTGAACAAATTAATTTTGTGCGTGAGTTTTGTGCGACCACTTACTATTTTTTTAAAATTTTCTTTTTAACCTGGTTTTAAAAATCACATGAGTTCTGCAGAAGCATAGAGGAAAATCTCCAAAGCAGCTGCGTCTCCAGGCTGATGCTCTGGACTTGTCACTTTTTGTGTGCACCCTGAGGAATAAATGAGCTTTTGGACGAGGAGCTGGTTTCTTTACAAGAGCATCTTCCACTGGGGCTGCACTGCAGGATTTAATTGTCATGTTGGTAGTTAAAGAACTCTGTTTTCTGTGATCATTGATCTTAGCCACTTTTGCAGATTCTCTAGTTCATTGAGAAGAAAAACATAATTTCCCAGGCCATGATGATTTGTCAGCGCAAATAACGTAGGAAACTGAACTTCTGAGGACTTTGCTGTGAAACTACTTTTCCTCTTCTTTTCAAAACTTGTCTGTGACAACTCTCTGTGCTCCTGGTAGGTGTTTGGTTTCCTGGCAATGGCAGTGTACGCTGTGAACACGTTTCTGGCCGTGCAGAGGTGGCGGGTGAGCAGCAGGCAGCAGAGCAGCCGGCAGAGCAGCGACTACATCCGCGCTCGGACAGAGTCCCGGGAGGTGGTGCATCGCCCCGAGATCCAGCGCCTGGACGCGTGAGGGCCGCCCTCACATGGGCTGAAAGGGAAAAAGGCGCTCGGCTCCCTCATGGAATAAGGGGTTTTCTTTATTTAAGGAGGAAAAGGTGGATCCCGGGGTGGCGGGGATGCCCAGCCCTGCCCGTGTGCAGAGATGTGCTGAGCCAGAAGCTGCTGTCATGGAGGCAGGAAATGGTCCTTGGAAAGGAAGATCCCCTCAAGACCTCCACATTTACATGTGCATATATTATATAGCTCATAGAATATGTAATATATGTCTGTTCTCAAGTACGTCATTGTTTTGGATTAACTGCACAGCAGTTTCCTTCCCTCTAAGAAGATCCACTGTTCCTTCAGCCCCAGAGACAGAGCAGGCCTGCCCTGGCTGGCTGAGGGAGGAGGGACATCCCCGAGAGCAGATGGAGCCCAGGATGTGCCACGGAGCCAGGGGCACTCAGCAATAACTCAGCCACAGCCGTGCCAGCCAGCGGGGCCTGTCCATGCCAGATTATCTGTCTGTCCTGCCGCTCCCCCTGCACGCCTGCCTGCCTGCTGGAGACCCACCCACGTGCTCCCAGGGGTGCAGCCTGCTGGGAAAGGGCCCCTCGGGGCTGGGCTGAGCCCGGGGGTCCCTGCTGGCCACGGGGATGCACTGAGTGTCAGCAGCTGGTGGTCTGCTCCTGGTGGGACACATTCCAGTTCTCATTCCAACGTGGGAAAATACATATGTTTAGGAGATGGGGTGGAGAAAAGGGGCTTAAGGGGCACAGTAGAGAATTAAGGAGTTGTCATTCTATAGGCTTACATTCCAGCCATGGCTTTCTTTTTCCTTTTTTTTCCCTTTTTTTTTTTTTTTTTTTAACGGTTCAACATTTCTAGAAGTTTTTGCTAGCGCTTGCTTTCCCTTTAAGCCCAGGGTAAGCAAGAACTAGCAAAAATCTATGTGCTTTTAAAGCGTTCCTAGGCTTGCAATGTTGTGATTCATGTAAGGTAAATACTTCTTTTTGGAAGAGTAGTTGTTCTAAAATTAAACCTAAATTGGTAGTAGGTAAACCTGATTTTTATTTTAACTGGGTGTTTCTGCAGATTTATTCCCCTTACGTTTCTTTGGAAAATGAATTTAGCAAATTGGAAAATAATATGATTGTATTGATTTGTTTAGAAATAGTTTTACTTAGCTGAAGTTTTTTTATTTTTTTTTTCCTTGTACTTCCAGTGAATGAATTACATTTTCTCTGCTTACTCAGAGCTCAAATTCAGCAGTAATTGGCTAGGCAATGTCACAATATTATTAGGAAGATGTCCCTTGATATTTTTCTGTTTCTTTGGTGGTTTTATCTCTGTAGTGCATTATTTGGCATTTCTGTGCCTGTGTGAAGACAGTGGGTGTGGGAGGAGATCTCTAGTCTGAACTCCCTTGTGGTGTGAGGAAAATGACAATCTGTGCAGTTGGTGGAACTGTTTGCCATGTATGCCTGAGTGTCTGTGTCCTGCTGGAGCTGCACTGCTCAGGCTGAGTGCAGCACCTGGAGCCTTAAGAGCAATGGGCAGTGTATTGTGGGTAAGTTATTTAACCATGGAAACCAAGCTACACCAAACAGAAGATCAGGAGAAATGCCTGGGCTTCTCTAATACTGTAGGGAGCTGGGATAGTCAAAGTGTGAACCCAATGCTGCAATATTCAAATTAAGCAGCAGAGAATTATTTAATGAGTGAAAAAAAGGTGACAAAGGTGATGCCTTTTCATTTTCAATGTATTTACATCTACAGTGCATTTCACCTTAGTGGCTAGGATGGAGATTAAAATTCAGAGTTACTGATGAGGTTAAGAAAACTTTGCATTTTCTTAGTGATTGATGGTTTACCAGTTCCTACAGTAACATTTTATCGTGCTTTATTGGATGTAATGCCAAAGGGAACACCAGTTAAAAGAAGATTGAACCAACTCTTGGTGTTGGGTTGGGACAGAGACATTCCACAGAGGGCTGTCTCACCTGGGTGCACTCCCTGAGCAGTTCCATGGCCAGGGTGGTCAGAAATAACAATTTGTTATTGCCAGAACTGCTGTGACAGCCCTGCTGTTTGCCAGCGCTGCCCAGGACTGGCAGAGTTTGCAATGTCAATTATTAAAAGACTTTTTAAAAGTAGCACAAACATACCCAGTCTGGAATTGTAAACTGCCATCAAAGCAGTTTGTATAAAGATTGTAAAAAACCCCAAGCAAACACAAACCAGACAAAACCAAAAAAACCCCAAACATCCCACACCAAAATCAAGCCAAACCCACCTACTGAAATACAAAATACAGTTCTCCAGAGGATCCATGCTTTTAGAGTGGAGCTGCCATCTGAAATCAGGGAACAGGATGGTGTCACGCAGGGATTTTGTCAGGGAATGTGTGTTCTTCACTGGCCAGGGCTGAAGGAGCATTCCTAGGTCCTCTCCTGTGCCCCCTGAGCTCATTGTGATGGGGCAGAGCTCTGGGAAATCCTGTGCCTCTCTGGGTTTATGAATTTGGTAACTTTCAATCCCCTGCACCTTTCCTGGCCTGGAAAAACTTGGGTTTTTCTCTGGAGTGAGGTCCCAGCCCCAGCTGAGCTGCAGTGACAGGAGCAGAGTGGGGCAGTCACACCTCCAGTGGGATCCTTGGGCAGAGGTGCTGCTGTAGGAGAGGTGAGTTTCCTTCAGCTGGGAATGCCAGGATTTATTGCTTACATCATGCCCTGAGCCTAGAACGGCTCTCAGAGTGGAATCCAAAAGAGAACAGTCATTTTAAGAACACTAACTGATTCACTTCGTGAAACAAAAGCAAATGTAAATGTGTAATTTCCTTATTTTTGGGACCAAAGATGATTTTAGTATTGTACAGTATATACTTTCTAAAAAATCTTAAGCACTTATTGCTCTGCAGAGACATTATTTACTATTTGGATTATACAGAAGGGAAATAAAGTAGCTGTGAGAGACTACATTTGAAATATTAAGATCATTTGATGTGTACATGGTTCGTTTTCCCTGAGTTAATTTTACACAGTGTATTGGAGAGGTGCTTTTTAACGACTGTTATCTAAACTGCAGTCACACAAAAAAACCCTTAAGGAAGAAAAGAGAGTGGAAAGTTTAATTTTTTTTTAAACTTGCTTAGAAAAGTGACATTAAATTGCTTCTCTCAGCCAGTGCTATTGCTAGCACATAGGGGTAATTTCTTTTAGTCCTTAAGGGTGCTGTTTGGCTCCACAAAGGGACTCAAACCCCACTGTAAATAGAACTAAATTAAAGCAAACTGTTGAACTTGGTAGGAACAGGATGCTTGAAACAGTAATGGTTTGGATGAGTCCCCTTTGGTCAAAGAGAGCCCTTAAACCTCAAATCTTTGTGTATTTCTGGGTGTAGAAATGACTAAATTCTGCAGCCTGTGCACAGACATCAAAATGTTGAGCCATGAGCTGTGGCTGGAGCAGCAGCATGGGAGCTGTTCCTCAGTGCTGGCACTCTGCCTCTCCCTGCTCAGGTTGGTCAGCCTCAGCTGAGCTTTGTGCCAGGTCCCTGTGCTGTGCAAACGGCCCAGCAGGAGCTCCTAAAGCCACAGAGGAACTCACTTATGTGTCTGAGTAAAGCCAATTCCTTCTTCCTCTCCACCTTCTCCTTCCATTTGGAATATTCGTGCCTCATGGATCAAATGCTTTAATATTTAATTCTTGCTGAGCCTTGTTTGTTGGGCTGTGTAGTGTCTGCTGCAGTGCCAGGAAGATCAGAATGTGTCCAACATCCCTTTATTTCCCTTTCCTGATGGCTTAGGAGGCTGGGCTGGGTGTTCTTTCCCGAGGGGCTGTGGAGAGCTGGTGCTGGTGTGAGATTCCTGGTAGGAGCCACGGGTGATCTCCCTGTGCCTTCTGAGAGACAGGCCCTGGCTCCAGAGATCTGAGGTGTTGGTCTGTGCTGCTCCCTGGATTCAGGAGCACGGCATCAGCAGAGACCTGTGCCTTGGCAGCAGCTCCTCATAACCCTTTCACTGATAAAGTGTCTTTTCCATGGGATTTCAGTAAAGGGGCAGCAGGTGTTGCTCCTTTATTGGCTTTGTGTTGTGATAAACGCTTCCTAGTGTCTGTCACTGTGTCTCCCAAGGCTCTGGCTTTGTCTCACCTCTGTGCATTTCATTGCTGCTTCTGGAAAGAGGGGAAGGTTCCCACCCTTCCCTGAGGCAGTAGTTTATTTTCCCCGCTGTGAATTGTTCTGTCCCTTGTGCTGATTGTCCCTCCCAGCAGGGCAGGGTCAGTGCTGGTTCATGGAGTGCTGTGGACAGGGCAGCAGAGTGGATCTGCTGCAGGCTGCACTGGACTCTTCTGATCAGTTAACCACCAGCTTTCCAGGAGCTTTAAGGTCCCTGAATGAATTTGCTATTTGTCACCTCTCTGCTGTTTTGGGGGTGTGCAGGCACAGCAAATGCTTACCTAATCTGTGGCTTTATTAATGCAATCCTGTCTTCCTCCCTCTTCCTTAGGCCTCTTTCTGTATCTGTTATTTTCTTGTCTCATGTCAACTTTGTAATCATTTCTACTTTGTTTTTTTCATGAGGGAAAAAAACTCACCAAAAATCTAAAATAAGCAAGAACAACGGTTTTAGGGCATAATTAAAAAATGAAACCAAAATTAATAGCATTTCACATAGTGTAGGAAATAATATCCTCTCTCCTACTCAGCTGGGATATTGAACAGCTTTGTCCATAGAGGAGCATGAAGAACAGTTCCTGTCCTGAAAGTTCTGGAGCCAAAACCCTTCAGCAGGCATTCAGGGTAATGAAAAGGCACAATCTGATAAGGAGCTGGAGATGGGAGAAGGAAGCTTGACAAACCAGAGCTTTCAAAGTGAGACATGAACAGTGAGAACCCACAGTGGCCACAGCAGCCGTGGTGATCTCAGGGGGGCTGGGAAAGGCTGGGATTGTCCAGGCTCAGCTTCCAGAGGGTCCAGAGGGGGGATCCAGGCTGGGCCTGCTCAGTCCCACGGGAAGGAGTGAAGCCAAGGTCTGGCACTTCCAAAAATCAGGCACTTGGCTCGTGTTATTTGTTATTTGTAGCATGAAATAATGGACTGTTCATTGTCTGGAGGGCCAGCAAAGCTCAGAATTGCTGTGCAGATAGAGGTGTTCTGTGTGTGAGTTTTAATGGCAACAAAAGCAATTTAAAATGATCCTGAAATCAGTAAAAAAATGCACGGAATGTGTGAAAATACTTTGTAGAAATTATGCCGTGTTCCTCTGTTTATTTTGACAGAGGGAGTTGGTTAAAATGAATTTAAACAAATACTCAGAAAATCTCTGAATGACATTTTAGAGGGTTTTCCTGGTATATTATTTTCCCTGTCAGTCACTTGGCCACCTTGATAGATTTGCTTGACCAAGTAAGTCAGAGTGGTGCTGTCCAACCTGAAAGGGTTCCCTTGTTTTGGTCTTTTTTTTTTTTTTTTTTTTTTTTTTTTTTTTTTTTTTTTTTTTTTTTAAAATTTTTTTTTTTTTTTTTTTTTTTTTTGTGTTGTATTTTAAAAATCTGTGTATAATTTAACCATTTCTATGCTAAAAATAATCTTTAAAAAAAATCTGCTTACACTGTGATTTCTGGTAGCCTTTGATTTAGAGTATACAACACAATCTAACTTTCTTTTGGGATATGCAGCTTTCAGAAGTGTTCTTATATATGCCCAGAAATGAAAGTTGTCTATTTATCATAGGAATGTGATTAGATAAAGTAACCTATCCAGAATCCCAGTGCAGCTCTTTCATATGTGCGGGACGGACGAGTTAGTGAAATTGCCTTTTAATCTCTATGGGTTAATAAATATTTTTTTATAACTAGCCACAGATATTCCTTTTTAAATTATACTTGGCAAACAGAAGATATTTAATTTTATATACAATATACATAGTTACCTTGATTGACATATTTATAACATAGAGCTTTGTGTTTACTATGAAGGTTTTATCTGTACCCCGTGGACTTCATGGGTAAAACTTTAAAAAGCCAGTTAGCATTTATGGAAGGATATGGGAACTTTCTTCATGGCTTCAAAATGAGGACATAGGAGGATTTAAAAGGCAATAGCCAGGTTATTTTACAGAGTATTTGGGGGGGTTCTTATTTTTTGATTGGGGCTGGTCCCTGCAGCTGTTTTAATAACATCTGGATGTGAGTAACACAATGGAATATGAGCATCTGCCTCCTCTGACTGTCACAGGCTGTTGTCTAGAGCACAGGAAATTTCAGGGTATTGTGTTGTTTTGCTTCGGACAAATGTCTCATAGACATATTTAATTAAAACCTTCATGTGTCTGAAAGAAAGCATCCTCTCTTAACTAGGCTGATTTATCACTTTTGGTACCCTTTTAATCCCAAAAGTAGTGTTGTCTAAATATTTCTAGTGATGTTCCAGCTATCCTGATGTCTGCAGGTTAAAGTGGTCCTGGCTAGAACCCTTTTATTACAACAATTGCTACCTTCATTTTTCTACTGTTTCTACTTTAATCTTGAATGTTTACCAGTTTCTATTGTCGGATCTTGTAGAGGGAGAGTGTCTTAGCACTACAGCTCATCCAGCTTTAACTCATACATCACAGTCCTGGAGTAAGAAAATATTTTGAATTATATATTGTGGCCAATTTATTGCATTTTAAAATGATTTCTATACTTTAGACACAACATTTATGACACAATAGGACAAATGACTTAGCTAATCGTTATATCTGTCTAGACTTACTCTCTTCTGTGTTAGTGTCATATTGAAACTATTTGTATATGTTGAAGTTTGTAAGGGTTCAGGAACCCACAAAAAATAGTAAAGTATGTATTTATTTCTCATTATAATGCTCGAATTTGATTTGGAAGTTGACACTTTGTATGTCTTTTCACAGAATTGTAAACAAATACCGAAAAACTGCTTCACCTAGGGTGCCTTCCATGTGTGGTACAAACACTTGTCATTCACAGGAATAGAGATGTAAATTTATTAATCCAGTAAACACTATTTTTGTAATGTGAGTCACTAACGCAGCTCTGGCCTCGTTGTGCTTTATTCCCACCAACACCAGGTTTATGGCTGCTGTGCTCACTGCCTTCCCTCCCCGTGTGCACTAAATCTGACCCTGGGGAATCACAGGTTGTGTCTCCTTTGCTCTGCCCTCAGCTGCCCCCGAGCACATTTCTGGTGCTCCGGATTCCCTTCCTTGGGCCTGGGGGAGGGATGCTCCGTGTGGGGTGTCTGTGTTCTCAGGGCTGACTCTGGCTCCTCTAGACAGGCTCTGCAGCCCAGTCCAAACATTCCAATTCTAGCTCATCACTCATGACTTACAGCTTCTGAGGAGGGAGCATCCATGCCTGACCAAAAGACTTCATCCCTCTGGGTTACAGGTGCTGTATTGACAAGTTTGTAATTGCAAACACCTCAGAAGTCTTATGGAAATACCAGGTTAGAATTCCATTCAGGCTGAGCAAAGGAGATGCAATTTTCCTTTTATCCTGAGCACAAGTCTGCTGTGCAATACCCTCGGTACTTTGCTTTTGGAACAAAAATCTGCAATGTTCTGTCCTGGAGAAGCCTGGGTGCATCCCCTGGTGTGGTGCCAGGGCAGCTCCCGGCTGCTGTCCTGCTCTGGGCGGTGCCCCCTGGCCCCAGGGGCTGCAGGCCAGGGCTCCCCTGAGCACAGATCCTGCTGCAGGACTGGAGAGTTCCAGCAGGCAGCACATTCCCCTGGGGACAGGTCACAGCCCTGGAGGATTTCTCTTTGTTCGCTGAGCTCCCCCAGAGCCCCGAGCCCGGTGCTGCAGCTGCTGCTCCAAGGTGGAGCCTCCGGCTGGGAGCCCCTTCCTGCCGTGCCCACAGCTGGAAATCACTGCTGGCACAGCAGCAGCTGCCAGCTCGGGGTGGGAAAGGTGTCCTGGGAATGCTTGACCAAGCTCAAAGGCAAGGTACTCTACAAGGAAACACAACCTCTAGCTTGTCTCTGCACCAATAACCATCTTTCAGTTGTTGTGTTCTTTCTGTTGGTGTCTGTGCTAATCAAAAAACACAAGCTGAAGAATTGTGAAGTCCTGCAATACACAAAGCAGTCTTGGTTTTAAAATCCATGCTGTTGCAGCATAATTTAAATGGTGTATTTATCAGTTTTAAATGTCATTTTGCTTTTCCAGTCTTTTGTATATGGGCACAATACTTTTTGTAATTTTTTTTTATTTAGTTGTCTTTCTGTCCTTTCTGGTACTGGAAGATTTGAGCTCTCTGGGTTTTCATGGTACTCTTCTGATCATTCTTCATAGTGGTAAAAGTCTGTATTTTTGTATGTAGGAGAAATGGTAGTTTTCTAACACTTAGCCCAATCAATATAGTACGAAATCATTTGTGAAGGACTTCCTGTTTAATAAATGGACATATTAAAGTACTAAAACAGTGTCTTCATCTGTAAACGTGGCCTGGGCTGGGGTAATTTTCTTCCCAGTGGCTGGTGTGGGGCTGTTTTGGATGTGTGTTGATGATTCAGAGATGTTTTTGTTCTTGCTGAGCTCACCCAAGGCCTTTCCTGCCCCTTGTGCTGCCACCCTGGGGAGGGTCTGGGGGTGCTTGGGAGGCTGGGAGGGACACAGCCAGGACAGGTGACCCCACCTGACCACAGGGTGTCCCACACCTTATGGCATCAGTGTGTGAAGGGGGGAAGAAGGAGGAAGGGGGCATGTCTGGAATGATGATGTTTGTGTTCCCAAACCACCCTTCCAGGGGATGTGGCCCTGCTCTCCTGGAGGTGCTGAGCACCTGCCTGCCAGGGGGGATTCATTCCTTGTTTTGCTTTGCTTGTGTGCACTGCTTTTGCTTTCCCTATTAAATTGTCTTTACCTCAACATAGGAGTTTTCTCACTTTTCCCTCCCCATTCTCTGCCTAGTCCCACTGAGAGAGCAAATCCAGTGTGGGGCTGGGGGTGAACCCCCCCCCCAGAGGCAGCAGAACCCCTGAGTGCAGCACTGGGGGCCTTCCTGGGTTCATAACCTGGGCTCAGCCAGGCAGCTGCAAAATGCCCTTTGTGTGAGGGTGACACACCCAGCAGGGCAGCCCTGCCTGGGGCTGTCCCTGGGACACTCCTGGGGGCAGGAATCAACCACGGGAGAGGCCCTGGGGAGAGGGCAGCGGAGCAGAGAGAAGGTGGGACTGCTCTGCTGCTCAGGTGCTTGTGGTGGAATTGCTCTTGGAGTGGTTGTGGTGTGCTGCCATGGGCTGCAGTGCTCCATCCTGGGCTCTGCAGCTGCCCATTTGGGACTGGAAAGGGATTTTGGGGCTGAAGTGCCCCAGGGAGTGGGGTAATACTCTGCTGCCTCACGGGCTGGGGGTTGCAAGTGATGCTGTGGGATTTTTGGTTTCCAGGTGCTTTAGGCACTGAGTGAGACCTGTGGAAAGGCACAGAGGGATGGGGGAGTTTGTGAAGAGATTTGGGAATGTGGATGCTGCACTCAGAACACTGGGCAGGGATCAGGGGTGTGTGGGGAGGGGCACAGGTGGTGGCACAAGGGGAGGATTCCCTGAGGGAGCCAGAGGCTCCTACAAGAGCCCAGTTCATTCTGCCTGTGTGGGGCTGTCAGCAGCACTGTGGCATTACCCAGGTGCTTATCCCTCCTCACCCAGGTGTGGCTTTATCCGTGGTGCTCCTGGTCAGGAGGAGCTTCATCAGCTGTCAAACAAACAAAAAAATTATGTTGTCTAACTTTCAGATACTGGGTCTTCCTTCAGTCTTCGGGGAAGACTGTAATTAATTTATTCATGGATCAGGCTAACAAAATGTGATGGGCTATGTCCAAAATCCATAAAAGAAAAGGACAAGTATTTCCTGGCAAAAATTAATGTTTGAATCAATATTTTCCTCTTCACAGAAATAGAGTTTAAATTTGACTTATTTTTAAAAAAACAACCAAAGCTAACCAACAAAACCCCACAAAAGCAATAGCAACAAAAACCCAAACCAAACCAAAAAAATCCAACTGAAAAAAAAAAATCCCTAACAACCCCAAACCAAAAAACCTCCACCCAAACTCCTCCTCTCCAAAGCCCCAAACAAAACCACACTTAAATTTTCTGGGTAGCACTGTTTTACTTTCTGACCTGGAAGATTTACAAAACACTGAACACTTTCTTCCAGGAAAGGAGCATCCTAGGGTGACTGGCTGTGTCGCAGTGTGGATTTTTTTGATGCATTCTGTTTGTTTATCCCTGACTTTTTAAAGATCCTGATTTTTAAGCCAATACTCCATGCAAAAAAGTGTCTCAAGCATCTTGTAACAAGATTCACATTCTCAGTGCTTACCTAAATTTCTTCTGCTTCCTTGATACATCCTCTCTCAGAGGATTAAAGGATGGCCAGGTGGGGCTGCTGTGCCCGTGCTGCCACATGTGGCATTTGCCCTTCGAGGGCATTTTGTCCCCTGGTGCAAATCTGGAGTGAAGCCACACAATGATATTATTTCTGATCAGAACTGTGCCCAGTGAACATCCTTAGCAGAAGAACAGTGAGTGGAAGCAGGTGCTTGCTGAGGAGAGCACCCAGCTGTGTTCTGCTTTCCAGCAGAGCAGGCTGTTCCCCACCACCACAGCAGCTGAGATGCTCTGCTCCTCCTCCGTATCCTGAAGTGACTCTGTCAGACGGAAATTGAAGACTTGAGGAACTTTGAACAGCATCAAGTGAAAAGCACAGTTTTGTAGAGTAATGGACAGAGTGTTCAAAGGACAAGAGAGCCTCTTACTTCAGTCAGAATCTAAAAAAGCTGCTTGGAAAGGCATTGAATTCCTTGGAAAGGTCTTTTGAATTCCTTAGTGTCACCTGCCCAAAAATCACTGCACAAATCTGAACAAGTCCACAGATAAACATAAAAGCTTGTGAGGAGGGAGGGAGCCCTTCAGGCAGCTGAGGGCTGTGTGAACTCACCTGAGGTGCTGCTTCCCCTTCCTGGCCGTGGCTTTGAGGTCATGGAACTTCTGGCATCGTTTCTACATGGATTTGTCCACACTTGGGTTTGGAAACCCCTCCTCAGGCAGGCCCAGGAATCCCGGGGGCAGTGGCTGTGCTGGAGCTGCAGTGAGGGCAGGGATTGGGCTCTGGGGGCTCCCCTCCATGGGACAGGAGTGATTGTGATTGGAAAGAGGTGTCTGACCAGGCCACTGAAATCAGGACTTAACTAAGGGCTCCACACTGCAGGTGCAGTGTTTGTCTCCTGAAACCTGTATTGCAGAGAAACCAGCGGTCCCAGCACCCTTTTGATGTTGTCAGTTGAGGAAAGGCAAGCAAACAAACAACCCAAAAAGCTAAGCTGACTTTTCCTCCATGTGCCCCAGACTCTGAGCTCGGTGCAGTATTTGTGGCAGAATATGGGCAGAAAACCCCAGAGTCAGCCCCCTCCACCCCAATCCAAACTGGCTTTGAAGTAATTATTTTAAATCTAATTTTCTGAAATTATATTCCTAAAATACAGAACCATGGTTTTTCTCAGTCATGGGAACAGATCTTTTTTAATAAAAGGCTGGGATCTTACAGAAGTGCTTGACCCTGGGAGCAAACTGCTTTGAAATAAATGAAGTCATCAAATACTTAAAAGCCAATAATGAAATTCTCTGGGCAGGCACCTCATTGCAAGCTGCTTAAAGCATTCCTGAAGCAACTAATGAACATTTTGTTTGCTGCCTGTTTATTTTAATCCAACATGGAAAAAATGACCAGAAAACATCAGTATATTTTGGGGGTGTGAAGTGTGAACCCAAAGGGGACTGTGTTGTTTACAGGACTATTGGTTGCCAAGAGAGAGCATTGCATCCCCAATGTCTACTCAATATTTAGAACTAATTCTTGGTTAAATTTTTTCATCTCATGCCCTAAGGAAGAGGTTTGTCCTGTGGCTGCTCCCCAGGGCTGGCTCTGAGCTGTGCCCTCTCCCCAGCACAGACTTAGGATTCCTAAAGTCACTGTCCCTTGTGCTGGGCAGAGGCAAAGCAGCAAAATCAAGTCTTCAAGTAAGTAAAGACACCAAACACTTCTATTAAAAGAGGTTTAATCCAGCATGGTTTCTAAATATTAACCATGTCTCCAGCTGGGATGCAGTACATTTTTTACTTAAAAAAAAAAAAAAAAAAGAAATACAAAAGAAATACAAAATGAGTATAAAAATCAGCCCAGGTTCTCTGAACATCACAGTGTGTGCCAGTAAAATATGACAAGGGAAAGAAACACGGGATTTGGTACAGGAAAAGGTCCAAATATATATTTGTCATAAATCAAAGACTGTCACATTTAGAAGCCACCACTGAGTTTGCATTTACTCTGTCAGTGGTCAGGAAGCAGGAGATGTAGGAGCTGCCTGCTGGACAACTCTGAGCCTGAGCAGCAGCCCCTGCTCCCTGCCAGCCCCCTGTCCTGCTGGCAGCTGCCACAGGGAACTGGAACCCAGGTGCTGATTTTATTCCAATGGAAATCTGCCTTTATTGTTTCATCCCTGTTTTTCACTTACTCTGTTAGTACCATCTGCTCTCATTTTAATCACACCTGTTCTGGTACTGTATTCATTTTTAAAACATCCATGCAGGTTTCTTTGCCACAGATCTGTCTGATGCCATCTGTGAGGAGCGTGCCATGCTCTTCCCAAGCATTCCCAGGTGTTTATAAATGGACACAGATATTCCAAGGTAGGCTGTGCTACCTGTGAAAACACCTTGTAAATTCAGAAGGCTTTTTTCCTGGAACATAACACCACAAGAGAAATCACATCCTTCCAGGGGTGCAAAACCAACCCACCCCACCCAGGCACATTGAAAAAAGGGGGCTGGGGAGATGAATTCATAGCAGACATTCTGTAGTTTGGGGTTGGTTCCTTGGCCTTTTCACAGTGGGGAGGAGGCACTGCCCTCCTGGGGCCTGGGCACCCCCAGTGTGGCAGCACCACTGGCACAAGTGCAGCACCAGTGGCCTCAGCACAGAGCAGGACATCAGGAACTGGTGCCTGGGGCACAAACACCTGCAGGTTCCCCAGGCAGCTCCTGCTGGGAGCAGTTTGCCAAGCCTGCCTTCTCTGGCTGTGCAAACACTCACAGGGCTTCCAAAAAACAGGACAGGCCTGCCCAGAGCTGCCTCACCTGTTCCAGCCCATCCTGTGGGGAAATTGCAGCAGAGGGGATGTGACTCCATCCAAGCAGCTTAAAACAAGGGACACTGAATGTCTGATGAGCCAGCTGCCCTGCAGCACCACTATACTTGGAAGTTTGCTCTTGCTGCAGATTTCCAGTTATCACTTTTCCTTGTCACAGACAGACAGGAGATATGAAGGTATTGAGACCAATGTGTTAACTGTGACCCATGCCTTCAGTGCTTGGGAGTATTCAGACTTTGGATAAAGAAATACTGTTAGTTAATCAAGAAAAATACAAATAGAGGCATCCAAACCTCCCTTCTTTGGCATGTCAAGAAGTATAAAAGCTCGAAGTGTTAAAGGTTTGGAGTTATGAAAGCACATTAAAAGCTGTAAATGTTAAAAATGCTCTTCCCATTTCCTCAGGACATGGATGTGCTGAGTGGGGAGAGGCAACAGAGAATTGAGCTGTGTTGTTTGGACAGAACTACTGTAGGATCTGTAGCTGTCAAGGAGTGTTTAATGGCACTGGGAATAGTCTCCTTTTCCACATCACTGCCCTGTCTGTGCTCTGGTGATTCCAAAAACAGTGAGGTGGAAAGGGGCTGAAATGAGGGGATATTTCAATTGGCAGTGCATTCAGCAAAGAGGAAAGTGCTTGATCATCTTCCCTTCATGCTTGGTCGGTGTTTGGTTCTTCAGTCTGAGTCAGAGTCGGAGTCCTCATCTGAGGGGTGAAACAAGGAACAAAATTGAAAATGCAAACTGGAAATCCCCCCTTGCTGTGGCTCTGGCTGGGAGAGAGAGGCTGCTCTGGCAGGGTGTGCTTCAAAGGACACAGTGGGTTGGGAATGAACACTTCTGTGAAATGGCAGCTCTTGATGAGGTGATGGGACCCGAAATGGAGTTGAAGGAGTTGGGAGATGCTGCTGAGAGGCCCTGCTGGTATCCTTGCTGCCCTGAGCACTGCTGTGTGCTCTGCACCTCAACACCCCTGAGAGCCAGAAGCTCTGAGATGCTGAGAGATCCCACCAGGCCCACAGAGCTCCATCCTTCTGCCTCAGCACCTGAGAGCCCGTGTGAACACAGGTTTGGGGTCCTTGCATGATCACAAACACCAGGAAGCTGTGTGACTGCACTTCTGTGAGTTCATGTGTTTGTGTCTCCATTTCCAGGGGAATTAGATCTAATCTGTATCCTAATTCTGCACCCTTGCCACCTGATCATCTTCTAAGGGCAGTTCAGATTTAGCTTGTCTCTCTTTTCAGCCTAAAGCTTGAAAAACATGTAACATGCTAAAATCCCCAGAAGAGACTGTCAGTGCTGCTGTTCACCTCCTAGGATTCTATGCACACCTTGGGTGTTTGGTATTGTGGGGGTTTTAAATGGGGTGTCTGGAGGGGTTTGGGATATTTTTTTGTTTGTTTTTCAGTGTGGAGCAGTCCTTTTAATCCATGTAGGTGCAATAAGGAGTCACAGGGACATGGTGCCTGATTTGTGCTCCTGGAAACTGCAAAACAACTACCCCCGTCCTGACCTGAACTGGCTTTAAACACCCACCACCTTCTTATTATCTTTTTCTAAGGGGATCTGTCTGATCTGAAGTAGACTGTAATAGAAAAAAAATTGATAACAACCTTGTTAATTTTATGCTGTTTGACCCTTGGATTTCAAGCCCATTTGCCCACAGATGGTCAAAGCTGATCATAAGAGGCAATCATGATAAAGAAATGATAGAGAAAAGCACTATTTGGACATAAAAGGCTGTGGATTAATGGATGCTCATTATAAGTTACCAAAAAAAAAGTAGAAGTTTGCTTGTTTTTACAGCAAGACATTTTAATAGGGGAAGAACATCTGTGCTGCATGATGATTTCTAGAATTGGATTTGGGGCTTTTCAAAGGTAGATGTTGTGAAACTCTGAGAAACTTCACATTCCTGGCTTGCAGGTTATCTTCATAAATCACTGGAATTCCATTTGCAGCTTCCTAACTGAGCAGAGCTGTGGCAGACATGCCCAAGAATAGAAACTGCTCTAACTGAGCAAGAGCTCTTGCTCCCTGCAAAGGTGAACTGGAGAGGGAAATCTCGCCCTGCAGCTCGTGTCACAAGCAGGAATGTTACCCACCTTCTGTCTTGCGCCCCTCGGGGGAATCGGAGCTGCCCTGCTTGAGGAAAGTGACCAGGTCATTGAAGGTTATGTAGAAATCAATGGCAAACACGATGGTGGCTGCAAACCCAAACACCTGAAAGGGCAAAGTAACACTTAACAACAGCTCCTGTCTGTCAGGGACAAACCAAACCCACACAGGAAAAACTCCTCGGTTTTTTTGGCCTGTGCTTTTCCAAAAAGGCAGGGAAGGGAAATGGTTTGTGACACATTGGTATCAACTGAATCACGGCTGATTTGGGAGCCTGAGAAGTGACCAGGAGTGTCCTTATCCCTCCCCCAGGCTGCAGGCCTCTCTGGGCATGTGCTGGGCATCAGCACTCCCTGCACCTCCACTGTCCCAGGGCACCTCTGCCACCAAGAAATCACCTCCCTTTCTTGGGAAATAATTTTCCACTGCTTTGCAAGGAGATGTGTCTATTGCTGAATGAACTAGACAGATTAAAATGATTCTGGAGTTCCCTCTCCAGTGTCAGAGCAGCAGAGCTGTGCCAAGCACAGGCTGGGTGCTGGTCTGGGAGCCTGGGCTGAACACACTCCATTGCTCCATGTCTCACTGCAGGGACAAAGATTAAACAAGGTTTGGGTTTGCACTGTGGGATGGTTTGGGAAGAGCTGCTGGCTGACACCACTGGGCATTATTCTTCCCAAGCTTAAAAAATGGTTATGCAAATTTTATTTATGTTGCATACATTATTGATGCTTAGAGTCAAGTTGCAGATGCAGAGGCTGTATTGTATTTCTGACCACAAAATGCTGATGGGTGAAGGCTCTCTCCTGGGCAGTCCTTGTACTGAAGGGTAAAATGACACTGCTCTTGTTTCAACTCATGCAAGTAAAACTAAGCAGGAGAGGCAGGAGGTTGAAATTACTAAATTTAGACTGGCCTTAGCAGTTACAGGTTTGGGTTCTTTTTTTTACCATCATCATCATCATCATTATTATTATTATTACTATTATTATTATTCCCTCCATTCAAGGATCTTGACACTCCTTGCAGGAGCATCTAGTAAAACTAAAAAGCAGAATAGGTGCCTTTCCTAAGGGCACAGCTAACACTGAGCAGCTCTGTTAGGGTGAAAAAACTATTCACTGATTCAAGACATGGTTTTCTGAATAAGCAACTATTTCTTCTTTGCTTTAGATAAATTAATTCTCAGTTAATTGAAGAAACTTCTATGACTTGTAGTGGGGTCATATTTGAACTGTTTCTTAAGTACATCCATACTCAGTTCACCACCACACTGAGGTGGAAAGCTCATGCCTACTCACCCCTGCTGCCTTAGATGCTCCATCGCTGTACTTTGAGACAGCAGCAATTGAAATGGCAAAGTAAATAATGGCAGCGGTGACACAGCGCAAGAAATCCTGTGGAAGAAGCAACGGTGCATTCTCAGACTGGTCAAGGATTTCCTCTAAAAACCACCCTGGAATGAACACTCAGCCCCTCTGTTGTTGCACCAGTGGCCTTGCTGGCATGTGACCACATCCTGGTTTGCTGTAGAGGAGGAACTGCTCATCTCTGAAATATTTCTAAATAAGAGAAGACCTGAACCTTGGCATAAACTTCTGCTCTTAATGATTCTGGGATAAATCCTGCTGCTACCCTGCCTGTGTCAGGCAGACCATCCTTCAGCCTGGGAAGGGCTGTGTGGGCCATTTGCCTTGGAGCACAGCAAGGGCTTTAATGGAAAAATCGTTTGAAATGCCTTAAAAACCTCATGTTTGAGCGTTGGGAACTCCTGTGGCACCAGAGGCCCAGGAGATCCCAGCTCCCGTGGGAACAGGTGCCTGTGTCCCTGTGGATGCAGGGCTGTGTGGTGATCTCCAGGGAAACCTGTCTGTGCAACTCCTCACTCAGGAACCAAATACTTGGTTCAGTGTTGGAATAATTTATCCTTCCTGTGTTTACTGCCAGCTCCACCAGCCTGTCCCAGGGGCAGGTGCCTGGTGTGATCCCTGGGATTTGTCCTGCTGAGCTGTGCCCTGTCACACCAGCAGGGATGTCTGCAGTGAGCTTTAAACACAGAGCTGTGCTTCCCAGGGCACAGGCAAATCATGGGGGCTGCAGGAATGGTATCCTCAGCTCTGTTCACAATTAGCTCTTCTGCTTTTCCAGAACAGATGGAGGAGTAAGATCCTGTCTCAAAGCACAAATCCTGCAAGAAACCTGACTCCTCTGAAGTCAGGACAAGGTCAGCTATCTCCATTCTGTGCCTGCAGTATGTTATGGTAATGGCCATAATAAACACATAAGTGCCTTTTTTGTTTCAGTTCTGGAACCAGAGCCATGTAGAAAATGAGAAAATGATGGAACTGAGATTACCAGCTGAGGGCTGTGCACAGTCGTAGCCAAAGTCACTGATACTGTTTTATCTCCCAGTGGCCTTGCTAAAGTTATTTTTATACACTGAGAGCTCTGACTCAAACCTCACTGCAATGAACTACTGATGGTACCAAAAGAGAATCCAGATTGATAAGATCAGTGGGATTTTTTGAAGTATTTGTACTGCAAAGCAGCTGCTCCCTTTGCAGTGCTATTTGAGGCTGCAGAGACATCCAGTGGCCAAGGCTCTCCTGCAGGCCCAGCACTGCTCCAGCAGCCACTGGGCTCTGGCGTGGGCATGAACTGGCTGCAGCTGCCCCTTCCCAGAGCAGCTCAGTTTGCCTGTGGGTGTAACTCTACCCGAGAGTTTGGTCACAGCCTGATAAAGTCTGCCTGTTATCAACAAAACACCTGCCTCCCCCTCTGCAAAGGTGGCAATAAGGAGCCCTCAGCAGTCAGACTTGGGCTGATGCTGCCCCTAAGCCACTTGCCAGGAATTGGGCACACATTCTGTGCTTTGATAAAGCCATGCTTTGTGTCAGCACCCAAAAAGTTGCAGTGCAGAGCAGAGCATAGTTCAGTGTGCTTCTGAACTAGAGGCAGCATGGACAAGTTTCTAGCAAGGCAGTGAAGTTGTTATGGTCACCCTGAACTCCTGGCCAGCCCCTTTCACTCCCCTCACGCTGCACAATTAAATCTGAAGGTTTCTGTTGCACATCTCACTTACCGCCAAAGGCCAGTAGACTCCTTTAAACTTCTCATTAAGCTTGGAGGCGTAGGCAAAAAAAAGAAACAGTGCCAGCAGAAACTCTAGGAGTGGTGCCATCATGAAAGAAGCTGCTAGAGATGCAATATAGCAGATAAAGATGATAAATGACAGCACCTAAAGTAAAGGGAAAACTCGTAGTTATTCGCATGGAATAGCAGAGCTGCAGTCAGCTGAGCAGCTTTGAAGTGTTATTTTCCCTGTGTATTTCTGTCAATGCTGCTGCTGGCATAGCTTCAGCATCCTGCTTTTTTTTATTTTTCATTGGGCCAAATGATTTTTCTTGTTCAGCACAGAATAAATCTGAAGTAATGGTGTTTATTTCCATGTGTGTGAAATCGCTTTTCCGGAGCGCTGGGTGGATTTGCACCTCTCGAAGTCAGTAATTTGCTCTGGATTGTAAACAGCTCAGACAACACAATTCTGAAAATAGAGTGGGGTGTTGCCAAGCAAGCAGAGCTCTAAGCTTTCAGCCGTGACAGCTCTCATTTGAAACACCAAGCACTGCTCAGACAGCCTGAAGTAACTCAGCATTTATAATCTTGGAGTTGAAAGAATGAAGTCTGATGATGATGGATAGAAAAGGGCCAAGAATTAATTATTCTGTGATTTCTGGAAGTGTCTGGTTCCAGTTTTCCAGCGTGGCAGCTGTTAGAGAGAGTAATAGGACAGATAACTCCCATAGATTTGTTTTATCTCCATAATGTTTCCTAACTCTAGTAAATAATAAAAAAGACTTTTTTTTTCCCCACTCAGTTGAAATACCTTTAGAATATGGCTCAAAATACAAAGTTTCACAATAGGAAAACAACTGAAAAAAATGCATTTTCACCTACACCAGGCAGTACCAGAGTGCTGTCCTACACTTCTGGACTGTGTTTGTAGAAGTGGAAGATGAGGGAACCAATGGAGAAGCTCAACACCATTTTCAGTTGTTGTACTGGGGGTTGGTCACCTCCACAGAGAGGTTAGAGTCGTCCTCTTCTACTGCCTTGCATGGGAATTGGTTGCTGTTTCAATCAAATTAGCTTGAAGTAACAAAAGTAGCCAGGATGCTGAATTACACATTATTGTGTGCCAGTTTACACCTGGGCTGCTCTGTCCAGCCTTTCCTCCCAGAGACAAATCTCTGCCTTCCCAAAGCTCAGGGATGCTTTGGGTCAGCACAGAGTGAGCATTAGATTACAAAGACTTTTTTTAAATTTCTAATTCCAAACTGGGACACTGATATTCCTATTCACACAGCACTGAAGATAAATGGATTTTTTTCCCCCAGGTGGCACATCTGAAGGCAGATGTAGCTTCCTGCAAAGGTAATCAAGGCATTTGCCTCATTAAATTTTAGCTCTGTGGACTTGTTTGCTGCTACTATGAGTTCCTGGGGACCACCTGTACCTCAGAAAAAATCATCATTACATTTGAGTGATAAGGCTTCTATAATTACTAACTGGTAATTACTCCTATGAGAGGTCAGTCAACCCTCAAACACATGTATCAAATAAACCTTTTATGTTTAGGGGGCAACTAAGCAGTTCAATCCCACTGAAAAAATTTCTTGGTGTAATTAATTACCCAGCCTTTGCTCTCAGCCTGTGTTTTGGGGAAAGCAGCCAGTGCCTGAGCAGGATGCTAACAGCTGGAGTAAGCTGTTTTCATCCATTAGGACTGGCTGGTGAGGTTAGAGAGGATGTGACATTTTTAGTAAGAGACTATATTTATCTTAAAACATCTATGCATTGTTCTTGTTTCACTGGGTTCTAAGAAACTCAGCTGAGATGGTTTATAGAGCTCACTTCTGCATGGGGCTGCTAGCTTGTAATATCTGCCCCATTTGTTGGTGTTTACCCCATTCTGGTTTGTTTATTGCTCACAGAGCCTCTCTGCAGGTTTTTCTCATTTTCATAAAGGGGAGGGAGCTCATTCCCTGTATCTCATCCTTTGCATGGTATTTTCTTTCTATGAGCTAAAAGTGATAAGAACTTTCTGAAGGGAAGTGGATTCATCAGAGCTTGACAACTCCTAAGAGGAGAGAGGACTTCCTTCTTCCTATCACAGCACCTTAAGCTGGCCACCCTTCCCACCCCAAAGAACAAAGACTGCACTTGCTTTGTGAATCTGCTTCACTTGCATTTCTGGAACATAATTTAGACACAGTTCTATGTTTCCTTGGATTAAAATGAAATCACCATCTATACAGGACATTTTCTTTTTGTTCTGGTGTTGAAAAAATATTGTTTTTTGTGGCTAAATGCAGCTGTGTGATGGCTGAGCTGCAGGGGTGACCAGCAGCAGGGAGTTGGGTTCAGGGCAGGTCCCACTGACTACAGCGATTCCAATGGTAGATCCTTAAACTTGAACCAAACCTGGTGATCTCTTAGGAAAGCATAAAATGCAGTATTAAATAATACATCCTACTGGAGCAGCAAGGAGAGGTAGAGAGGCAAATTTCAGATATGTAAGGTGATGCTTCACAGCAGAGATCCCTTTGATCTGAATTCTGTTTGAGTCAGTAACTCCTGTGCTCTGATTGCCTTTGCACTGAGAAAAAAGCTTTCCTGTCCAAGTGTAAAGTGAAAGGAAAAGCCTTTGTGGTCTGTTCTTACGGCAATTTGTGCCAGGGAAGGCTCCTGCTGTCTCCTTTCAGCCCTGGGCAGGTGTGAGGCTCAGACATGAGCTGAACTCAGGGTGAAACAGGAGCTGTCCTGTGGCAGGGACACAGCAAGGAGCCCCAGCCCCAGGTGCTGGGGTGCCAGGGGATCCCTGCTTCTGGGCCAGGGAAGCTGCTGAAGAGACAGAGCAGTCTCAGCATTTCAACCTTCTAACCGGCTCTGACCCAGAGAAGCTGGAGAAATATTAGTTGTTTATTTTAAAATCTGGTTACCAGGCCAGCTATTGTTCAAACCAAGCCCTGCCTGACTGGTAGATGACAGCAGTGTCCTGCTGCCTGCTCCTCAGCCCTGAAGGTCAGTGACTGTATTCACACCTTCCCCACCCTCAGTGGTGGGACTGAGTCCAGCCTGTCCTGCCCTCCCTCTGTCAGCATCCCCTCGTGAGGAGAGCTGCACCTCTAGGTACACTGAAAGAAAAGGGCACCTTTTGATCCACAAGAAGCCACTTGATTTCAGTAGATTATCGATGGTATTAGGAAAGGGCAAAGACTCTGACGTGTGGTAATTGTTCTGCAGTTAAACATCATTCCTCAGCCTGGAGGCACTCTGAGACTGAAAGGGCCCAAGGAAGATTTTATGTGAAATAAACATCCATAAAATAATGGACTAGATTTTGAGAATGAAGTTTTGAAAGTTGGTATTTTTGGATACCTTAATCGAGGGAAGGCTGGAAGGCACAGGAAGGGAAGGGAGGCAGACCTTGGAAAGAGCCAGAGGAACAAGAGGCAGGAGGTGCCCGAGATGGTGCATCATCTGTCAGGTGATGACCATGGCACTGCAGCTTGGTACTGGCACCTCCTTCTTTACTGTTCTTCTTTTCTGTCTCCTGACATGGACTTTGATGCCAAACTTCCTTGGCAGCTTGGCAACAGCCCTGTGTAATACAAGAGCCCACAAATTGTAGGGTTTTGATGATACTTCTCCTTGTGTAGAGCTCATTTCCTCTTCTGACAGGTGGAATGCACAGACTCCTTGAGCAATATTGGATATTACCTATAACTTCATACCAGTCTTTTCTGAATTATAGAAGTGAGCAGGTGTCTTTTCTGATCATTTAAGTGCACTGCCACTAACACAAACATTTGATGTCATCTTAAAATTTTAAAAATGCACCTCTCCTTGCACAATACAAACCCTGCAGTGCCAGTCTGTACCCAGGAATAATGACATCTACCTATGCACTTTTCTAGACTTCAAGTCTGTGAAAAATCTTGCAAACTGAAAGAGGCTCTAAAAACTCAAAAGCACCTTTCAGAATATATCCTGACCCCTCCAAGCACTGTCAAATGTTCTACTGCACATCAGACTTGTTCTGCACCTCTTTTCCTGGAGCTATGTGTTTCAGGGTCACTTCAGAGAAAGGTCAAGGAAAGGGATCTTGTTTTTCTCACAGTTCTGTATCTGTGCTTAAAAAAAAAAAAAGTCAGCTAGAGAGGAAGTTTGTGAGGCTCCATGCAGTTGCAAGTTCATTTCTAGCACTTTCAGAAAGCACTGCAGCTTCTGGGAGGAAAAAAAAAGTAGCACTGTTTTATCAGTTTTGTCAATTTGTATTTACACAAGGTTTTTCTCTTCCCTTCACTTGGGATTGCACCCTCAGCACTGAGAGCAGCTGAGTCTGAGCTCTTCCTGAGCTGCTGATGACAGGTTGGTGTGACTGCTGCCAGCTTCACTGTGAAGGAATATCTGCATGCAGGAAACTCTAATGCAGCAAAGAGCAGGACAGGAACCTTTCACAGCTTGGCAGTCGTAAAGGTATAAAAAATCCTGGCAAAAAAGCAGCCTGACTATTCACCGAGCTCCTTTTATGTACACTCCCATTCACACAAAACCCTTCTTGGGTATTGTGTTTCAGAAAGCAACTTTCCCATTTAAACCCATGTAATTATTACTTAATATTGTGTTGCTGAGGTTCTTTAAGTGGCCAGGCATTACAGAGTTATACTTTATTGTACAACTGGCTTGCAGTTCAAGGTCTAAACAATAATGCTGACAGTGGTTAGAGAGCACAGTGTCCCTGAAGGGAGGGAGGCCTGAGCAGTGCTGAGGTCATGGCAGCTCCAGAGGCGTTTGTCTCCCCTGAGGAGGGAGAACAGACCCGCTGGAACCCACTGGGAATATGGGGATGCTGGGAAGCCTCTGCCATCACTGCACCAGCTCCTCATCTCCTGCTCCCACCTCCTGCCCCTCATCTCCTGCTCCCACCTCCCTCCCCAGGACAGAACAGCTCTGCCAAAGGCTTTACGAGTGAGCAGCAGTGTCATCTTTTGGACAAGAGTGTGTTCTCGTATTCTTGTCAGACAGACAAAGTGCATCACTCAGTGGTCTCTGTTGTTCAGTTACTACTTCTCTGTTGCACTTGTGGAGGTGAAATTCCTGCTTCCTCCAGAACTGGCTGCAGGAGAGGCCTTCTGGCTACAGACCCTGAGAAGGCACAGGAGCCTCTTCAAAGGAGACTTTGCACGGAGCAGCTGGAGTTTCAGATACGGAGGTCAGTGCAGAGGAGACTGAAAAGACAGGAGAAAGACAGGAAAAGAGGAGAGAAACAGGCACAATGATTTCTACATCCCTTTCTGTCACCACAAAGGTGGCACAACTTTACCTATTGACACTGCATTTTTATAAAAACAAGATAAAATGTAGTGCCACTGCATGCTGGCTTCAGGAGACTGAGAAGATGCCAATTAAAGCAGCTTGAGTGGAACAGCCAGGTGAGCAGCAAGCCACAGCTGGGGATCCTGCCTGGACAAGCCCTGGTGGCAGCATGACAGTGGCTGTTAAATGGTTCCAACACAGGACACAGGGAACTGAAAGCTCATCTCTTGAAGGGTGGAAAAGAGCAAGGATAAGATGCTGACCTTCAACATAGCACCTTGAGTGGTTAGGAAAAATGAGTGGCTTAAGAAGAGTGTTAAAATGTGTGGAAGAAACCATGGCATGGGGGTTGAATAGAAAGGAAAAAAAGATTAACCTGTAAGATTTAAAATGATGGTTAGAAAATGGAAGGAGCAAGGCAGTGAGATTAAACAGGATTAGGAGAGATAGTGAAGCTTATAAATGTATTTGATGCTACTGCTTCTTTCTGGCTTTACAGCTGTCCTAGGTGGAATAAAAAATTCATCAAGCACGTTAGTGGGGAGGTGGACTGGATGTTCCCCAGAGGTCCCATACAACCCCAAACACTCTGTGATTCTGTGGAAATCAAAGCAAAAAGGAGCAGGGAATGGGGAGAGGATAACTTCCTTATCTGAAGAAAATTTGAGATTATAATTAAGCCTCTAGCAGTAATCAGCTCCACCACCAGCCTGACCTGTTCTAGGGGGAAGCACCAGGATGGCCAGTTTACATGGGTACTGCACCATTTACATCAGTACTGCACCTGAACATCCTAAAGATCCTCTGTGTGGAAATATTATTTTCAAAAATGGCTCGAGAGCTGCAGAAATAAAGTGCATTTCTGGGGAACTGCCGAGCTGCTGAATAATGTGACACCTGTAACAGTAATGAGGACCCCGCTTTGCTTTTGAACAAAAGGCACTGTTCAAAATGTGTATCCCTGAATATTATTTCCATACATTTATGCAAAACCCAACCCTACCCCACATTAGCATTGTGTCAGAGGAAGAATGAAATATTCAAGACAAGAAATACAAAGCTAAAGATGAAACAGAGATTTAAACCATGATAGATTTAACTTGGACTCATCTTCAATTATTTGGCACTGCATTTCTCTAATTGGATACAGGCTGCATTTACTCTGGGGGCTGTGTTGTCTTCAAGGGATTCTTCTGGCAAAGCTGAGACAACTGGAGAGAAACTACTGCTGCCTCTTGTCTGCCAGGAAACCACGTCCTGAGCACGTGGGCTTGGCCTGCAAGGAGCACAAGGAAAGCTCTCGGCAGATGGGATTTTAGAGCTGCTTTCAGCCAGCCAAGCCCTGGGGAAGCCCCAGTGGCCTTACAAAGGATAAATCCCTGTTTTGTCAAGACAGAGCAGTTTTTATTACTCCAAGGAGGGATCATCAGTACTTTTCTACGACAACAAAAGGGTGAGTCTGATCTCATGACCAGAACAGTATTCCTCCAATATGTCATCATTCTGAGATGTTAAAAAGCCAGGCTGTCTGAAAGCCATCATTTAGTGGCTGTAAGCTTGTAAAGGAAATTCCAGAGTGTGTTATAGAATGTAACAAAAACACGTGCCAAAGGAACCAGGTTAGCTAGCCTCTGGTATCTTCTAAATGTGTGGGTTTGTAAACTACAGATGCTGCGTGAGTGATGGGGTACCTGGAGGAGGGATGGGGTAGCTGGCATTTTTTTGGTGGAGCTGATAAAGCCCGTGGCCTGTTGCTATCCAGCCCGAGGCTTTCCCCACCACAGAAGTCATCCTGACCTCCTGAGTGAATGCTTTTCCTCTCAAAGCCAGCCTCACATCTGCCTGTTCCCCGTCTCTGTGCCACAGGGCAGTGCCCATAGCCTCAAAAACTCTTAAGAGCTGGTCCCCACCAGGTGGTCACAGACAATTCTGCCTCCTTCTGCCTGTTCCTTATCTTTCTTTTGCTGGAATATCCTTGTTTCCTTCCACTGAGCTAGCACAGTGGATAGCCAGAGACACCTTGCACATCTGAACAGTGCTCCATGGACCTGACTGCTAGTTTGGACTGTCCTGATATTTGACTATCTGCTGCCAAAACTCCAGCAAACTTAGTGTTTGAATTTATCATTATTTCTAGCAAAAAAATTATGTTGAACATCGAATTTCAATCAATGAGCTTTCTACTCAGAAGCTAAATTTTGGTGTGAAATACCCACTCCCCCCATCCCCATGGAGTGAGCAATCTCCTTCCCGATCAAGTGGGTAGTTTCAGCTGTCAGGTTTTATGCCTTTACATGTAAAATCCCAGAAAGTCACCACAGTCACTGCCCTGGTCCTGCTGCCACACTAGAGCTGATCCGGGCCAGGTGTCCCTGGCCTTGTGCCCACCTGGGCTGGTGCCCAGCCGCTGTCTCAGCACCCCAGCGCCTTTCCCTCCGGGCAGCTCTCCAGCCCAAGGGCTCCACAGCGGCCAGCAAGAGCATCCCTCTGAGGTCAGGGACAAACACGGCTCCGGAGGGCTCCGGACAGCAGCTGAGTGACCGGGATGCACAGCCTGATGCCACACACCATAAATTCATCAGTAAAGTCTTTCCTGACGCAGCCAGGACAGGCTGCCCCCTAACCTGGCACCAGCCGATAATGCAAACCGCAGCCGCTGTGGTTACTGGATTCACACTGCAAATAGCTTAAAACGAAATCAAAGCGCTTTTTTACCGAAAAGAGGTCGCCGATAGCGAAACACACGTAAGGCACTGGAAGTCTAACGTGACAAGTTCTGTCTGTACCGTGCTCTGCCTGAATTACGCTAAATCCATTACGCTGTCAGCCCTGCAGTTCCCCCACTCCGGCAGGGCTGTTTCCCCTTGGTTGTTGTCTCCCGTCTCCTCTCGGTAGTTTTCCCCTCAGTTGTTGCTCCCCCGTCTCTCCTCGGTAGCCGTTCCCCAATTTTCCCCTCGGCTCTTGTTCCCAGTTTTCCCCTCGGCTCTTGTTCCCAGTTTTCCCCTCGGTTCTTGTTCCCANTTTTTTTTTTCTCTCTCTCTGAAGGAGGGAAGCGGAAATCGTGACACTGCGGAAACGTGAAAAAAAAAGTTTCAGCATCCCCAGCTGTGGGGGGCGGCCCCAGCGCCCGCCCCCAGGCCCGGGACAATGGAGCTGGGCTGCGCTGCTGCACCGACACCAGGAGCCGGGGGGCTTCTTGTCCCTGCCCCTCCCAACACAGAAGCACCGGGCGCCTGGGGCTGGAAAGGGCCGCTGGAGGTCACCCCGGCCAAACCTCCTTCAAGGCTGGAATTTCAGGATCCAAATGCCTCGGCGGAGGATTTAACATGCAATTCGCATGGCACAAGAAAATCTTTCCGAAGGATGGTTACTGGGTCATTACATTTTTACTTTACTTTAAAATGTACATTTACTCTAATGTACTTTTTTACACTTAGTAAATAAATAAGATTAAATAATGCACTTAAGCTCTTTTTTTTTT
>VXBB01015773.1:261293-280863 GCA_013399915.1 Illadopsis cleaveri | reverse complement strand
CCTCGGGATGCGCTGGAGCGGCTCCCGGGGAGCAGGAGCGGGGTCAGACCCGGGAGCAGGGTCAGAGCCTGGAGCGGGGTCAGAGCCTGGAGCGGGGGCAGAGCCTGGAGCGGGGTCACAGCCTGGAGCGGGGTCAGAGCCTGGAGCGGGGTCACAGCCTGGAGCGGCTCCTGGGGAGCAGGAGAGAGGTCAGAGCCTGGAGCGGGGTCAGAGCCTGGAGCGGCTCCCGGGGAGCAGGAGTGGGGTCAGACTGGGCTCTGACCGGGGGTGACCGCCGAGCCCGTCCCTGCCTTCCTGCCATGCTTGGCTGGGTGAAGGGTCTCGTAAGCTCAGTTTGGCTTGGACAGTTTTTTTACCGCAGTTTTGAGGTGCGTAAGGTGCTTGTTTTGGAGCTGCTCTGTAATTCTCACTCTTACCCCGCCGGGCCTGTGAGCCCAGTGGATGCTGCTCCAACCAGTCTTTCCAAAATTAATTTTTCCCCTGCGCAAACCCACTGAGGAGCAGCAGATGTAGCGAAAATCGGGTGAAAGTGTGAGCACTCACCGTTGGACTTGGCAGTGTCAGGGACGGTGGAGAACTTCAGCTAAATGTGTCAGTCGGTGCCACAGTGTGTCTGTTACATGACCCAACAATTACCTAAAACCTTGAAGGTTGATAATTTAGAAAATAGTCATATTAAGCCATGGAGAACCTAAAAATGTCCTGGAGGATCTCAAATTAAGAGGCTCAGTATAAGTGTTATTAAGACCGCTTCGATTTTAACTGTTGTTTATTTCCATTCTAGATAAGCATCTGATTAAAAAAGATGCTAGAAAGAGAATTGTAAGTATTTGAATTTTGTTCAGAAAACAAAGTAAACACAGCAGTCTCTTTCATTATAATTCCATTATAATTTGAGTGTGTGTGCATTGGCCATAGCTGTGTCACTGTGTAGTGGTGGGTCTGTCACTGGGTCATGCTCTGTGCAAGGCTATGCCTGTCTTGTTCTGAGAATTGTAATGAAATTATGAGAGATCTGTGCAAAGGTTATGAGTAATAAAATTGTGAGGGCTTGTGTCAGGACAGGTGGCATTTTGGGTTCAGTGTTGCATGCGTAGCCTTGCCATTGCCTTATATAACTCCCCTGGGCTATAAATTATTTTAAGGCATTTAAAAAAAAATCTCTTAGTTTATTTTAGTTGTTTAGGTTTCTGAAAATAAAAATGTGACCCCTCTTAAAGTTTAAGCTATCTATATAACGAATGCTGAAATTATTTCTTCAGCTGGCACTTACTTTGAGTTGTGGTCTCTGAGGTGGGTTGTGGCAGTGAGGAGCAGCAGGTGACCCACTGGAACCCCTGGGAAGGGGAAGGGAGCTGTAAGCAGGCAGGGGCTGGCTGTGGGGGTAGCAGGGAGGGAAATAGTGGTGGTCTGGGAGAGTCACAACATCCAAACAGATCCCCGTGAAATAATCCCTTCCCAGTGTAGGGAGCTGGCATGTTGGAATGGGCAGGGTGCATTTCTAACACTGTTCACTGCTCTGCCACAGTGTGGGTCTCAAAGTGACTCTGTTTTTCACCAGATCTGTATCGAGGGCAACATTGCAAGTGGAAAAACAACATGCCTGGATTATTTTGCACAAACTACCAGCATTGAGGTACTGGATGCACATTTCTTTGTCCTTATTTCTGTCACTGAGCAGCTGCTTGTCTTAGATCCAACATGTCCTTGGGTGTGTGAGGAGGGAGCAGCAGGGGGCTGCTGGGGCACAAACCCAACTTTTATAGTCAAATTGCAGCAGAGAAATGTAGATCACATGTGGTATGTACTGGATGCCAAAATACCAGTAAAACCTGTGAATTGGAGTTTGTACCTTTATAAAGTAACAGCAACTCCCAGAGCATGGACATGTTTGGACTTGCCTGTTTGCCATTTCATGTCACTGAAATGTTAGATGGGTCTGGTAAAAGCAAAGAGCTATTATGTAAAAATCCCTATGCCATGTAGCAGAGATCCCAGTGAATAGATGGCTTTTTTTAAAAAAGGAAAACCTGTTAGAACTGTTTCAGGAGATTTCTTAGACTGATCTGGTATTTGATTTTGTGTTGCTTAGAACCAGGTTAGGAGAAGGGCAGGCTTGTATTTTAAACAAAATCAAGGCCAAACCTCAATGACCAATTGTTTTTAATGCTTTCCCCCACAGACCTGGCAACACATTTGGTAATAAGTTTTAGGACTCCTCATAGAAATACTGGGTTGCCAGATATTATTTGGTGATTTAACAGGAATTGTCCTTATGAAGTAATTAACTGTTAATCCAAAAGATAACAGACTTCAATTTGCATACCATGCTGCATTTTTAAGTAGCTACTTAAGTTCCCCGGCTAATGAGATTCTCCTAGGCCTTGACTCTACAGTATTATTGCAGATTTAGACCCTGTTTGAACCAGGCAGGTCTCCTGTTATTTTACCTATTCAGGGTAGAAGCTTTTCTGATCCATTTTGTAAAAGATTTGATTACATTTTGTTTGTTAGAACACAAAAATAAAATGAAAACAAATGTGGTAGCAGTCTGATCCTCTTCCTTTGCTGGCAAATGTTACTTTCTGAGAAATTCATTTGTAAGGGGATGGCTTGTCAATGAAGTGCTAAGTACTCTGCTAAGCTGTTCTTTCCCTTACATTGCACTGATTTTGGCTCAAAAAAAAAAAGAAAAAAAAAAAGGGGAAAAAACCTCTCTCCAGGCTTATGAGGTAGTCTAACCAGTGTTTAAAAATGCTAAGAAGGTGTTGGATAGTGACATTTCTCTATTTTTAGCAGTGTTCATTACTAACCTTTTATGTTACAGAATCCAGTACTTTTTTTTTTAGTGTGATGATACAAGTCCTGAATACTCTGATTTACTGCACAAGTATTCCTTAAAAATAGTTGTACACTAGTAGGGTCATTAAGTGTTTTGAATCAAAGATGCATTTAACATGGAGTAATTTTTTTTAACCAGGTTTTGAAGGAACCTTTGACCAAGTGGAGGAATGTTAGAGGTCATAATATCCTGGTAAGTGGCAGAAATTATTTCTGCAGTTACAGTGACTGTTCTTGTAGCAAGACGTGTGTGATGGCTTTTTATCAGCCAGCAAAACTGCTACAAAAGGTGTGATCCAAATGTCACACAGCAAAAACTAAAGCTCCACGAAGCAAAAGAGCTTCTACTGTGATTAAGACATGTATGTAATAGAAACATTGCATATAAAATGTGGTTTTGGCAAGGACTGGGTGTCCAGTGGGGTGTGAGTTAAAGCAATTCCCAGGAAGGTAAGCCCTGAGTGTGGCAGTTGTTTCTAAATGTGCTTGTGCCTGTTTCAAAGAAGGGAAGGATGTCACTCAAGGTGAGGGGTAGATCTGGTCAGTTAATGTTGTTTGACTGGAGTTCTGTGAACAGTTCTGGTACCCCAACATAAGACAGACATGGAACTATTGGAGTGAGTCCAGAGGAGGCCGTGGAGGTGCTGAGGGAACTGGAGCACCTCCCCTGTGGAGCCAGGCTGGGAGAGCTGGGGCTGCTCAGCCTGGAGAGGAGAAGGTTGTGTGGAGACCCCAGAGCTCCTTCCAGGTCTGAGGGGCTGCAGGGAAACCAGAGAGGGACAATTCCTCAGGAACTGCAGTGACAGGACAAGGGGAAAAGGGGACAAATTGAAAGAGGGGAAGTTTAGGTTGGATGTATGGAAGAAACTCGTCCCTGGCAGGGTGGGCAGGCCCTGGCACAGGGTGCCCAGAGCAGCTGTGGCTGCCCCTGGATCCCTGGCAGTGCCCAAGGCCAGGCGGGACATTGGGGCTTGGAGCAGTCTGGGACAGTGGGAGGTGTCCCTGCCATGGCACTGGATGGGCTTTAAGGTCCATTCCAGCCCCTTAACACTGTATGAATCTGTGATCCTGTGGCTGCTGCAGATAAGGAAAATTCAGCCTGGTGAGGCATTGAGGGCTTCTGTTGTCTTTTGGGTGGCCGAAGCTTCTTGGAACTGTTCCCCCAGGGATGTCCCTGGGTCCCAGCTGCACACTGGCCTTGCTGGGGTGCTGGAAGTTGTCCCTGCTGTCAGTGCTGTGCCTGGGCTCAGCCCTTCTGCAGAACCCCCAGGGTGGCTGAGGCAGGGATCTGTGCTCAGGCTCTGCAATCCGCCCTGTGGACACACCCCAAACCATACTTGCCTTAACGTGTTGAATACCATCAGTGTTAGCACAGGCCCTCTGGAACAGTAAATTGTCCCTCCCAGGAGTTGCTGATGCTTTTCTGATTGTTAGTAAAGGGTGGGGCACGTGTTGCAGGACACCACAGCAGCCTTGGAGCACTGGGAAAGTCTGATCTTGGCAGGGAGAAAAGGAGAAGGTCAGGCCTGTGGGCTGAAGCTGTGCTGCTGGCTTAAAACTTGTCACCTCAGCCAACAGACACTGAATGATGTTTTATTTTGAGTGAGATCCTTCCTCTGCTGTGCAGGGTAGATTGTTGCTTGTAAGTTCTGTGTGTGTGTGGAATTGCAGCAGTCAGAAAGTGGAACAACTACCTGAGAGCTGCTGTGAGGATCCTTTGGGAAGAGCAGCTGCCTATGTTAAAGGACACTTTTTCTGAGGCCCAGACCATACTTAGAACCCTGTATGATTTCTGGATGCACTGGGTGTACTGAGAGTCTGTCAGTGCACAAAAGCAGAGTAGTAGACAGGGTTTTTTTCATTACTTGGTTCTGACTGTTCCATGTGCAGAGTAACTAATTCCTGCTGACTTCAGCCGACCTCCCACTCAGTGTCTGTAGGGACAGGGCCATAATTCCACATCTCCATTGTGGTGAGCAAATGATCACTTAATTCTTGTCAAACCTGATGTTTTAATGCACTTCTTAGAGCAATGCTGTTGGAGGCCAAAAGCTTCCTAATTACCCCATTTCCTGTTGAGCTGTTTGTCCTAACAGAAGTCCATCTGTCCTGCTTCCATCTCTGACCCCAGGGCTTAATGTACCAGGATGCATCGAGGTGGGGGATAACTCTGCAGACCTATGTCCAGCTGACCATGCTGGAGCAGCACACCAGGCCCATGGTAAGGAAACTTCTTCTTTCAATTTTAAGAGTAATTAGATGTGGTTATGAGTGCTAAATCCTTTTAACCTTGTATTCAAGAGTTAAGATGCTGTGTGTGTTCATTCTTTGTTCCTGCAGTGAGGGGGGATTTCTGTGGTGCAGACATTGATGTGCTCAGCGTGTGCTCTGGGGGTAAAACCTCTGCCTCCTGCCTGCTCTCAACTCCCCAAACTGATCCTGCTGTTTGGGCACACCTTCTGGAGCTAGGCTTGCACAAATCTCTTCCTCATTTCATGTCAGTGACTTGTCTGTGATTTCATTGTTTTGAATCTTTGGCAAACACCAAGTAATCTTTTGTTAGAATTCATAGTACTGCTTCGTGCTGTCTAGTACAAATTTAGCCATTGCTTCTTCTGTTTATGCAAAATACTTCCACTGCCATTTTCTATTGCTTTTTCGGGTGGTTTATGTCCTTTTTTTCTTTGTAATTTTTTCTTTTTTTTTTTCTTTATATTAAATTTCAGTTCCTACCTTTTCATCAAGTTTTCTTCATTCTTTTCTCCTTCAAACACCTTTTGTTACATTCTGTGCTGTCTTCCATTCCCTGACTACAAGACCTGGTCTCACATGCCATGCTTATATTTTACTGATTGTTCTTATGTTCTGTTTTCTGAGTTTGTGTCAGGGCAAACATATTTAGGCAAATATGGAAGTGGCACATATAATCATTAGATTTTTGGAAGAGGTGTTTTTCCAAGACATTAGAAATCCTGTTCTGTTGGAGAAGTTCATTCAAGAATTCCTGAGGATTTCCCTGTATTTCAATCTGAGCTTTTTTGTCATTTGAGCCTTGCTGGAGCCATTTTTGTTTCATTACTGTGCAGAAGCCTGGGTGAGAAGTGGCTCTGCTAGGCCCAAGAGTGTCAGAGGATCTCCCGGCTCCAACATGAAGTGCTGCTGGAATACATGCAGGGCTGGCTGAGCCCAGGGCTCTGTCAGCTGGTTATTTCTTTTGAAAGTCCTGTTTTCTTTCTTGAGTGTCCGATGTCAGCCCTGTGCTGTGACCCAGCAGTGCATGGCATGGAGCAGCAATTTGGGGAGCAACAGTTCCCATTGTCCTGCAGATCCCAAGTGGATGGCTGGTTTTTTGTACCCTGAGTTACCTCCCACTGCTGGGTTGAATGCTGAGCACTTAGCTTTGACCTGGTGTCTGAATAACAAATTAGAGATCAGGAGTCCTTGTTTGTTTTGTGGTTGCCACCCTCCCAGTAAGTTTGTTTCTCACAAGATGTAAAAATTGTATTTCATAAGTGTCATATGAGTCTACAAAGAAACAAACATGACAATGTACAGGGTCAAGCTTTATGTTGCAGATTTCCCCCATAAGGATGATGGAGCGATCCATTCACAGTGCAAAACACGTTTTTGTGGAAAACCTCTATCGAAGGTATGGGATGTGGCTTTCTACTTCACTTTCTTGGATTAATTATTTTAAATATATATCTAATCAAATGATAATTTCTTTTGTAATGTGCATTTAAGGGGCCTGTGAAATCTGCCAGTTCTGTGTTGGAGTGGCAGTGTGTTTGGCTGTGCTGCCTGCTTCCTGTAGGACTCTGGAAAACCTTTTTCAGCAGTGCTTCTGAATATTTAGAATTCAGTATTGTTTAGACACCATCTATTGAAGTTGTCTGCTCTCCAGCTGAATATCCAAATCTTGCTTGAATCAAACACATGCTGGAAGGTAAAAAACCATGAGGATATAAAGAATAAGATCGTAGGAGGGAGAGAAGTGGGCAGTGTTATCCAGCCTGGCATCCAGGATTGGCATTTCTTGCAAGCAGGGACTCAAGTCCTGTGCTTTTGCTCAGGTTCAGGATTGGCAGGATCAAAATAGACTGCAGGCCTTGGTAGGCTGTGAGTAAAGGAAGAACAATCACCTGTTACCTGCCCTAGGTATAACTCAGCCATCCCAAACTAACTGAAATAGTGCAGGAATCAGGGTTTTGTTTGGTTGCCTGGGATGCTGACCTTCTGTGAGGAGTGTCTGTGACAGATGAGTTTTAGTGGGTTTTTCAGTGGCCCTGAGGGACAAACCCAGTTTGTGCCACAAGGTGTCATCCATGCTGCACGAGCACCTCTCTGCCACAGGGATGCTTTGGGAAGTGGGGAGAGACACATTATTCATCCCAATCCACACAGTGCAAGCAGCCTAGAATATCCTCCTTTTTAGTTATTGACTTCTTTTTAATGTAGACAAAGTGGTTTTTTTCCCAAAGATCTGGTTGGTATGAGACCAAATCTGTTTGTGTCAACTCTGTGAATTAATTTAATAATAACAGCAATTTTAAGGGCATCTAAGGTGTTTTGTGGCTTCAGCAGTTTTCAAATGTTGGAAAAAAGGCATTTGCTTTGTTTTGTTACAGCAAGCTAGAAGGCAGCTGATAGTACCAACAGCAAGCCAAAAGGAAAGGATGTGTAAAAGGATTATAAATAAAACAAGAAATAATTGAGGAATGTATGAAAGTAGCTGTTTTGTGACACATTAAGAAATGAGTCAGTCTGGCTGTGCTGGGTGAGTTTTACATGTGTGCCAGTGGGTGTGCAGGGTGTGCTGTGGGTGAGCACTGCAGTTCACTGTCCCTCTGAATCCATCCCAAGTTTTGATAGAAAACTGCCTCTGTTCATGCTGGACTTAGGCAGTAAAAATGTGACTTGGCAGGAGTCAAATGTCAGCAAAGTTTGGAAATTTAAATCCCAATTGGTGCCTTTTATATTCCCTGTATCTTTATGGATCTTGAGCCAGAGTCCTCCCGGGATTACCCAGGGAAAGCAAAAGTGTGTTGTCTGCAGGGCAGGTCAGTGCAGAATTGACTTGGATGTATCTGTCTTTTTAGGGTAAGAACAGTGGAGCTTTTTCTTATTTCCAATTCCTTTCAACCTTCCTGTTTCCCCCATCTGTCCTGGAGAAAAGCAGCACAATCAGAGTTTGGCTGATGCAGATCCCTGCTGCCCAGAACTGATGTGCTAGAAGAGCAGCAGTGACCAGTGTTACCCCATTTCTGGGTGGCAGATCAAGAGGGGAGGTGGTACAAACAGGGATTTTGCTTCTTTCCATACTTAGGGAAATATTTTTATTACTTTTGCTCAGTTTTGGAAGTGATCAAAGCAAGTTGGCCAGGTACTGGTTTAGAAATCTGTGGAATATTTTTCTTCAGTCCTATTTTAAATGGTATAATTGGTCTTAATTACTGAGCTGGAGAGCACAGGAGCCTCCCAACTCCATCTTTTTTACAATTTTTCTATTGCAGAAGCGTTCAGGAAAGAGTATGGATTATGGGTTACTGTCACCAGTTTTGAAGAGAGGATACTGTAAAATCAGTAATATTTGACAATCAGAATGTGGCAACAAGTGAAAAGTGATACACTAATAAAAACATAGTATGTGATTCTTAACGTGTCCTCAGTAACTCCCTTTTACCTGAGTTGTCTGATACTTTATTATTATTGCTGAGATAACTTTGGGATATTTGTCTCCAACATTCTGTGCTCTGAGTTCAGAGTTCCAGTTAAGCATATTGGATATTTCACTACTCTTTCCACAAATATTTCTTACAGTGGGAGTAAATTTATTGACACATTGACATTATATTTTTGCTGCCTTTTACTGTGGCTTCTGTAAGGAACTATTGGTGCTGCTCAGTAAATCCAGCCCTTCTGGTGACATGCCCTGGGACAGATTTGAACTGGTGCTGATACAGACAACCTGAGCAATAAATACCATTGAGTACTTTTTTTAAAAATGGAAAAGATTTGATATTTCTATTTTATAAACAATGGTTTATGTGGCCTTCAGTTTGGGTGGGCATAATGTTGGCCTTCTTTTCCTAAATGTTGGAGTAAATGGGGAGGGATTCTGGTCAGGTGGGCAAAATGAGAGTTTGGAGTTGATCTCTGCATGCTGCTCAGTGAGTGATGCCTCCTGTGTTTGTTCAGTGGGAAGATGCCAGAGGTGGATTATGCTGTCCTGAGTGAATGGTTTGACTGGATCCAGAACAACACTGATGTTTCAGTTGATTTGATAGGTAACATCTTGATGGGTCTGGAGGGCTGTTTGTGGGTGGGTTTCCTTTCTGGGAGAAAAAGTAATTCTTGTTTCTTAACTCATAAATAATCACGTTACTCAGTATAAAAGTGAGCACCATCAGTCAGCTCAGGTTTGTGGGTGGTTCATGGGTTGATTCATGGCAGTGCCAAAGGGGAGGTCCAGTGGTGGTACCCAAGCCAGGATCCTTCCCTTCTGTAGTCTGTGAAGTGAGATGCTTCTTTGCTTTTAAAGCTGATCCTTGAACATAACTATTAAAATTTTTGTTCCTGCAGTTTATTTGCAGACATCTCCTAAAGTTTGTTATGAGAGGCTAAAGACACGATGCAGGGAAGAGGAAAAAGTCATTCCTCTGGTAAGGAGTTCCTCTGATATTATATGTGCTTACAAGGAGCTTTGAAAATGGAATTCCAGTCTAAATACTAAAATTGTATCCTGAGTATATTGCCAAAATGTGGTGCAGCTGTTTCACACTGCAAACTTAAACCCTGAATATTGAATTTTGATTTATTTAAAAAAACGATCTGTCATGCACGCTGACTCTCCCAGGTGTTCTATTGTAGTAACCAGTGCACTGTAACTGACTTTAGGTGCAATATTAATCAACTGCTAATCTTCTCTAAGATGTAAAAGTCAATTGCCTTGGTACCATTAAATGGCACAAAAGCACCCAGGTGAAGCATGGATACCTGGGCTTGCAGCTGCTGAGATTTCCCTGGGCACTTTGTTGTGTGCTCTCACCAGGGTGTTTGTGCATGGGAAGTGTCTCTGCTGTGGCTGAAAAGAAGCAACTCCTTGAAAATTGTGAGCTTGAGAATCTGCTTTAAATCAAACTGTGGTGGTGGAACAGTGACTTTCTGTGCCAATTTCCAGCATGGCCCTTCATGCCACAAGGCTTCTAAAGGAGCCTGACCAGACATAAATGCAGGTCCCCCTGCAGCTCTGGGTGAGTGTCTCAGGAGAATCAATTGGCAGTGGAAGATCTGTGCAAAGAGCCAAATTTTGGGCCATGTGAAATTTTGCCTTGAGAATAAATCCTCCTGTAATGGATTTGAAGAGCTCTTGTGTTATTTTGCAGCTCTGCTGAAGAGAAGGAGAGCAGTTATGAATGAGCAATGTGAAGTGGTCTCCATGAAAAAAAACCCCAATTGGTGGCAGGCAGAAGAGCTTTTAGAGGAAATTGAGTTACGAGAAAGTGAACTGGGAATTTTAGGGAAATGTATTGACACAGAAAGTGCCTCCCATGCATATTCTTTGCAGCCTTGCCCTTTTTGTCCTTACTTTGTTGTACTTTTCTCTGTAAAAATCTTGAACCACATCTTACCTGTGGGAGAGAATCATGGTTGCTTGATCTTAAAAGGAGCTGAGAGCCCTGTGCTCCTGTAAGCTGTCTCTTTGAGGTCTTCCTGGAGTGAAACTTTGTACTGGGAATTAATTTTCTTAAAAACCTTCTGATGCTTTTTATTTTTTATTAGTGGAAGATATGTGTTGCAGGCTTTTATATGTGTCTCTTAAGTACTTCCCAAATGGATAAAGATTGCAATGTTTGTGTCATCCCTGGGCATTTGTGTTATTCCAGTGTCTCTTTTCTAGGAATATTTAGAAGCTATTCACGAGCTCTATGAAGAGTGGCTCATTAAACGTGCACTGTTTGAAGTTTCCTGCCCAGTACTTGTGAGTATCATTTTAATTATAACCAATTAGGCATGTGGGGGATTGTGCAGCATTGTTTAGTGGTAAAAGTAACTAAATCTGCTTTTCTGCTAACCTTTGGAGAAGGACAGCCTCAGACAAATGTGATAGCTGTTGGTGTGTGGCATTGAAGTGGGACCTGCCATCTCTGCAGTGGGATTTGAGGGGCTGTTCACTGGGATTGCTCGCAGGATCAGCTGTGTAGCTTTTCAGGGAATGCCAAATTGCCAGCAGAAAGCAGCTTGGGCAGATCCCTAGGAGTATCCCAGTTTGGCTGCACTGGCAGTCCTGTTCTGTTCAAAAGAAACCAAGTTCCATGGTGTCAGGTATTTCCCGTGTTCATCTTCTTTCCAAGGTTATTGGAGCTGACCATGACATGCAGAAAATGATAGAGAAGTATGAAGAAAACCGGGACCAAATACTGAACCCACCTAACAGACAACACCATTTATAAAGCCTGTGACTGTTGTATCAGAAATCATCTACTGAAGTCTGATTTGGTAGTTTTAGTATTTAAATATAATGGTTATTGTTTTAATATTTAAATATAATGGTTATTGTTTTTGCACTATGCTTTGTAGAATGCTGTGGACTTACAGCTCTGAAATTATCAGATACCAGTCAGGAACAGAGTATGAGCCAATTCCCTTTGTGTTTTTAGGTTTTTCATCAGCTTTACTGTGTCAGTTTTGTTCAGCTAAAATATGGCTGTTTCCCTCATTTCCCACTTCATTGCTGCTTCCTAGAAGTAACTTTAATGTCTTTTTTTCCCGTTTTTGTAATGTGAAATAAACGGTTTATTACAACACCCCTGTGAGGGAAGGTACCTGAGGTTTCTCTGAATAACCCCCTTGGGGTGCATGGGGGTGAAACAACCCCAAATGGCTCGGGGGGTGTACGAGGGAGGTTTGTCCATGACAGAGCTGTCAGCCCAGCCCTGGTGCCCAGCAGATCATCCTGAGGGTGAGCACACGGCCGGGATAACCCCAGGGGAACCAGGGCTCAGCCCCAGCCAGGCTGGCTTTAGGAGGGGCAGGGCCTGCCTGGCCCAGCTGATCTCCCCCAGCCAGGTGCCCCTCCTGGTGGGTGAGGGAAAGGCTGTGGATGTGTCTCCCTGGAATTCAGCATTGCCTTTGAGCCCCTCTCCTGTGGCATCTGCTGGAGAAGCTGCAGCCCCAGCTTGGCCAGGGCCACCCTTGGCTGGGATGGGAACTGGGCTGGGCCCAGAGAGGTGGGAATGGGATCCTCCTGGGATCTGTGCTGGGACCAGTCCTGTTGAACATTTTACTGATGCCTGGAGGAGGGCACTGAGTTCACCCTCAGCTAACTGGGGTGGTACCTGTTGGGTGAGAATGGGATCTGGGGGGCAGACAGGCCCTGCTGGGGGCCCTGGCCAGGCTGGGGGATGTGCCAAGGTCACTGCCATGAACTCCAGTGGGGTCCAGGTTCTGCACCTCAGCCACAATGACCCCCTGCAGCCCCACGGGGACATCTGGATGTGGCACTCAGTGCTCTGGGCTGGGTGACAGAGGGGTTGGTTACAGACTGGACTCAGTGACCTCTGAGGTATTTTCCAACCTCAGTGATTCTGTGATTTTCAAACAATTGAATTGCAGTAGAAAGGAGGGGTGCAGCTCTTTGGGTTCTTTTCTGTTCAAGTACAAAAATACCACAAAGCATGAAGGCAAGGGTAAGAGTAGGTAATGGAAATCTCACAGCAACGAGGCTGGATTGTTGGAATTCTGATGTCCATGGTCAGGTTAACATTCACTCTTGATCCCTTGGGGTGGTACCCACCAAAGCAAAGGCTCAGAGGGTTGCAGACATTCCATTTAGCATGGAACAGCTGTATCCCTCCCCAGGGAAATGATTCCTGTCAGCTCTAACACCCAGGGCTGTGCAGAGCCTTTGGGTGGAGCCTCCCTGGCAGGAGCCAGGGCCATGCTGAGGCCTGGGTGGTCTCAGGGCCCCTCTGGCTCCACTCGTGCTCCTGTGCTGGGTGAGCACCATGGACTGAGCAGGAAACTGGCTCCAGGAAGGTGCTGCCTTACCCTGTACTCCCTTGTTCCCCTTTCCAGGCACATCCTGAGGGGCCATCAGGTGCCTGAGGCACAGCAAAGCATTGACTCCCTCCTGCCCAGGCTTTACACACTTCATACCAGAGGTGGGATGTTCATTATTTTACTACTGGAGGAAGCAAATGAAGTGCACTGGGTTAAAGCAGCTTTGTTAAACAGATCTTACCAGTTTGAAATGGTGTTTTGCTCTAATCCTGCCCACATTAATGCAATTTCATTGAATTCAGGAAGTTCTTTTCTGCTCTACAGGACATCACAATATAGCTTAGTTCTGAAGAGAACTGTGCACTGGTAGTCCCACTGAATTCAGTGTAAAAAATGTAAAAAACCCTCAAAACACAGTTTTTGTAAGTGATTGCAGAATGGCCCTGAGGGGTTTTTTTCAGCTAGCTTTTCATAGAGAGCTTATTTTATTTGGGTTTGTAAGATCCCCAGCCCTGGCTGAGCTGAGGAATAGTGAAAATACAGGGTGCATAGGACTGTGTTACTCTTTTCAAATGTTTCTAAAAAAATCCTAGAATTAATTGATTTCTTAACTGGTTTGCATTCTTTGATTTTACTTTTTTTTGTAAAGAAAAACCACAGGTGTTTTTTGGGTTTATATCACGATCAGTTTATTATGACCTGTAAGTACTTGGATAGTAGAGAAAACCAGTGGGGATTTCATTCTTGGACTTGTTAAAGGAAGTGCTGAGTTGCCCTTCACTTGTGCTTTACCCTTTGGAGTGTTGCCTTCAAGGGAATCCTCTCAGTGCAGCACTCAGACTGCTCTCACATTGATTTTCTGGGTAATTTTAGGGGAATGATCCCAGAAGTACGAAATGTATTTTTCCCCTACTGATTCTGGTTGGTTTAGCTGGAACAAGCAAGGCTTCATTAGCACTTTGGTCACTTTGTACAGACATTTGCCAGGCACTTAGTGCAGGACAGAAACATTCAGTTATGTGGCTTTTGGACATCACTGCCCTTGCAGGGTTGTGGTTTGCCTAAAACCCCTTGCACTGAAGGAACCACACCCAGACCAGAACTGCAGCTCCTGTCCTGTTATTTCCATCTGTTTCTTTTCTAAATCACTGCAACTTAATAATGATAAGTACACAGAAAGAGCATTTCCTAGTGAAGTACTAAAGCCTGTGATCCCAGGAATGCTATTGTGCTCCTCTGTTGTAAATCTTTAGAATTCGAGCTTAAGTGTAAGATTTTGTGTGCTAAGTAATTATCTTACTTATTCAGCTTCTTTGTAGGGGGACATCAGATATTCTCAATACCTTCTGTTAAACTTTCAAAATTTTTTCTTCTCTAAGAGTCCAAAAAAACAATTTCTTTGGAAATGGTTCTATACATTCGAAGCTCAGTCACCTGAAGTTTGATCTCAATTCTAATTTCACTGTGGACATACATTTTGCACAGCACAGAAAATGTCACTTAATGGTTTAGTACAGAGAATCTTAAGACCCCAAAGGGATGCCAGTGTTACTTGTCAGGACACAGCCCTGTGAACGCTTTTTGTTCTCAACACCCCTTTCTCACACCCACGCAGAGCTGAGGGCAGTCCTGTCTGTCCCCTGCTGTTACCTTGGGCAAGGTTCTGTTTCTCCTACACTGCTGCAATCAGGGAATGACAGAATTTCAACCATCAGCTGTTCAAAAAGCAAATCTTTATATTTTAGTTCCTGAGGTTTTTCCATGTGTGCTCCTCTGAATCTTTTGGGGATGAAAATCAATTATAAACAATTCATACAAAATTAATTTCAGCTAATGAAAGGCATTTTTTAGCATTCAAAACTGAGCTCCACGTTAGCCACTGTGAAGAAAATTAACTCTAACCCAGCCCAAACCAGCACACATTTCAGTGCTACTGAAAAAGCTGCTTAAAGCAGCATTGAAGTGTCTTTCTTGGTATCAAGTGCATCACAGAATCTCAGAATCTTTAGGGCTGAAGGGACCTCTGGAGGTGACCCAGTCCAAGCCCTGCCCAGGCAGGGTCACCTGGAGCAGGTGACACAGGAGCATGTCCAGGTAGGTATGGAATGCCCCAGAGAGGGACTTCACAGCCTCCCTGGGCATCTGCTCCAGGGCTCTGCTCCCTCCAGGAAAACAAGTTCTTCCTCATGTTGAGATGGAACTTTTTGTGTTTTAGTTTATGGCCATTGCTCCTTGTCCTGCTGCTGGGCACCTCCCTCTGACACCCCCTGGAGATATTTGTATAAAGCAGCACTGGAGACTGAGCACAACAGCAGTGTGCTTTCCTAAATGACTTCAGAGCTGTGTGTGACACAGGCTCTCAGTGCTGGGACCCCAGATTCCAGCTGATCCAACATTCCCACCTGCAGGATATCTCTGATCCTGCCTCTGCTGCTCACTGGGATCCTCCTCTGGGCAGATTTTTTCCTGCCACTAAAATGGCAAAGAATGAGATGTTTTCCCCTTCATTTTAGTGAGGACAACTGACCTGCAGAAAAATTCTGTGAACAACTGGTGCAGAATTAAGTGTCAGGAGCAGGGGCAAGGGAAATGGCAGCTGTAGCTGGGCCTCTCTCTGCTGGTGGCAATGAACAGTTACAATGCTCAAGGCTTCTCTTGGAAATGGTGGTGGTGGCCACAAAATACTTTGGTAACAAATGGAGGCAGATATAAAACCTGTAACACATGTCAATGCCTCTACAAAACCACGTGTTCACAGAGCTGTTTCCCTCTTTAAAGCTAAAGGAATGTTATCAAACTTTCTAAACCTGTTTTCAACCGAAGTCAGGAGGAAGATTAGCTCAGACAGCTTCGAAGGAATGCACAGAGTTAACAGGAGTACACTCCAGTATGGCATTTCTAAGGCTGGGTCTTCCAGTTTAGAAGAATTTACCAGAATGTACTGGACGAGTATTCCAGGAATAGGTTTGTGAAGAGAAAAAAGAAAAGTAGGATGCCCAGCTGAAGAAACCTTGTCTGGCATTAAGAACAGCCAGAAGGAATCTGACTGATGAATTAAATGGATTTAAATTTATAGAAGTTTGCCTACCCTTCATAAAGGTGACCACTCAGGTTTCCTTGTGAAAGGAACCATTAAGAATTTGTGTAACTCTTTCTATTTCATGTCTGAAAGGGTTGTTTTAGAATTGTTTTGACAAAGCCAGTCATGTCCCTGACGTCAGGATCAAGGCCACAGGTGAGAGGACAATCCCCCCAGGTATCAGAAATCAAGCAGTCAGACTCAGGTGTGATGGCACAGCACTGCCTGCTCGGTTCTGTCAATGATGACATAAGGCTCCTGGGTGTCAGTCTCTGGGGAATTGCAGCTCTCCAGCCTCCCTTCCCTGCCTCCAGCAGAGTCAGCTGCAGGCTGCCCCAGGCTGCTCCTGCCCCTGTGTGAGGGCCGCACATCAATGCTCTGGGGGGGGATGTAGGTGAGGTTGGGGGGCTCTCTGACGTGCTTGAAGCACTCAGAAGCTGGGTGTGCCTTAGCAGGATCCATCAACAGTCTCTTGCTGTCAGAACCAGCAGTGGCATCCTCCGTGTGCCCAGCAGAAGAGCACAGAGCTGCAGGTGGCTCAGTGTGTGACGCTGCTCTCCTGTGCAGCTCACCATCAGTCAGGTACGCGTGTTTTATCTGGGAGCGACTGAATTCTCTAACGTGCCTGTCACTTGTTCCTGCACAGCCCACTGCCTCAGGCTGGCCAGTTTCCTCCACTGGATACGTAAGTTCTTCCTGAGCATCCTTGATTTGTAGTTCAGTGAAGGTTAAAGACAGCCCACAAACATCCTCTTCCCTGGGGATGCTGCAGTTTTGGGCAGAGGCAAAGTACTTGTAGGGCAGAGACTTCAACTCAGCGGGTTCATCACCAGGGGCTGGGTCTATGCAATTTATGGCATCGTTAATCTCTGCTTCAATTGATCCTTCTGGGACTCCTGGAGCTTCAAACTCCAAGGTGATTTTGCTGTCACAGGAGCTGTCAGCAAACAAGGCAAAGGCTGGGGGGCCGCTGGCTCCCGGTGACAGTGGCCCTGGCACACGAGCAGCCGCCTCTGCAGCCCCTGGCAGGGCACAGTCCCCGCCCAGCCTGGCCCTGGGCTCCTTCTCCAGAGCCTGCGGGGAGAGACTCTCACTGAAGATGGGCGTCTGTCCGATGACAATGTCGCTGTATTTGATCAGGAAATCCTCATCCGAGCTCTTGCCCCGGAGCTGTGCGGTGCTGCTGCCTTGCCCCTGGTGCCCCTGGAGGCCGCCGGGGGATGCAGCAGCCGCCGGCTGAGCCCCGTCCCCTCTAATCCTCACATTCCCAGCAGCCCCCAAGGAGGCACCACGGGCAGCTGAGCACGTCTGCTGGGGAGCCAGGCACAAAGCTGTCTCACTGGTCCCTTCGTTTCCCAGACTTTCTGTGTCTCCTCCCTGGGGTGTCTGATCTTCCTCACCCTCCTCTCCTCCACGCTGATGTGTTTGTGTTCCCTGCTGCAGGCTCCTCTCCAAATTGCCATGTTTATCCTCATTTGTCATCTCCAGGATGGCTTCACACTCGATTCTTGCCAGGAATATCTCAAATGCAGTCTGCTTCGTCTCCTCGTTGTTTCTCTTTTTGACAAGTGAAAACTCTGTTGCTGTAGTTGCAACATAACCTATTTTCTCCAGGACTGCTTTCACAATATCCTCTGGGAGCACTGGCTGGATGTAGTAGACAAAATTCCCGGTGAAGGTCTGGAACAGAACACAGCATGGAAAAGCTGGTGAACACTGGGGGAGTGGGTGCAGGGAAATGTGAAAGAGTTGATTTCCTAAAGATCAAAAATACATCAAAACTTGCTTACAGCTTTCAACAAACTGTGTTCCAGAACTCTGAGTTTTGAATTGCAGTGAGTGAGGCTTTTCTAACAGCACTATTTTGGCAGCCTCTTGAGCATTGCAGCTTTGCTACAGCACATCAGTTTCAGTGAAGTTGTGCCAGTTTAAACCTGCTGGGGTCTTGGCTAAAAGTGCCAGTATCCAAAAAGGAAGAGAGTAAGGAAGTAATTTTAGTCAAAGTAGAGAAACTCAGAAACAAACCTTATGTATTCAACTGAACCTAAGCTTTTTAAACAAACCGAGATTCACAGAATGAATTGCTGAGGTCTTTTCCTAAACTCACTGTGAATCACATTTCTGAGCTGCTTACATTTTCTTTTCCCATGGTTCAGACTCCTGCTGTGAACCTTACTACCCTTGAATTAATTGCCACATTTTGAAAGCACCTTTCTGAAGAGAGACTGGTCTAACAGAAATATTGTCCAAACACCTCTCTTTGCAAAAGCTGTCTGCAAAACACCAATAAAATGCCACGGCTGTGCAACAACTTGTTGTGCAAAAAACTGTTCAATGTTTGCTTGGTTTTAGAGCTACCCCAGGCACGAGGCCCAGTTACAAACTTGGAAGTGGTTTTTGGTTTTGTCTGAAACTCTGTGACAGGAGAGACTGTTCTGAGCTGGGCATGACCAACTCCTGGCAAGTGAGAACAGAACAGAGGTGGGAATGCAAAGTCAGGATTTCCAGGAGTGGGGTACCTTGTTTCCAGGCTGCCCAGCTTGGACCAGACCAAGGCTGACTCCTGAGCATCAGTGTCACAAGCAGAAGGTTCAGGAGAACAAAACTGATCTAAAGAATGGCCACAGTATAATTCTCAAAGAAATCCGTCAACAGTGCCCTGCACTCCTGACCTTCTGTTCCTTCTGGAAGGGAGGCAGCTGCAGGCACTGCAAGGACATCAGAGCAGGTGAGAGGGAGGACATGGGAAATACTATTCCATATATTTCAGTAGCTTTTAATCAAATCTGTACCTGCACAAGGTACTGCTTGTTCTCCAACTCCTCCCTTGCAGCAGAATTATTTCAGGCCTGAATGAATATTTTCAGGCTGTCTTACACTTTGGGTTACCCACAGTGGTCTTCAAAGTTTAATTTTAATGCAGCCTCGGATTCTTGTGTTAGGAAAAGCTGAAGCCACTAAGTGTAGACCTATCTTATGTTTTGCCCTGTTTTAGGGAGATGAATGAGAATCCACAGCTGAGACGTAAGTGCAGGAAGAAGCAAAAGAAATGGCTTTTGCTCACCAGCACCTGTTGCCAAAGCAAGGGCAATAAGTTTGCATGTGGCTGTTTGGGGAGTCTGTTCAGATTTGGGATTTGTGAAAATGACTGTGTCTTCTGGGCAATGAGACGTGTTCAGTGCCCTGGGGACGTGGGGTGACCGTGACAACAGCATTTCCTCTGTCCCAGGGGCTGTCCCTGCCCACCCACCAGCCGCAGACTGAGCTGCGATCAGGGACCAGAGAGGCGCTGGCCCACCTGGCTTTAGCACCCAGCCACTGGAGATGGCCACTGCTAAAAACATCCCGGCTCATAGGCAGATTTTGGTCAGGGCTTAGCGTGATGAAAGGCAAAGCCTTTGAGAGAGTGGCTTTAACCTTCCCTGCTGTCTCACCACAACGAGGGGCTCCGTTCCCAACCCCCGGAGCTGCTCAGCACTCCCGGCCTCAGCGAGGACAAGGCCTGTGAAGGCCAATGAACACTTCTGAGCAGCCCTGCACCGTGCTGGGCACCCTGCCCTGAGCAGGACGTGCTCCCTGTCCCGAGCAGGGTGCCCCCCTGGCCCCACTCCCAGCACCCTGCCCCGACTCCACCGCCCGGTGCCGCTG
>VXBB01015773.1:237922-256582 GCA_013399915.1 Illadopsis cleaveri | reverse complement strand
TTTTTTTTTTTTTTTTGTTTTTTTTTTTCATAAAAAGGAAGCAGATCTTCCTGTCCCACACGTGGATGTTTCCCAGCTCGGGGTGAGCAGGCAGAAGCTCAGGGGATGTGATGTCTTTAAACACGTATCCAGCCCCGGGAGCTGTGCCCAGCAGGTGCCGGGGGCTGGGAGCGGCTCCCGGCAGGGGAAGAGGAACAAGGGCTGCCCATGAGTGTCTGGGGCCCCTCTGCCCTGCCCGCCCCAGAGCCAGGGCCCGTTCTGGGAGCCCCTCGGTGCCTCACCGTCTCCTGTGGCCGGGCTGGTGCAGGGGAGGCTCGGTGGGAGCAGCCAGTGCAGCCCCGGCCATCCCTGGGACAAGGTGCTGCCGTGCCCTGACCCTGCTGTGCCCGAGCTGATCTCCCAGCACAGCTCCCACTGCCCTGCCACACCGGCCAGGAGCCCACGGACTCCCATCCCAGTGTCCCGAGCTCCATCCTTGGGTTGCTTTTCCTGGCCCTCCTCTCAAAGCTGGGAACGCTGCGGGGTTCAGAGATTCAGAGCTGAGGCTGTCACTGAGCCCAGCCCAGCGTCCCTCGTTGGCATCACACTCCTGCCTAGAGGTCACTGTGCTCACACCGCAACACCCGGGCTCCTTACGGAAAACCAAACTGCTTTGTGCCTGGAAATGCAGCCGTGTGTGGGAACTGGCCTGAAGCACCCTCTAGGATTCCTGTGCCCTTCCCTTGGCTACAGCAAGGCCCGGGAAGGACATGCAGCTGCAGCCTGCACAGCTGTGCAGGTAAAGGCAGCTGCACTTTGGGGACTCACTGCCACCTCTCCACCACTTGTGGATGGTTTCTTTTGAAGAAGACTTGCAGCAGGCTTTGAAATGGCCTGGAAAGCCTGGTACAAAGGAATAATGTGAATATTATTTTTTTTTTGCTTTTGCTTCTACATGGTACTGATAATAACCTTTTTTTAGGCAGTGCTTTGCCTACTGAAACACATCGTTAGATGAAAAGTTATTTAAAAATGCTTTGTTTTCAATACACTGAATGAGATGTACTAGTGACACCTACAATGACAACAAAATGCTCTTTTTCCTTCTGTCCTAAAACATGCAGAGTATCATAAAATCAACAAGTAGGCTTGACTGGATAACATTTATCTTCATTATGTGGCTGATTTCAATGGGCTTTGCAATGCTTCAAAAAGGTCAGATGCATTGCTGCCTCTGCTACTCTTCGATGCTGTGTGATACCATGGAACACTTCGAAGCACAAACAGGGAAATTTAGGTAAACTTGCAAAACCCACTGTAAAAAAATCCCATTGTATCTCTGTTTAAAGATATAAAATTGGTAAAACTTCCAGAGGTTTTATTCTTCCATTGGTCTGAGTTCTTGAGAAGAATTGAAGGAAAGAGCCACTTTGATTGACATGATCTGGGATCTGATGGCCAGTGGGAGAATGTCCCACGTTCCTGTTGGAGCAGCCTGTGCTCACACGCCACTGTCCCATACGGGGGAGCAGCACTGGGAGATCACTGAGATGGCTGAGCTGGGCTGCTGCAAGTCCTGCAGCCTCACTGCAGAATGTGCAGCCCATCCTGCAGTCCCAGCTGCTGCTTCCTCTTCCTGGCTGATACAGATATTTATAGGTGTTTCATTTCTTTGGCAAGGGTCCGTAAGGGAATATGGGGGAGGATCATCTGTGGGAATATATATTTGTGTTGCTCCTGGCCCCACACATTCGTCGTAGCTGAAAGAAAAAAAGAAATGTTCATTAGATTCCTGGGAAAATTGCCACAGTGTATTATTTCAGCATAGCAGAGGCAAGTAAAGTGAGAAGAAAACGAGTGTCTGGTGTTTTGTTCCTCAGCCCACATCCTTGCTGACCCTGCCATGTCAGACACTCAAGAACATAGCACTTAGAAACACCCAGAGATAATCCCAGAAATGCACAGTCACCATAAGTGCAGTGCAGCCAGGGCTCATTCCTGCTCTCACCTGCTGTAAGAGCCAGGTTAGAAAAATCTGGGGGAAGGGAGGTGGTGTTGCTGTTTCAGTTGTGAAATGAGGTATGAGTCTCTAGCAGATATTCCTCTGTGCTCCAGGTCTCTGGAGCTCAGCCAGCACTGCCGGGGTGGGCAGTCTGGGGGGAAGGTGTGTGCTGCCAGGGGCAGCAGGATTCCCTGCTGAGCTGTGCTGGATAACCTGGACAGACTGGTGCTGGGTGCTCTGGGACTGGGCACAGTGCCCCCCCCTGTTCCTGCCAAGAGCAGGAATGCAGGGCAGGTGGGCTGGGGGTGTTCCATGGGGAGCCAGCTCGGGTGCACCCAGGCTGTGTGGTTCTATCTGTGCCACCGGGCTGGTGCCAGGGAAACTGTTCCCTCCTCACTCTGCTCTGTGCCCCCTGGATACAGGCAAGAGCCATAAAAGAGTCACAACATCATGATCTTAAATGTTAGACCTGCTTTGTGGCTGGTCTTTAACCATTCCAGGGTCATTTTAAATCCAATCCTGAAGAAGGAAATGTTTCCTGTTAAAAAAACCCAGAACCCTTTCCCTACTGAGTTAACCTGAAAAACATTTCTGCTGGAGCCAGACAAATTAAGAACCTATTTCCTCAGCCACACTAACTGCTGAGCAATTAAGATCCGGGATATTTCCTGAAAATTGGAATATTGAGCATGTGTCTTCTCAGCAGACTGCAGGCACACATTGTGCCCCTGTACCTGTGTTACTGCCAGGCTAAACCAAGCTCCCAAACCCCAGTCTGGGTGATGGAAATGGTTCTTGGGGGGAAGGGAGAGGTAGGAAAGTGAAATCAGAGTGCTACATAACTAACCTCAAATATCTGTGGGTGTTTTGGGGTTTTTTTTAACCGCTATTTCATCTTACCTTTATATTTATCAGGACAATGGCTTTAAATTCAGACTAGAAAAGTTTGATTTCCCCATCAGAAAATAATATTTCAGATTGCAAGTCTGTTATGAAAACTGTGAATAGGGCTGCTAGATATTTCAATATGTTAAGATATTGATATATATTGATATATAGATATTTCTATATGTTAAGAAGTAGAACTAGGTTTTTTTTTTACAGTATGTGGAAAAGATGTCACTCCAGCCTCTACTGAGCACACTGAAGCTTTCAGACATACGTCTTTGAAAAGTTCTTAGACCTCAGTCAGAGATTGAGGACCTGATGTCCTCAGCTCTCCTTGAGCTCTGTGAGGGTAAAGGAACAGCCACTTCTTGCAGGATTCCTATGAGCTGCATCTTTACTTAATTTACATTTTGCTGACCCAGAGCCCAGTGAATTTATTTAAAATCCCTCCCCAGGTTTTGACTGACTTAATCAGGCTAACAGAGAGCACTCACAGGGTCTGTTAGCATAGGGGAAAAGTTTCCATTCAGAAAAGCCCACAGTAATGTGAGTTTCAAGGTGGAAAATTTGGAATTCTGCTGCCAAGACACAAAAGGGAAGAAGCTTCTCTGTGTCCTGATCCTGGGAAATCTGCCACTGACCTAAAGGAGAAATGGGCACAGTGGGAACTGTTTCTTGCTGCTCTTACCTGATCATCTGCAGATGGTTCCTCTGCCTTGGGTTTAATTTAATGTCTTTCCTGGACCACAGCTCAGCTTTGTAGAACTGAACTGCTGGCTGGGATAAACAGGAAAATGATCCCTTGGGAAGCAGACTTTTAAGGGTCAAGTAAATGGGTGTGAATTATGGTATTGAAGAGTTGGCATTTTAGTGTTTAGTTCCAAATATATTTGGAACAATATATTTGTGTTAGGGCATTTTATCTTTCATACATTATCTCTTTTTCTCCAAAAGTGACTAATATTCTTCCCCCTCATTTTTGGCAATTAAGATCACATTTTAAAAATTGAGAAAGGTAGTAAAAAAAACATGCCAGACTTTCAATTAAACAGCTTTTTGGCAGCTTCACAGCTGTGCCTACAGATTGTTGTGGCCATGGAGAGAATTACAAATAATTCAAATAGTTGTGGTTTTCTTTTTAATAACTTCTTGTATTTCATTATCAGTTTGTGATCTTGATGTTCATTTCCTGTGTTCTTTTCTGTGCATCAGGATATCAGGGATCTTTACTTGTAGGGCTGGCATTGCAGACAGCTGCTGCTCTGTTTCTGCAGATAAGGTTCCTAACACCCTTGGGTGAGGGCAGAATGGACATGAATTAAAGTCATAAAAGAGACTTCAACTTTGTATTTTTCCTTTTGTTTACAAGTGTTTTGTGGGTTTTTTAAAATGCATTTTTGTTGTTGTTTTTGTTTGGGGGTTTTGTTTTTCTTTGTTTGTTTTGTGATGTGATTTTTCCCCCTTCTGTTTAACAGCTTTAGTACTTTGGTTGTGCTTTCTAACTGCTGTTATAGAGGCATTCCTGTAGGATAAATAATGCATTATCAACTCTACAAGCATGAATTTTATTTTGCAGTCTCTCCTTCAAGGAGATTTTAATATGTAAACTGATATGACTTGACAAGATGTTTTTTATTAGAGAATCTAAGCAAGTATTGTAAGAAATAATACCCAGTTGGACAGGCACCCATTGTCCATGGTGGTGGTGGTTGGAAAACCATTCCTCAAAAAGATTTGAAGGATTACTTAGAAAAAATTGCAATAGCAATAATTTCTTGCAGGTGATTAGCAAGTATTGATGTGAGTGATACTGGACTAAAACCTTCCTGTCATTTTAAAATAAAGGCAAACCTTGATCCCCAATCTGGACCTAAATAGGCAGAAAGATTTGGGGGTGGTGGCAGGGGGCAGGGAGGTTGGAGGGTTTGTTTTGGTTTGGTTTTTTATTTTGTATTTTATGTGTGAGTTTTTTCTGGGCCAGATTTCTCCTGGTTTGGGTGCCTCAGTCAGAAGCTCCCAGTTTAGGTGGGGGCACCAGGCACAGCAGGGAAGTGGAAATGGGAGAGAGAGAGGAAGGAGGAGGGTCTGAGACTGCAGCTCACAGGCAGAAATTATCAAATTGCAACCTCAGGAACTGCTAAGGGAATGATACCCACAGAGAGGTGTGTAATGTGTGTGTGTACATATATATATGTGTGTATAGATATATTTATATGTTTGTATATATTTTTACATATATATATGTTTTGCAACTGACAATGCAGGACCATGAAGTGGAAAACCAAAAATACTTGTTCATCTTTTACAAAACCCACCACAATAGTTATATTTTATCTGTCAGATTCACTTCTGTGAAATGTAAAAAGTAGCTCAGACTTGAAGTTCACTACAGCAGTTACAGCAAAATCCTTTTAGATAGGAAAGCAAATGCTTTTGGAAAGTGTTGTGTTACCATAACATAAATAATGGAGCACAGGAACTCATTACACTGCATCTTGTGGGTACCAGCCCTGAAAAAAATCCTTGGCTGCAGTACTTGTGGTGAATCCACTTTAATCCACTGCTCTCTAAAACTTGTATTATCTGGAGGTTCAGTATCAGCAGGCAGTGATGAGAAGGAAGGGGTTCCTGAGCATGAAATGTGCTGCTGTCTGCATGGGTTTGGGCCTTGTTTTCTATTGTAATACCTGCACTGCTGTTGTAGACACACTATTGGGCTTTTAAGGGATAATTTCCCTGGAAAAAGCAAGGAAGGCTGATGTCTGTGAGCATCCTACTGCAGGTAAATGTGATCTCCAGAGTGGGGGATGGTACTCAGAAATGGCAGCAGCTCTCCCAGATGACCTTGTTGACTCAGAGCGTGGCAGGAGTGGCAATAACTGTGAATTTGTTGGATCTTGTCGCAGTGAGTATTAGGATGGGTTTGTTTCCAGGGAAACCCCAAAGAGTTTCTTTAACTGGCTGTCATTCATAAATTAGGAGCCCCTCTCTGGGGCAGGAAGAAGGTTCTGCTGACAGAACTTTAAGATGCAAACAGCAAGAAGTGAAAAAAGGCAGAGCTGGGAATGAAGAATTTTTTGTGCTATAGATGTCTTGTGGATCACTTTGTTCATCTGTTGTACATTCTGACTCTGCTAAAATTGCTCCTGTTGCACTTTTTCCATTTTGCTGGTGACCTGCTGTGTTCTTTTGATAATGGCAAACAGAACCCCTGAATCTGGAACATCCATGTGCTGACAGGTTGGAGCTGTGATGAAACAGCACAAAGGATGTTTAGATGCTGTTCTTACCTAACAGAAAAGCTGAAGTTGGCACAATTGTGCTGTAACTCTCTACAAGAAGGTTCAGATGAAAAACAAAAATGATGTGTTTGATGCCCATGTAGGCAGTTGAGCTGATGATGCTGAACTCTGCCTTCTGTGATGGCACAATTTGCTCACAGCCAGGTTTGTAGGAGAGCAGCCTGGAAATCTGTCCATGTTTACTTTGAGGTGCGTTTTCCTAGAATACCTATTTTCTGTGGTGATTTATTATTACCAGGAGGAAATGTATCAGTTTTGACAGAAGTGCTCCTCGAATGACATTTATCCTGAGCCAGGATATTTTTGTAGGTTTATTTTTGATCCTGACACTTTTCATTTGAGATTCTGATTATATACATATTAATATACATGTTTATTTTAATGTTTTGAAATAGTAAAAAATGTAACCCAAGGTAACTTAACCATTGAAGAGACAGGAAAGGTGGAATTTAGGTTTTTTCTGTCTTTTTTTCTATTCACAGTTATTTCTGGAATTTCCAATTCCTCAGAACTACAAGAGGATTATTTGAGTTAATGAGCACTAAAAGGCTGCATTTTTGTTCTGCACTCTGTGTCAAGATAATCTTGAGGAAGTTATGACTTTGATGGATAAATACTCCAGAGGAAAAATTAAATTCAGTGTAAACTGTTTTCATGAGAACATGTATCAGATGACATTTGAAACCAATGTAATGCAGTTTCATCGTAACTGTGCAGCTTTAAACGATTGAAATAAATGTTTTAAATGAAACAAGTCATTCTAGGATGAAGATTTCATATGATTCAGCCTGACATTATTTTATGCATAGTAAGAACTACTTTGTCATCAGCAGTGTTTGGTCTCTGGATTTCTGTAGCCATTATAGAGTGAAGGATGCTGGGCACTGATTGAGTAACAAGAATCAGTTAAGATAAATAAAAATTTGTAGCTTCCCAAGCTGTGGAGTTAATCCACAAACAGGATTCCAAACAATACCACCAACTCTTGCGTGTCATTGGAACCTGCTGATGTTTGAGGAGATTTTCCATTTGACAAGTTTTGGGATCATATTCCAAGAAAGGGCTTTGCTTAATTATTCCAGGAATGAATTCTGGGCAGGTGAAGGAAATACTGCCTGCAGTATGCAACAGAGAGTCTGACAACTGGAAAATCAGAGAGAAATCCTCTTTGTTTTTTAAGTACAGTCATCAAAGATTTGACAGCTTTAAGTTGTGGTTGCTCTGCATGGCACTGTGGATTTCTGCTCAGAAATCCTTGGTGCTTCCCTTCCATCAGGTGGTGCTGCTTTCACTGCTGCAGGTTTTTTATGCAGCAATAATTTGCACCTCCAGAGTGGAACTGGAGCAGGTGTAAAGAGAGGCTGGTCAGAAGGTGCAGCCTCCCCACAGATATTTTTAATGACAGAAAGTGAAGGGAATTTTGTGCCTCAGCCTCCCAACACACAGGCTGTGGTGTGAGAGTATTTTTGACTACAAAGACAAGAAAAAAGAGAAAGGTGTGTATATTTAAGAGGAATGGAAATGCCACAGGAAGAAACTCTCATGAACTGACTGTAAACAAAGTTAAGCTTGAAATAAGAAGTTTGCCAGAATAATTAGGAATTTACTTTTTCTATCCCTAATACTGATGAAGAGTAGCACTGGGATGTGAAGGGAGGGGCTTTAGAGTGTTTGGAATTTGGAGTTAAAGGAACTGAGAGTTTTAGCTCATGTCATGGTATCTAATGGACTTATAAACCTGTCATATTTCCAGTGGCATTTTTTATCTTACTAAGTGAAAATCTCCATGGGGGTATTGAAGTAAGAGCTGAACTTAACCCCAAATGTCCATCTCATGCTTTGCCAGCTGTCATTGTAATGTGGCAAAAGCTCCTCACCTGGTTTGCTCTCAGGAAAACAGCCTTGGCAAAGGAATACAGCAGATATAGCCAGATTTTGTGTCAGTTCCCTGCAAGCCTAATTCTGCCTTTCAAGAAAATCCAGGAGGCTGGCTTGGCTAACTTGCATCTTCAGAAGTGGGGGATGGAAAAGAATGTCTTAAAAAAGAAAGTCCCTTAAGTAGGCTTTTAAAAATATATATTTAAAGGGAAATTAGTGTCTGACTTTACGACAGGAGCATTTCCTTTTGCCATTTTAAAGTAATTTTTAAATTGATTTGCCCATTTAAACAATGCAGGCTGAACCTGGTTATTGAGAATACTGGGATTTATCAAGCCTAAACAAGACAATTTTCTCTAGAACAGATCTGTGTAGATTAGGCAGGGTGACCAGCTGAGGAAGAGTGAGCCCACAAACAAACCCTCACACAATGTGATATAATATGAATACTGGGATAGAGGGGGCTGAATGTTTTTTATCTCCATGTGCCCTGTGGGAACATTCAGTGGGAAGTATGGAGAGGGCTTCTGTGGCTTCCATTAAAACCATTCCTGAAGGTAAATCCCTGCATCCTCCTGAGCAGTTGTTCCTCAGGGATGGTCTGTGTTACACACTCAGGAGCCTCAGATGCAAAAGGCAATAATCTTGGTTGCCTAAAGCTCTGTACATACCATTAATAGCCAATCACTAAGGAGTGAAAAAGCACTTAGGCAGTGGGGTGAGATGCATTTTCCCTGGCCACAAGGTGAGAAGTTGATAAAATTCCTTTCCTGCCGTGAAATCTCCTCATTGCTGGGATTTTATTGACTCTCCTAAAGAAAATGTAACAGTTTTTAATTTATTTGGACATTGGTTGGTACTGTAATTCAATCAATTTCAAACATGTGAGCTCAACTTATTTTTAACCAGCTTTCTTACTACGTATTTGTAAAAAGATAATTAGCACTGCTCACTAGAAGTGTATGTTACAAAGAACTCAGCAAGTGAACATGAGCTTATGATTTGTCTATAAAGGTTTCATCCCCACAGTGTCAACAGTGTGATTTTACTCACACCAGCACAGTGAATGTTAAACAAAATGGCAAATACTGGATTTACAGGCTTTCCAGTGTTTCTTTCCATGTCACATGGACTGTGATGATAGGTAAGATGTGGCAGGGAGATTGTGCTTGTATTCTGTCCTGGTTGGATGTGTTCAGTTTGCTCATTTGGAGGAATTAGAATTCTGTGGCTTAGAATTGTTGGCAGATCACTTGGATTGTCTTTCTCAGACTGAGTTTCTTAGAGACAAAGGCTTTTCCATGTCTGGTGACACAGACTGTGAACGTTACCTTCCAGCCCTGCTGCAAGTATCTGTACATATCAGAAATAGCTCTGAAATACAAACTCCTCATATTCTGAAACTGTTTGGTTCATACCCCCTGTATTTTGTTTTTATATTTCCCATCTACACTTCATGTAAAATCAATGTGACAGATGCTAGCACAGATCTGAGATTCATTAAAAAGCCATTAACTGTCCTAAAGGGATATTTATGGATAGCAGCACTGTGTATTTTGGGCTGTCAAAACAAATTGACCAAATGGCTTCTCTGTAACCACCCTGCAACTATGGCAGGCCAATGACAGAATTCCATGCCTGGCATCCCTCTAAATCTAATGCAAGAAAGGGATTAGTGGAAGTGTCTGTGGGGACAGTCAGACTGCGTGTCAAATGAAACTTGTGATTTAGAGATCAGAGCAAATATTAATATCCCAAGGCATTTTTCATAGATTAATTTACCAATAACATTTTTTCCTATAAATAGTGTTTTATATAAAGTGTTATTGGACTTCCAGCTGGGGAGTTGGGAGTGGGCAGGCCTGAACAGGGAGCTCAGCCACACTCATGGGGACTGACTCTGTGTTTCATCAGCCTTCCCCTTAAATCCCTTTTGCACTCATTTTGTGGTTTAAAGCTCAGCTATAAAATCTAACTAAAACATTGTTGACCAACCACCCCTTGGCCAAATGAAGGTGTTGTGCTTTCTACTGAAACCACTTCTGGCGTGTGGACTGGCAGGAATGGTGTGAGGAGCCCTGGGCTGCACACTCCTGGCTGGGTGCTGGAATGCAGGTAGCCTTGCAGGCTCTGCCAGCACCAGGTGGATAAAGGAAATTATCCTGGCAGCAGCTGCTGCTTTTAACTCACTGAACTGTCTCATTTCAAAGATTTTTGAGAGTTGTTTACCAGTGCAGTTGCTTTCCTTGCTGCTCTTCATTTCTCTTCTGCTGATGCCACAGCTGCATTATTAGCTTTTGGCCATGCTAGTTTAGCTTTAAGTTACATCTTGCCCTCCAGGAATTAGGAGGAGGAATTACATTCATTTAGGCAGTGCTATGTTTCAGTAAACCTACTCTTCAAAATATTATCATATGCAATGTGATTGATCCCAGGGAGTTTGTATTTTAAATGTACAAGGTCAGGCATGTCTTGTTTCTGCTTCCAGGCCACGCCTGACAGTCAGCTTTCAAATTATCTCCATGCTCTACTAATTAAAAATAGACACTGCAGTGTTATACCATGCAGGAGCATATAAAGGGAGATGTACAAGAATTTTTCAGGCTTTACATAATGTAGTAATTCAGACAGTGCCTCTCACCCACTGTTTTCCTGAACAGTTACAATGGTCTGGAGAATGCATTAATAGCAACTTTCAAAGTCTCCATATAGCTTTGCTTTCAGCCATCTGCTTTCCCTGAAGTTCCCCAAGTTGTGTTGCTAAGATATAAAATTTACGAAGATTTTGATGATTTGCCAAAGCTATTTTTTCTAAAATATTTAACTGCAGTAGCAGTGAGAAAACAGCCAAACCATTAACAATAATCTTTACTTTGGACCTGTGATGCAGGGCTGTAATTACTGGGATGAGCAGAGTTTTCCAGTGTGTGCAGAGTGGATCCTCAGGGACACAGTCCACTCAGCCCAGCAGGGAATCACTGCCCAGGAGGAGGCAGTGGCTGGACACCTTTATGCATCCCAGAATATTCTGAGAATATTTGGGGACACATAAAGGTAGGACATAACATAATTAACCTTTTCCAGGCTTGTTACAAAGGCCACTGGAGAATTTACTGAAAAGCATGGATAATCTGTGCTATCCTGTGTCACTCGTGTCTCCTTCAAACAGAACTCCATAAAGATGGAAAAATCTTTTCTGTGCCTGTTTCAAACTGGAAATGCAAGCATCCTTTGGTATAGTCTTTGATGGTCTGTCTGCTAAAGAAGTAGATTGTCAATTTGTTCTCAAGAATCTGGCCAACTGCCCACTCAGAGTCTTGCTTGGGTGTCAGCTGGCTGCCTTTTATTAGTAAAGACTCGTGGGTGTGGGCCCAAAATCCAGTCTAAATTCCTAAGTGGATTTATATGAAGTTCTACACATTTAGATACCAGGCTCAGAGTAATTTTTCATATGTCAGCTTTCTCCTAAATTTTTACACAATCCCTAAAAGCCCGTTTGTTATATAGATGAGTTGGTGATACATAACGGGCTGCTTGTAGAACGTGCATAGAATAAACAAAGCAAAGATCCATGTCTGGTGTGCTCACAGTGCTGACTTGCTCTATATCACAATCAGAAAAGGGCTGGTCTTATACTAGTTTAACCCAAAACAGAGTCTGCTTGAAAGCAGAAAAAAAAGAAAAAGAAAGGAGGGCATGGCTGTTCAACATTTGTTTGCTGTTTGTAAGACACAGCACTGCAGAAAGGTTGAAGTGATGCTCTGCTTAAAATGATTTCTGTAGGTTCACTGCAGGGAGTAACTGAATTCCTTCATTTCTGGACCTCAGGGTGCCTGAGGCACATGAAGGAGATGCCCATGGCCCAGAGTGCAGCTCCTGTGCCTCACGAGGCTGTTCCTGTACCCTGTGACTGTGGGCACACAATTTAGGAGCTGCTGTATAATTTCTGGAATTTTGTTTGTCTGTTTCCTCTGCTCTGAACACTCTCCAGGTCAGTAATAAATGTAACTTGGAAGTTCTTGGGAAAAGTATGTGTTTTTGACTTTGAAACTTTGACTTGTAAATGCTTTTCTTTCAAAGAAAGACGATTGTAAGTAATTCTACTTGTGTGTTTCATTAGTATGTCATCACTATGATAAATTTTAAGGTGAATATCACTGAATGAGAATTCCTGTCCACATCTTTATTTAGTAAAAATGTATTCTGCTAAGGAAAACTTGAACTTACACTCCAGCTAAACTAGGTCTGTCTGTATTTAGAGTTTTTGTAGTGGGCTTTGCCAGTGCAGAAATGTAACCCTGAGAATCTCAGGCAAGTGCTTACCATGGAGGTGGATCAGGATACATGATGTTCACCTGAGAAAGAATATCCAGGTAGGAGTCAAAATCACAGGCTGGAGGGAACTCCTCAGTGCAGGTGGATCTCAGCTCTGCAGAGGAGCCGCCGGGAGAGAAACCATCTGGGGCTGCAAAACAAGAATTTATACTGGCTGCTGTTCTCCTTGTGCTGGATTCTCAGTCACTCCTTATAACACTGCCATAAATCAGAAAACAAGCCCTTCCTGAGGCACAGGAGTTGTGGATATTTTGGAACAATCAGGTTTCACAGGATATTCTTATTTCCTTAAGAGTAAATGAACACCATCTGCAGATGAACTGTGATGTCTCAGGCTGTGCCACAGGGACTGACTGTACCTTTAGTGCTGCCCTGCAAGGCAGATGGAAGTTCCAAAGCTTTTCTTGTGCCTCAAAGGCTGAAAAGGAGTGTGGGTTCTACCGTGTGCAGCTCCAGATGTTTGTGGGGTAACTGAACTTCCCAGCAGTTGCATCCCTGGAAAGTTTGTCCATTTTGGGAGGGGAGTAAGAGGAGGGGCAGGCGTTGGATTGCTGAGAAAATGCTGTTCTCAATAAACACTGACAAAAATGGGAAAAGCTGGAAAACAGCAAAGAAAAATCATCCTGCTGCCTGCTCCAGGGATTTCTTAGTGCTTCCATGCAAGAGCTTCCCAGCTCCACAATATTAAGAGTTTAGTGCTATTTTCTGTGTTAGAGGATAATTAGTGTGTATCTGTGTCTGTGTAATGTAGTGTGGCACAATTTAGTTTGGGATTATTCTTTTGAATATCTCCCAAAATATGCTTTTCTTTTTCATTTCTCTAGTATTGTTATTTCTAACAAGGAGTTTGAAATTTTTCCTTTCTGTTTTTGCCTGGCTCTAGGCTTTTACAATGAGATGAAATTACCAGAGTAGTAGATTTAAACACAGTGATTTAAGCTTAATGGTCAGTATTTGATCATGCCAAAATATTGGGTCAAACAGTAACTCCAGTTTGGGTTTAACTATTTAATCCTCAATGTAGCTGCTGAAAATTAGGAAAATTGATAATACTGTAATAGTAGACATTAGTTTTCTGGATTTTGTTTTTATTTTCCCTCTGTAGATTGCCCTGGGAGTTTGCATTTCAATTCTTTTGGACTCTAAATTTTATTCCCAAAATACAGATGTTATTCACCTCCCTGGATAAATATTTCTGGAAAAGCCAAAAAGAAATTATTCCTTGCTCCAAGGGGACAAACTGATCCCAGGAGACTTGTTTAACTTAGACAGAAAATATTCCTGGTCCACATAACTAAATGAAGTTCAACTGACTTCAATGGATACTTAATTTGCCTCAGTGAAAACAAGATTTAAGCCAATGCAATTTTTATGTGGCTCACTATTATTGGCTTTTCTACATAAATAAAAAACCCCTCAATGACATGCACAGAACTGCACCCATAACAAACTGCAGGTAGAGGAGCCTGCTCACAGAGGACGTGGTTGTTGATGCTCCACCATTTATCATCATAGTTTTTACTGTCAGAACAATTGCACAGTAACTTTTAAAACTGTTTTTTTTGCCTTAAATAGAAACAATCTTCTGTCATTTCCTTGACAAAGTGGCTTTGTGTCAGCAAAGCCCAAAAGGGCTGAAAACACTACTCTAAAATTAACTCCTTGATATTCCCAAATTAGTTTTTTTGTTGTGTGTTTGTTTTGTTTTATGGATTTTATTTTGGTTGAGGGTAGGAATTGGCATCTTTTTGGCTCTCTAACGATAATGACACATCATCAATGACACTGTTAATGATGGTGACAGTTTAATGATATTTGGGTGCCTTGTTGTTCTGTTTCCAGGCAGATATTCACTTTTGCACTCAGACAAACAGCATTTGCCCAGTGATTGTTGTAGGCTGGTGCTCTCGGCTGAAATGAGAACAGCTCTGCCTTTCCAAGAAATAGAAATTACAGCAAATGCTGCACCAAGGCTATAGGGGTATGTGAAAATGCAACAGAGAATAAATGTTATCCCATACCAAGGGAAATCAGCTGTTCAGGAGCTGCTGTCAGCCCTGGCTGGGTTCTGTTAACCATTATCCATGGGCTGTACTGTGGGAACCCTGTCCCAGCACAGGGGTGCCATTTACACTGCCAGGCTGCCCGTGACTGACCTAGCCCATTATTTCATTTCATTTCATTTCCCATCCCTTGCCCGTGGCCGGGTGTTTTCGCTGCCCTCCCTGGCGGTCAGCATCCCCCGTGCCCGCTCCCTTCCCTTACCGAGCGCAGCCCCCCGGCCCCGCTGCGGGCGGCCCAGCCGGCTGTCCTTGCGCAGGCTGCCCACCACGATGGTGGCACACGACAGGAACAGCACCAGCCCGATGACCACCCCTGCCACCAGCAGCGGGGACACCAGCAGGCTGCTGTCACCGCCGTGCTCTCTGGGGCTGGGGAAGGCGCTGGACGTGCTGCTGTGGTTCGAGGCGANTGTCACTTGTCCCAGGGGTTCCATCGAGCCTCAGCCACAGCCATTGCAGCGCTCCTGCCCTTGGGAAACCCATTTATTACCCGATTCCTGGGGCTGCCAGGAGCTGACTCCAGGGGGACACCTGCTGTAGCTTCTGTTTATTGGGAATATCCTGCTGGAGCCTGTGCTGTGTGACCCATAACTCTGATGGCTTCTTCCTGCCAAGATTCTTTGTACCATGAACTGATTGATGCTGAAAGAACTGAAATGCACAAGGAGCAAAGTGGAAATTCCAAAAGGTGAGCTCCAAGAAGAACAGAGGAATTGCCTGTTGTTAGGGGTGTAAGAAGGCTCCAAGATCTTGTAGAGAAAGTTTTGGGCAAGAATGAACCACAGGAGCCTGCTTTTGTGGCACAGGGCTTGTTTTGATTTGTGAGGAGAGTCAGCATCCCAAGAATCTGATTTGTAGTGCAGGAAGAGACTCATCCAGAGTGGGATTGTTTGGTTGCAACTGCTTTACTCTGGTAAAAGAAATTAAAATTATAAATATATTATTTGAGTTCAATAATAGGCTAATAACTCCAGTAATTATTGCCAAGTCAAACATCCTTTTGAGACAAGCCACAGAGACAGTATCAAAAGTTAAACAATAATATTCCCTTAGAGAATCAATTGATAGCATGATTATACATGGGAATTAATTGCCCAGAGATGTATTTATGGGGGAGTGCATTGCTAATGGGGGGGAAGGTAAATAGAAGAAATTATGGGAAAAAAGATTCAGGATTTTAGCAGATAGAATTCCCCACTCACCCCAAATTAAAACAAAACCTCCCATCAGCTGCTCAGCATCAGTAAACCAAAATTTTATTGATGCAAAAAAATTGTTGGAGACGTCATATACCAAGCTTGGCTGTTGAATCTGGCCTGGATATATTTTTATATCTGGCTATGTGCCAGCTGAACAACTACAGAATTTATTTCTTGCTGAAATCAGGGCTAACAAAATTTTCTCTATTGAGTATTCTGTGGAGTATGTGTTTTAGGAAGTGCAGTGTGCTCTTTACAAGGATAGATGTTATCAGAGAGTTCTCAGCAATGTTTGCTGTTTTCCCTTGAGAGACACCACTTGATGTTTTGCAGTCACAATAAGTTTAGAAAGAAGACAATGGCTCCAAGCCAGTGTTTGTTATCATTGGCTGATGCTTGAGATTGAGACAACCAGCTAGAAACACACACATGAAGCCAGGGGAATTAGCATGCAGTGGAGTTTTGTTAATTTTCTGGAAGCACTTTACTGTTGGCTGAGGATCTTAATAGGCATTTAGGACAGACAGCCAAGAAATGTGCTGAGCTTTTACCAAATGTCTTGTGCCAAAAACCAAGTCTGAATTTTCTGAGAATTAAACTGATGCTATAGCATTAAATCAAAAGTTATGGACAAATGTCCTACTTAATACTCAGTGCAAAGAAGTTTTGGGCATGGGATATGTTTGGGGGGTAAGGCCCTTTGCTAGAACTCAAATTCCTGAAACTCTACAAGATTTTAATTGTGTTTCTCATTTGTACATTTTTTAGCTATCTCTGTTGCTAATGTGTCCAACACACCCTCACTGGATTTCCAAGGCCTTGTTTTTTTCAGGTTTTTGCAAATTCTACCTTTGAGAGATGTAAATATCACAGCAGTGGCAGTTTAAATCCTGGCTGCAGGGATTAACACCTGAACTGGAAGTAGTGGCAGGTAATTTATTGGTAATTTTGGCTGACTTGCAAAGGTAAAAGAAGAATCAGCTTTGTTGTCAGCATGATGATAACATCAGCCTGGGGTGTGAGGTTGCCCCAAACACTGTCAGGCTTGTGGTCATCAATTTAATGTCAAATAGCACTGAAATAGAATTGGTGATAAACTGCTGTCAAGTGGGGAGGAAGGAGGCTGCAGTGAGTGCTTTCAGATCCTTAAAAACTTGGGACAAATTTGCAATGATCCTCTAAACAAGAAAGGCCTGGCTAAGGCCTAAGGCTATCTTTTCTTTTTTTTCCCAGTTGTGGAAGCCAGCTGGAATATCCACACTCTGACTATTTGGGAGATTCCTGTGGTGCTACCCAGTGTGAACACTGATATTTGGACCTGTTTTGCTTTATAGAAGTTCAACAGCTTCAAGTGACTTCATAGAGAAAATACTTTCCTGCACTGGTATTGAGGTGGTGTGGTTTAGTTCAGGACACCCCATTTATCCACCACATGCTCAGGGCTTCCTTGGCTGTCCCAAGTCTTGTCTGTTTTATCTGTTGTTTCTCACCAGCATGAATCTTTCTGGGTTTTTTATGCTTTTAATCTAACTGAACCCAGTCCCTCATATAGACAAGTTATAGTGCAATATTGCTTTTATTAGAAGGAATGAATGAGTCCCCTTAGCCCAGCTCCTAACACAAAATGTACTTGATAAACTTCTCCTGTGGCATCATTTTCAGTTTGACACTGTGAGTCTGATGCTCCAGACTTTACTACTGACTTACTACTGTGACAAACAACAGCACAATGAGATGCTGTGTTGATATAAATTCTTTGGATTTGAATTTTGTGGAGGGGGAAAAGAGATGTTTATATTACTTTTGGCAAAAAAAACACATTATAAATTTTCTCCTCTTATCCAAAACCATCTTCTTTTGATAAACTGTGCATTTCTCCATATAAAAATTCTATGGTTTTTCCTTCAGAATAGAAGTATCTACAAATGTATGTGAAGCCCATAAATAAAACACCACTAACAGAGTGCTAACGTTTTTGTTTTGAGGTAAATTGTATCCTTTCCCATGAAGCTGCAAATTATAAACAATACATACATAAATATGAATATTTTATATCTAATCATCTAAATATGAATTATGTTGGATGTACACATCACGGCTTTTATCCACAATGGGAGCTGTGTAAGTAAGAAGAAACAGCACAGCTGGCACAGGGCTGGCAGAACACTGACTTTAGAGACAGCCCCAGTGCAAAATTGCCTGGACTGTCCACTCAGTGTCAGACAATAAATTAGCACTTTGAAAAATCCCTTAAAAATCAAACTATATTATTTTATTCAGTGCTCCTGCATCTCAACAAATCAATTGAAAAGTCACTGAAGGGGGTATAGAACAGCCCGAGTTTTTGGGTGCATATTGTTCTTTCTCACCTCCTGCTAATCTGCCTTTGAAGGGCAGTTACCTTCTAACCTGGCCATAAGTCATGGGGAAGTTTCAGCTGGGTCAGATCCTGGCAGGGTGAAATGTCCTGGTGTGCAGACATGTCCTGGGAGCTTGGCTCACCCAACATTCAGCCCTTTATTAGGAGTGGCTTCTGTCTTCCTCAGTGCCTTTCACCTGCTTGTACCTCAGGTGAAAGAGAAGGGAGGCACCTACACAGGAATGAGTCTCTTCTCTCCACACTGAGTTGAGTTTGGTGGTGGGTCTTTTACTGTCCTGAAGGCACATCAACTCCAGTGAGGCTGCAACAGCCTCTGGAAGTGATGGGCTTTGTGATGATTTTACAGCTGGATCCTGCTAACATAACCAAATCTGCTCCCCTGGTTTCCAGTGTATCATCCTAATGAAGATGATAATTCATGTTATGACTGGTGAAGAGGGTGAGACATGGAGTGGTTTTGTTTGCCAGGCTGAAAAGTGCATGACCAGCTCCTGGAGGAGTGCTGATATGTTGCTCTGGAAAGACTTTGTGTCTAGAATTATCCACCTCTTCATCCCTGCCAGCCTGAGACTCCTTCCTGAGGGCAGGGTGGACTTGGTGCTGACTTGCTGAACTAGAGCTGAAGCACATGGAC
>VXBB01015773.1:194188-237870 GCA_013399915.1 Illadopsis cleaveri | reverse complement strand
GTGTCTTTGGTGAAATTATTCCCCACGCATCTCAACGTCAATAAATACATACTGCTCTAACAACCATTATTAGTTGTGGAGTTCTTTCTGCGGTGTTTCATGGACAGAACAGAGTATTCCTTGTACCCCTGGGTCAGTAAAACTGTTTGTGGTGCCCCTCCCAGCACCCTTAAATGCACTGCATTAACACAGGGTACAGGACTGGGAAGGAGTAGTGGGAGGGTCAGCTTAGGATGGTGCATAGCACCCTTCATAACCCTTTGGTCTTCAAATAATTGCAGCAAAGCATCTCAAACACCAGATCAATTTAAAGCACGTTTCTGATATCCTTACTTTCTCAGTCCCTTGGATTATGCAGTCTCTTTATCCAGGGAAGGTGAGTGACAAATGTCAGGAAGGAGCTGAGAGCACCCAGATATACTAAATCACTGGAATGATCCAAGATTTTGTTGATTCTGTCTTTATGAACAGTTCCTGTTTGAAGATGGTTTAGTCTGGCCAAGAGTGACCAGTTGGACCCTGCCCTTGTTGCTGCCCTGGGAAATAAATCTCTGGAAATCAGCAGAAATTGCACTGCTTGTTTCTGTGGCACAGGAAAGCAGCAAGGGAGGTGTTGCACAAAAACAAGCTGGGAAAGGGTTTGGATCACAGGAACATCCCTGCAGCCGGGAGGAGAGGAATGTTGCTCAGGCATTGCATGCAAGGGCCCACAGGAGATGAACCTTAAAATTAACTAAAAAGAAATGCCTCTGTTGGATTCAAAGCTATTCCATTGGATCCTGAGGAAGGCTGAAACTTCACTTAGGCTTGATAAATACCAGGGTGTCATCTGCTTATGGGACTAAAAGGAAGAGATGAGTATGCTCAGAACAGGGCAGGTTAATTTGTCATTTTGTATTTCTCTTATTCTCTTCAAGAAAAGTTGAGAAATGAGTGAATGACCAGAACAGTCTGGGAAATGTCCTCTCTATAAAGCACTTTTACACTGGCCAGACAAATAGTATGGGAAAAGGAATTTGCAGTTCAGGAGGCCCAGGAGCATGTTTGGTTCTCTCAAACACAGTTCTCCTTTCTTTAGGCTTTTCTGCTTTCCACACAGAAAATTAAGCTACAATGGATGTTCAATAATAACTCTATAAGGAGTGCTTCAAACTTTTACTTCTTATCTTCTTAACTTCCAGAGCTGACACTTAGTAGTTATTTGACAAAATCAATGAATAAATAATTTTTTCCTGTCAGTTGCTGCACCAATGACATTTTAACAGTTCCCAAAACAGATTATATTCATTATTATTTCTAAAGTTGAGGTAAATCTCCCTATACAAATGGTTAACCAATCTTGCCTATTCATTCTGCTGTGGGCGATACCTCAGTATAATCCAAACCCACACAAATGCCATTAGCCAGGCAGGACCTGTGAATTCACACTCCATTTCTCTGCAGCTCTCTGCAGTTCAAAGACCCTTTGAACTTTTTTACTGCATATATATGTTCTAATCAGAATTAAAATTTTTCACTGATTAATAGTAAAAAATGAAAACCTTATTCAGACCTGAGACTGTGTGCTAGGCATGGCTCAGTTTTATCTGGTCCCACAGCTGAAGGTGAACGTGGGACATCCTTCCAGGCACAAAAGCTGCCCATGACCTTGAGGAGCTCCTCCAAGGCACAGGGTGGCCTTTCCCCTGAGACAGCAAACTCTGCCTTTTCATCCTGTCTGCTGCCTATCAGATAATGACTTTCTCTCCTCTTGCATTGACATCCTTATTATAGAGCCAGAATGAGGAAGATTGGATCACCAGCAGCCTGCAAATTGAGAATGTCAGAAGCAAAGAGAATGTGGCTGCAGAAGGGCTCAGGAAATAAATCTTTTCAGCTGCTGTGGCTTTGGGGTATTATGTTGATGTCACAGCAGCTTGTATAGGTGCTGTTTCAAATTAACAGGAAAAATCTTCCAATTTTCAGATCCATGGTCTCTTTTATCAACATGATAAATACCACTGCAGGGAAACAAATCACTCTGCAAGTACAATAGCCCACTTTCTGATGGACAAGGAATATTTTTCCCCTATTTTCTCATATTCAAACAACTTGGAACTAATACAGTTTTATAAGCAGGACCCAAAGCTATTACTTTTCTCAGAAACTCTGTACTAGGGCTTGGAAATCAGTATGATGAGAATTCTCTTTTATCCATTACAGTAAAGTTACCTTCATAAGCTTAGATCCAACCTAGCTTGGTAGTGACTCGAATAGGGCAAACTCTATAATTTTTGGATTTTTAAGTGTGAGAAACTCTGGGGTTTTTTGGCACACAACTTTCTGATATAAAACTTTGGAAAAATGTTCCAATATAGTAATATTTCTTAAGGTTTGAAACAATATAATGGGCAAATTATTTATATTCTACCTTATCAGTCTGCTTGAACTGTGATCTGAATGTCTCAAGTCTTGTCTTTAGGAGGCTGAGCTCTGTCTGAACTGTATTTAATGTAACCTAAAGAGGATAAGTGGCAGCTTATGGGACATGAAGCCCAGGCAGGAAACATAATCTATATTGGGGCAACAAAAAACCAACCCCAAACCAAAAATCCAAAGCCTTCCACAGAGAAGTTCTTTTCCTTATGAACTTTTCTCTCAACCTTTACAGTGAAAATGGGAAGGAATGATGAAATTGACTCCAGCTCAAATAGTCACAACTGGTGAGCACCTGACTTGCACTATGTGCATTATATGCACTATATGCACTATATGCATTTATGAATCTCCAAATCAGTTATCCACTTCTGATCACTATTAAACTGGCTCATATTTACAACTTTTTAAATGATGGAGTTTTGTATTTTCCTGGTGTTTCAATGAATTTTTCCACTGGCTCTATCAGTCATCATCTTTAGCAGTCCTTACCCTGCTCACAGGGTTCAAAGCTCTGTAATGAAGATCCATCTGCAACTAAATGTTGAGGCTGAACTGAGCTCCAGGGACCAGATCCACCTTCTATACACACCCCCAACACTCCTCCTACAGTGCTTGTGCCCTTGTGCTGCTTCTTATGTATCAGAATTAATCCCATTTCTTTTTCCAGCTTACTTGCCAGTCCTCAGTAGGAGTAATCTACTGAAAAAGCACATAGAGTAATGACTGATTTTTACTTCTTACAAAATAATGATGACTGAAATACTGATCCAGGGAGTTGTGTAAGGAATGGGGCACTGAGATAGAAACCTGTTAACAAATGCTGGGATCCCCAGATCTTCCTTTAGGAGGTGGTATCACATGTGATCTATCTCAGCCTTTCTTTCAAGGTGACATGGATTTTAAAAATAATTAAAATGGTTTGCAGGGGAGTTCTGCACTCCCACATGAGTTATGGTGATGGTGTTGCAGAGTACACAAAGCCTGTAGTGTGATTTACATCATCATTTGTATCTGTGAAAGCTCCAGCAGTATCTGCCTGCATAAATCAAGGGGTTTTCTCATACCATTAAGAAATTATTTAATTTTTTCAGATTTTATCTGAACAGGACTAGGATGTCTGCATAGACAGATGCAGGGAGTCAATAATGGCAAGTCAGATATTGATTCTGGAGACAATTTCAATCACCTGGGTTCTTTGTTGCTGAAGGAGCCACTGAAATACAAGGACACTGAAAGATCTGTGGAAATGAAGCACTCAAACACTGCTATTCAAAAGCCTGGGGGAGGAATCCCTGTTGCTGTAGAACACCCATCTGGTGAAGGGACTGGTCACTGCAGGACTGGCCACAGGGCCAAGGACATTCCCTGGATCTCTGCAGTGTCTGGGGCTGTGTGTGTCCAGCAGGGCTGAGCCAGGCTGGCAGAGCAGAGGACACTCACCCTGAGGGGCTGGGAAAGCTGGCAGGAAAAGCTGCCAGGCTGTGGGGTTTCTCCTGGGGCAGCAAAACATTCTGCTGCCTTGTACACAGAGCTCCTGTTACAGGCTCCACACAGTTCCTTCCTCTAAACTATGTAATGGTGGTTGCTTTTCACTTGAGGTGGCAGGGGAAAGACTTTAAAACCAACAAAAAAAACTCCCCCTAAGCCAAGTGCAGCCTTTAGGAAAGGACATTTATTCACCTTCAATATAAACTGCAGTGTGTATGTGTGAATATTTAAAACAGAAAATGCAGTTCTCACTTCAAGGCCTGTTTCAGCAGAGAGCCACCACAAACATCTGCAGCAGCTCCAGCAGCTCCAGGTGTGCTGGGAAGTCCAGAGGGCTCTGAGCTGTCCCTGGAGAGAAGGCATGCAGAGACTGAGATTTACAGATACCCCCAGAATCAGCTGTGCTTGCTGCACCTTTTCCTCTCCAGGCAGCTGGCAGTCCAGGCTGTAGGTATTCCAAACTGTTCTTAAAAGGAAGCTGTTTATTGTTTTCAATGATGATTTAAACAAGGGAGTATTTCTAAAAGAACAGGAATTTCAGTGTGCATTGTTCAGCATTGCCACCCAGTGAGGTTGAGAGAGAGTCATAATTGAGGGATGCAGAGTCAGGCTGGAGCAAGAACTCGGGCTTTTTCTGTGAGCACACTGTTCTGGAGATTATATTCAATTTAAATAATTATATGCTATGGGAAAGTTGATTAAATTTTGAATCCAAAGGATTTATAAATCCCTTTGTAATGAATGGTACTGCACATAGATGAGAACCCCTGTGATGCCCTCAGAGCTCCCTGGACAATGCCTTAACCTGGAGCACTGGCTGGATTTAAGGCTGGCTGGGTTTTGTGGCCTTTTGAACAAAAGGGATGAGAAAATGCTTCAGTCCCAGAAAATAAGTGTGCCCAGCAGGGGTGGTTCTAATAAAACTATCTAAATAAAAGCTCCTGTAGGGATACTGCCTGGAAGTATCCAGGGATTCCATCCAGCTCCTACCTTCTTGAAGTTCAGTCTATGTTAAAGGTCACTAACTATTGCTGCTTTCATTAATGCCCACAGTGGAAATGTATCTGTTAAATTGTTCTCATTTACCCACTGGAAAAAAATAAAAAAAGACTTTTTGAACCAAGCTATGGGATTCTTGGTAGAGGAACTGGTATCTAGGCTGATGTAATCTTCTATCCCCTTTCAAGTGCATGGGTAGACACATGGAGAAAGAAACAACTTTGTAATAGAAAAGGAAGTAATTTCTGTCACTGTTGTCCTGATCACACACGATTGCAAAGGGATTTTAATCCACATGCTTGCTAACAGCAAAGGCTTTTATCTTGTGGATTAACAAATTTGAAAATAATCACAAAAAAAGAATTTGAAACCCTTCTTCAGATTCCTCTCACCTGCCTTAATTATTCATTTTAACTCCATGCTGCAGGTCAGGGTTACCTTGTTAGGTGCTTAATGAGGCTGAGAGGACCCACATGGTGTGGCCAGTGAAGGAGTTCTATCCAAATTACCTAAATATTCTTCTTCCCTACCTGAAGGCAATCTTGCATTACAGGACAATCAGAATGTCCTTCAGTATGAGGGCAATCTAAGGAGTTTGCATCAGGAGATTGATAAACTCCATCTCAAAGAGACTGATAAACTTAGGTTTGTAAATTGTATTCTGCTCTTAGGAGGACCCAGAATTGCTGGATATGCTGCTCTTCAGTTCTGGTGGGAATGGATCAACCTCTTCAGTTTCTGGTGCATGAACAATCAGATAAAGAGACATTCAGATGAAAAACAAGCTGAAATTTTCTATTCTTTGCATTTGTAGACAAGGAGGTTTTTTTGTGAAGAAATTGACAGCATGAAAATAGCTCCTATTTTATAAGACACTGTAGAAACACAGGTGTGTGAGCTGCAGAAGAGTGAGTGCTGTTCTGAAAAAGGCTTATTCATGGAAGTGATGGAGCACTGAAAGGAATAAAAGGGGGAAAATGGTGCTCCAGGGTTACTAGAGTATTATCAAAGCCCTGCACAGCACAAGGGGATCTGTGGTCTGTGTTGGACACTGCAGAATGACCTTACAGGGAAAGACTCGGGGAAAATCCCATCCAGCAGCAGAGTCCCAGGGCTCTGAACAGCAGCAAGGACCTGGCCCTGGCCCCTGGCTCCTGGAGGGGGCCAAGAAGAGCTCCCAGAGCAGGAATTCACTTTAGCCCAGCCATCTCAGAGGTCCTGAGCAGAGGCTGGCAGGAGAGGCTGAACTCCAGCAGGTCACCAGTGAGGGAGAGTTGGCTGAATGAGAGAGCCAAGGAATGCTGAGACATGGTGGGAGCCTCGAACCTCAGCTGCCTAAAGCCCGAGCACTGCAGTGACAGCTTGCTGAGACTGCAACAAATATCAGTCTAGAAAAGGTGGCTGCTTTCTCTTCAGAGCTCCTGTGCTTAATGTCAGCATGGACTCCTTGTGGGTATCGTAACTGGAAAGGGAAAGAGTGAAACAGCTGAGATGAGCCTCATTAATTATTAAAAAGCTGACAGTCAGTGTGGATCTGCTGTGGAGAAGCTGTGAATTTAGGATGACTTGTTGTCTCAAAGCAATGTTTAAATCTGTGTTACCTCTGAGAAGTAGCTCTTCACCCGCTCCATCAAACCCATGAACTTCACAGTCAATCCTAAATATAATTGTACTGGCAAAATGCCCTGTTAGAATGGCAACGGGAAGTGCACACTTCTCTGATTGTTTTAGTTATTTATGTTTTTTAAAAATCCAAAGTGCCCACTGTCCAGAAGCTTGAGGAAAACCATGAAAATGGGAAAGGCTTCAAATCTCTGCATGTATCAAACAGTTCAACTCCTCATTCTTGACTTGTCCATCACAAGGTTCTGTCGAGGGGTCCCAGTGAGGGTGGTCCCAGTGAGGGTGCTGGTGGTGTCTGTAAACTCTGTTACAGAGATGTGGGTTCCTGACCTGGGGAAGGGAGGGTCCTGCCTTCCGCTGCAAGCTGGAAATGGAACGTGATTTGGAGTCAGGTGTTTATGGTTTGATGGCTTCTCTGGGTCGGTTTTTGGTTGTTTGTGTATGGTTTTGGTTTCTGTTTGATGGGGTTGGTTTGTTTTAAGCCTCTGTTGGCTGCTGAAGATGAAGGACAGACTGCAATGCTTGGCCAAGGAAGGTATGAACTCTCTGCAACAACAAAATCCTGTTTGAACTCCTCCTGCCTTCTGGATGGCTCCTGCATCGGGATTAATTGGAGAAAGGTGCTAGAAATGTTAACAAGGGTGATCACTGTGTTTATTTGGGCTATTTACAGCTTTAGAATGTTCAGCCAGTGCATGCTGACCCACTGGAATTTGTTCTGAACAGCACCTACAACAGGGACTTTCACTGTGATGTTCCTTGTGCTGACAGCACATGAGACAAGAAATACCCTGGTGTGTGGATTATTACAATAATTGATGGATTCATATGTACTGTGTCATTTGTTAATACTATCCTGTTAAATCCTTCTGGGAATGAGATCACAGATTTTTCTAAGTAGCAGCTGCTGCAGGGTTTCCTGAAACCCCAGATTTCTGTGCTGGGCCAAGGAATGCAGGGCTGAGGATACAAACTGATGCCTGGTTGCAACAATATGAGCTAACAATACCTGAGCCTGCAGCCTTGAGAAGGTGTGGGCAGCCCTGGGGATTCAGGGAGTGCTGAGGGTGTGCAGTGAGCTCTGTGGTTCAGAAAGGAAACTCACTGCTCCTGCTCCCCTCCTCAGTCCCTTGGAGATAAACCCTCCCTGGAGATGGGCTGGAGACAGCCCAACAAGGCGTGTGTTTATTCCCCAAGTTGCCCTTTTTCAGTGTTCCATTACCCAAAAGCTCTGCAAAGAGAACCATGAAGGTGTCACCCCTAGAAAATCTCTGTGACTGAGGAAAAAAGGAATGAACAACGACTGATGCAGTCATTTACATCTGCCAAGGTGATTACTGACTGAATGATGGTTTTATTTCCTCTGATTAATTTAGAACAAAATTCCTTCTTTTATTCTTTCCCTGGCCATGGGGAAAGAATAAAAGCACATGTTCCCTGGAATGTTTTTTGCTATTACTCCTCTCTCCAAACAAGTCCTCCTCACCAGCAGCTCCTGAGTCATTGCAGGAGGAATCAATACAGTGCCTGGGCACATTACCTGGTGCATGGGCTCAGTTATCTGCTCATGTCCCAGTTACTCCCAGAGATGAAATTACAGAGCAGCAGCCCCTTCACTGAGAAAGGATTCCAAGGGAGCAGGATGTCCCCAGGATGAGCTGGGGGAATGCTGGTCCTGGGGCAGGCAATGGAGGTGCAGAATGATCATGGCATGAGACCAGACTAATTACTCATCCATGCATGCATTTTTAAGTTAGGAACATATCTTTAATCATTATTTGCCATCTTATTTAATTAGATTTGAATTACACTTTTTTGTTATGGTTGCATTTTTTCAGCAAAGTTTTAATCTTTCTTAAAATTTTGGAAAATTATTTTTGTTCTTAGTAGTAGTATTTTTTCCCTAAACTTCAAAAGCAACTTTAGGCAGAGAAATCAAATTCAAAGGTTTTACTTACTCTATAAGCACTGTCCTTTGGGTTCTGACTCAAGATAATTCCATATGAGCACATCAAACCCATCTGTGTCTCCTACAAATGTGTATAGATCTGTATTATCAAAAATAGTTGCTGTGCTATGATCCCAAATCAAGACTAATACAAAATCACTTTGCCTTATGTCGGCCTTATTTTGCCTTTAATGAAGAGCTCTTCTAATTCTTGTTGGCAGTTTCGACTGATAAAATTAAGGGTTTTTTTCCACTGTGACCTAGCAGAATGCAGCAGGATTTTCAAGTTTCCATAACATGATAGGAGAGATGCTGACTTTAAGGCTTGTTTTATTTCCATTTGTTGGATGCCAGTTTGCCTGTGGGAGAGGGAAGGGGCTGCTGGCCCAGTCCTTCCCTCTGCCAGGACAAAACATCCCAGAGGAGTGTGCTGGGAGCAGAGGTGTCCCCACGGAGTTCTGGGGCTGCAGGTGCCCCTTCTCCTGAGGAACATGGAACAGAGCACTGTGGTTTCCTGTATAACCAGTCAAATGGCTTTTGCTGGGTTCCAGGAGGAAAATCTGTGGGATTATTTTGCATTGTGTCAGCTCCCCTGTTCAACAGCTTCCCACACAGTGAGAGGGGGTGGTCCTTGCTGGACTACACTAAAGGAATTTATCACCTGCAGAGCCAACAGAGCTTTTTCTGTCCCAGTAGAACAGAGGATGTACCAGGAACTTGGCATCCAAGTGCTCTCTGCCTTTTCAGAAGGAAGGGATGAGATCAGTGCCCAGGAGCAGCCCAGCTCCCACCCACACGGGATCCAGGAGGATGTTTAGCTCATGAGACAAGGTAGTTGCTCAAGCACCAAACAATGACCTAAATGTGCAGGATTTTAGCACATAGAGACTTTTTTTGGCTTGTTCACTCCTGATATCCCATGCTGGCCTCTCTCAGGATGCAGTGTGGTGGGGACAGGCTGCTGTGCAGGCGCTGGCAGGGCTGCAGGGACAGGGAGACATGGTGGCACCAGGAACGACAGCCCCACATGTGTGAGTGGAGGAACTTCTGAGGGATTGTCCTTTTGGCTGGTGACTTAACTCTGCCCTCCCCTGGATTCCCTTGTGATTTAATTTAAACTCCAATGGCCCTTTCTGTGGCCCATGATCCCTGTCATGCTCTGTATTCAGTCACATCCTATTTCTGCACATTTTTCCTGCACTTGCTGTGACCTGTGAAGAGGGATGGATTACCAGCACGCTGTTTCCTCAAGCTGAGCAATTACTTTGAATGAATATTACATGGGTTATGTGAAGATAGAAAGTGGGAATAATGAGACTTGCTATGGAAACAGGGTTTTTTTCCACTTTTCTTTTTTTTGATGCTTTCATCTCTTCTCCAGTGGGGATTACTCTGCTATTTATTCTTTATGGTGAAAACATGACAGTTATGTCTGTTAGATTTGGCATATTTTTCTTTATATTCCTTTAAAAATGAGAAATGTAAATTACATTCCTGTACTATTTTTCTGTATTTTGTTTTTATTCTGATGATGTCTCCTTTCTCCAGGCAACAAAAATTAAGATGATGCATTATGTCCATCTCATTCATGCATTTTTTCAGGTGAACTGTCTGTCCTTCTAAGCTCATGTTCCAGAGAATTTCATGAATGGGGGTTCTGTAGAACTTTGCAAAGCCCTGCTGCCTACTGTCTCCAAGGGGCTACTTAGTGTAAGAAAACTTCTAAAACCCAACAGAAGCTTGTGGATTGACCTCTCTGTATTTTATTGAAGTGATTGATCTATCTTGTATTTTCATTGACTGATCTCTGTGTTTCTGCACCAATTATTCACTTGTACATGTTTCTGCTGTGCTGTATAAAATATTCCCAGTACTGAGAATCAGGAGTCCTTCAGCAGTGTGTGCAAAAGAGCCATCTGAGAAGCTCAGGGATTCACACTTTATCCTCTTGGTATTAAGCAAGTTATAAAACAAGAAGGAGAAATGCATCTGTGCACTGCTGACACTGAGCCAGCAGTTTCAGTCTGGGAGGAAGGGAGAGAACAGTGATATTTGTAATCCAGTGCTAAATGCAAATAAGTTCCGTGTCTCTTTCTTCGGGAGATTGCTTCCCTGAGTCACCGGGGTTCATTTACATTCGGGTGACATCTACAAGAATTTTGCCAACACAGCTTATTACTGCAAACATTGTGTCAGTTCTGACATTTCTCTTTGCTGGAGGATCCCCAGCATGGCTCTGTTTGTTCCCGGTGGCAGACGCGGAGTCACACAGGGAGCGGTGCCAGCCGCAGCCGCGCCTGCATCCCGCCGAGCTGCATTCCCCGAGCTCTGCCTCCACAGCCCGGCACGGCCCGCGGGAACAGGAGCCTTTCCCAAAGCCATTGTGCTCTGCAAGCAGGATCGGCGCCTGGAGCTGGCTCCTGGAGCAGACACGGCAGGTCCCAGGCCTTGTTCTGGAGCGGAGGCGCACACATGTCACCGCGATGGTGACAGAGCTCACTTCGGCACTAGGCAGCTCCAACCCCAAACAGGAATTCAGATTAATCCAGCACTCCCGGGGCCAGACAACTGAATCCATGGAAGAGAAAGGTTGTTTTTATCCCTGTAGCTGCACTGTAAGGATGCTGAATTCCCAGACTCTTTTTTCCAGTCTACCTCCCACAAGTGTGTGTTAAAAAGCTAGGGAAGGAGTCAGTGCCAGGAGTTACCTGAGTGAGATCCTCAACTCTTTGGTGTTCCTTTCCTTTATCCCTGCTTTGTGCACTTCCCTGGCTACCCCACGCAAAGGATTGAGGCAGTTACTTCCACTTCCCTCCTCAGAGAGGGCATCCTCAGGGTTTCTTTCATTTATAAACATCATTTAGGGGTTCTGCGAATTGCTCTCGTTAATGGGAGTCATCAGTGACACTCAATAAGAGATATCAGAATATTTTCTTGTCTACCACTCCATACACTTTGCTCCTGCCCTGTTCATGTATTTATATGTAATATGCATTTATTTGTCACTCCCCTCTGGGAAACAAAGTCTGGCAGCTACAAACACTTCTCTTGCTATGCAATGATGGGAACAAGTCTCTTCTGGAACCCACTCAGATGAAACCAGCCACATTATTTCAGTTATGACTCAAGGCAGGTTTGAATTTAGGATTTTAAGGAGGTGTTATGCCCCCTGGCCCTGCTGGCTGTTTTCTATTCACTCTGCTCACTCTGTATTTTTTGTCTTATTCTCAGTTCTACAGCATACAGTGTTTTCCACTAACTCATATTTCATAATGTGCCAAAACCTGGAGTCTGCTATTTTTTATAAAGACACTGAAGCTGGGCCTCAGTTGAGGAAGGTGCTTATGTGCATAGTTTGTGCTCTGTAAATGGATCCTTGATTTTATTCCTACAAAATTTTCCAATTCAGGAGGCACTGAGATTCACATTCTAAAACTGTCATCATTCCATCCCTTTAGATTGTGGGAGAGGGTTTTGCCTTGCTGATGGGCTTGTCTTGTTTCCAAAGTTTGTATTATAGAAGTGTTAAAATCAAAATTACCAGAATATTTGAAAGCGCTTTTTCTGGAATTCATAGATTCATATAACAGATGAGGGAAAAGGCATAGCAAAGCAACTCCTTTAACAAGAACAGTTTCTTGGCTGTGTTTGTGGGTTTATGGAGCAGTTTTTACAGGCTGTCTTGATAGAAACTTTTAAACTGTGGTTTCTCCCCTGAAAAAGGGCAGCCATTCAGAGAAATATGTTAATATATTTCAAAATATAACACTACTACTGATCATTTCTCACTATGAAACAGAATTGGTCATTCTTTACATCCTGTCAGATATTTTACCGTCGTTATGTGTATCTTGAAAATGGCAGTATTTAGCAGAACTGTGCATTTTCTAAGTTCATGGGACAAGGGGAGTCATCATCACAATGCCTGTCCCATTTCAGGAGGAGCCGGCACTGCAATCTTTGCTTGTCCCTGCTCCTCCTCCTGTGTTAAGGCTCCTGGTTTCCCCCAGCCATTGTCAGTGCTTCCAGGGGGGAGGCAAAGGGGCCACAGCCCTGCAGGTTTGTCTCTTGTTTCCTCTGGGCCAGAACTCTGTGCTCAGTGGTTGTTTCCTAAGCCCTCTATTCCTTTTAGCCTCTGAAAAGATAAGCTGTCAAATCAGAGATGCAAAACCAGATAAAAGTTCTGCTCCAATTAACAGTTACTCGAGGGCTATTGCAATTATGTCCTTTGTTCATTTCTGCTTACACAAGTTGGTAGTGTGTCAGTGGGATTTTCTGTATCAGGCAAGATCAACAAATACTGACCCTGAGCAGGCAGTAAAATACTCATTAAATAAAACCCAATGCCAGCAAATAAAAGAGGAAGAATATGCTGAATAAACATAACTGCTGGAAGAAGCAGTCTTCCAAATGAATCCTTAGAAAGGATAAATAAAAGTTGTAAAGGAAGAGGATACTGTTGTCATTAGTGTTGATAAACCAGACTAAGGTAATCTGTGGAATTTATAAGCAGCCCAGCAGCAGGATTTTTGTAGGCAGTAGGCTGCATTTTGTTGTGGCAGGAAAACAGTAGAAGGTGATTTCCACAGCAATCTAAATTCTCCTACTAAACACTGATAAATGTTGTGAATGCTCCAAAGAACTGAAACCTGTCTGGAGGTCACAGCCTGTGACTTTGCAAGTGAAGAAGAAATAAGAGTTACAAGTAGCAGTGAATTCAGAATTTAACTGCCTGACAAAGACTGCTTAAACTGTCAGTACAACAAACAGTGTGATACCTTAAGGAGGCTGAATTAGTCAGCGTGTTTATCAGAACTGATTTATTAAGTTGCCCCCAAACTTGATACTGGTTGGGTTGTTTTTCACTTTCCCCCATCCCTTTATATTTTCCTTTGGGATGTTTGAGTATTTTTCCTAATAGAGAAGATTGTACAATAAAGGTATTTCTGAATATAAGGAATATAATTTTGTTGCTTCATAGAAGTGCTAGGGTACTATGATACAGCAATTTGCCAAGCTGACAGGTACAGTTACATTCATTTGCTGAGTGAAGAAGTGAAGTTAAAGGAAGCTGAAATGACTTCTCAGAAGGAAATTGGCAGGCAAGGGGCAATCTGGGCCTGTTGAGTTGGGATTCTTTCCTGTCAATGCCTCTGATAACCTTTCCATTTGTGTATCCTTCAGTGGTCCCTTCAAACTAGGTTTTCCCATCTCTTTCAGTGGTGTGTGACAATATCCCACAGATTAAGAGCAAATAGTCCCCTACTTTTGGAACCTCACTTTGGAGCTTGTTTCAGGAGTTTCTTGCTCTCCCATTTGGACAGTAAGAAGAGCCTGGATGCACCTGCAGGGAGGCTGAACCTCTCTGAAATGCCCCTCCTGAGTACCTGCCTGTCTCTGACAATCTGGAGGTCTGTGTGCCTTCCCTGGAACTGCTGGCAAGGACTGGGAGATGCCTGGGTACAAATTTGTAAGGGAACTGTGAAATTGCAAATTCCTTTTCTTCAGCTGGGCGAGCTCTAAAAGGGCATGCAATGAAATTAATGGAAACACAGAATGCAGTCATTAGGTTAACATTTAATGTTTTCAGTATTTAATATTTCAAGTTCTGCTATGTTTATTCAATAGATGTTTCAATAACAGTACCATGCCTCTCTTGAAATCAGCTTTTCAGACAGGAACTGTCCAAAACTCAGGTTTGGACGGTGTTCAAACATATTTTCCTCAACAATCTCTTGTTTTGTTTTTTGATTCTGTTCACCATCCTGGTGGACTCCAGGCAGGATTACCTGGAAAGGATTTTCCATGGGCAGGATTATATACATGATTTTCTATAAAGCTGCTGGAGAGGGATGGAGGATGGAGGTTATTAATCCCTAAGGCCTGAGGTGCTGCCCAGAGAGGCAATCTGGGGGCTTGGCTGAGGAGATGCTGCTCTTGGAACAAACAGAAACCTCCTGTTAATTTGAGCTTTAAGTAAAATCTGCATGACAGAATAATTTTAAACTTTTGTGCAGTGTTTAATTACTCTACTAATAACATGAGAAGAGTCAAGTTACATAAAATAAAATTTGAGATGAAAGCCTCCCCTCATGTAACCCTTGGGACTGGGAGCAATGATTACACAGGTTGTGATTCTCTTTGGCTTCAGTGGGGCCAATTCTTTGGTTCCCATGAAAATGTATGTTTAAACCTGAAGCAGAATTTTACCCTTTCAATCTACTTTCTCATGGTTTCAGGCAAGTCTAGATAGAAAATACAGCCTAAAAAAAAAGGACATAGGTAAACTGAGACACTAAAAGGCAGCTCAAATCTCTGTGTGCTTTAGCTTCGTGCTAAATGAGTGGTGGTGGAGGAGACAAAGGGGAGATGAAGGCAAGAACATCTTAAGTGCTACAGGTCAGCACCACTTTTCCAAGAGTATTTTTGAGAAATGTGTGGCTAACCTTGAGCAAAGGTCATACATTTGATTTCCTCTTCCAGCCAGGGACATTTTAGCTTGTTTTCTCAACTGGAACAAATCCATGCATTGCTTCTAGGGCAGCCTCCCCTTAATGCACACAGGCCAGTGCTTTTGGTAAGTCCTGGAAGTGGTTCTACTTCCCATCAAGAGGATTTAACAGCAAAACCCATCCTTAATCAGAAAAGAGAGCACAGGAAAGAGAAAGGGAGAGGAGGAAAAATACAGGAATGTGGTTTTTTCATCTGCGGATTCTGGCTGACTGAGCCAGAAAGGAATAGGCAAATACATTCATACTTGCAATACACTTGAAACAGTTCATGATCTTTCCCATTAGGCTGAATTTCATGGTAGGTGCACATTAAATGTAATACTTTTATGCCAGGGCTTTGCTTCCTAAATGCTAAAATTAAACTCTCAGAGTAAGCTAGGAAGTAATAATTGTTTCTGAAAGCCAGGACAGCTATGGAGGGTAAAAATTAACTAAATTCTGTGGGCTTATCCTGCAGTATGAATTTTTTATTTTTTATTTTGACATTATTTTTTTCTTTCCAAATCAGTCAGTATGATTATAAGAATTTATTTCCTAAGTTGCTCCTGAACTGCATGCTGATTTTTTTTCCCTTTCCTCCCTCCTTTATCTTTTTCACCTAGAGGAGACTTTCCCTAGGCAGGATTATGTGTGTGATTTTCTATAAAGCTGCTGGAGAGAGATGGAGGTTATGAATCCCAAAGGCCTGAGGTGCTGCCCAGAGAGGCAATCTGGGGGCTTGGCTGAGGAGATGCAGCTCTTAGAACAGAAACCTCCTGTTAATGTGAGCTTTAAGTAAAATAGTCACAACAAATTAAGTTTTTCTATGCAGTGTTTAATTACTAATAAAACAGGAAGAATCAAGTCATATTTGCTTTTTTTCTTTCTGCACGAAGGCGCTCCTGTGCAGAGCTGTGTGTGTTTGTGTGTGCACACATCAGCTGTGGGAAGCACACGCTGAGGGCTGTGTTGGAATCCTCCCCATTAATCACACACGTGGCTTCTCAGGCTGCTGTTGGTTACTGTGATGCCCTGAAGAGCCTTTCAGGAATTTTGGAGCCACGGCTCAGCACACTGGGACTGATATTCTTACACAGCTATAATGCCCAGGAGCCATGGCTGGAAAATGGCATGTGTGAGGTGCTACAAAAAGAACAAAGATTCCCTCCTCCCACATTTTTCTTGTTTGATCCACCACTTGCTCAGGCTCTTCCTGCCAGGCTGGTTTGTGGCAACAGCACAGATGTTTTCCACCTTGCAGCAATATGCTGAACATATGATGGAAATCTGTCCTGGACTCCAGCCTCCCTGGGAAGTCCACTCTTATTCTCAGCAGACACTGTGGATGCTGATTTTGAGGACCTAAGTTTTTCCTCTGTTCCGTCCCTAAAAATTCACTTCACTGTGGCTTGCTACAAAGCTTGTTTGCTACAAAGCTTTTCTGCTACAAAGCTGTGAATTCTCTTTGTTTTACAAGCACCATTCGGTGTGTAAGCCCTGGGGAATCTCTCTCCCTGTCTCAAACAGAACACATGGGATGTCTCTGCCATTTGCTCATGATTGTTCAAACATAACTGCCAAGAGCCCCAGTGTGACCAGACTGCCCACAGCAGTGGTGGATCTAAAACCCCATGGCTTCATCCCTGCCCACAGCAGTGGTGGATCTAAAACCCCATGGCTTCATCCCTGCCCACAGCAGTGGTGGATCTAAAACCCCATGGCTTCCTCCCTGCCCACAGCAGTGGTGGGTCTCCTCAGAACCCCATGACTTCATTCTCACAGCTGTGGCCTGAGATTTCCATGAGTTTTGTGATAGTAAAATTGGTGTGATATGGCTGAGAAAGAGCTGCCACATTTGGGTTTCCCTTTCCTCAGTATTTATTTCTGAACTCCTTCCTTAGCATCTCTTTTTCTTTGTCCTTCTCATTTCTGAGATCCTGCATGGCTGATACAAAGCAATCTCTTATCTACTGAGTGCTGAGGCCTCCTGGTCATTGCTGTAGACACCAGTGAATCTGATTTTATCAATGCCAGAACAAAGGGTTTCATTCCCTCTGAGGCCCAAGAACAGGAGTCCAGGATATTGGATTAGGCACTAATGGCACAGTGGGCAGGAGGTTTTTGAGAGTAATTTCCCTTTCCCTCTGTCATTAATCTGCTTCCCTGGCTGATGAGCTGCCAGTGTTTTAAGAAGCAGATCTCATGAATATTCCTTAGTGACAGGCCAATCCAGAAGTTCCTGCAGTGAATGCACTGTGGGCACATGTAACAGACTGAGGAACTTGGGCATTTATTTCTCTGTTTAAACAGAAAAGCTTTTCTCAGACCAAACCCAGAACTGGACTAATAACCTTCTAATGGGTATACAGTGGGAAAGCTTTTTGTTTTCAAACCTGCACAAAGCACAACCTTCCATGCTTTGGGATTCTAGAATCTGAATTTAGGGTTTTGTTTAAGGGCCTGAATAATCACACCACAGCTGTAGTTTAAACCTGAGTACCATCAGAGGTGATCCAGTCCAGTCCAAAGCAAAACCCCACCATGCTTCTGTGATTCATTTTTAAGAACTCCAGCACTGACAGGAATGATTGACCAGTTTTCAGAGTGATGGGGGAGTTTTTTTGGGGCAACAGGAAATACATCCCAATACTTCAGTGGCTATATTGTATCCCAGTTTTCTGGGTGACTGGTCTGCTCTGTTAGTTGATAGCTGAGACTGAATTGCTGGGGTTTTTTTCCAAATAAAGTTGCACATGGTCAGCTTCCCTGGGAATCCCTGTACAGCTGTAATCCACCAAAAATTCATGATCTCAAAAGCTAATGACAGATTTGCTTCTGAGTAGAAATAAAAAGTACCTAAGTCCTGCCTGTAGGCATTTCCTGAGGGGTGAACTGTTTGTCAGAAGCTCCTGAAATTGTTCTCATTTTCCAGTTTCATGTATGTTTGAAAGTCAAATTATTGTACAGAGTTTTCAACAGGGTTTCAAAAGATAAAGGAATTCTTTAGGGTGCTGCATTACCACCAGTTGCCATTACTGTTCATAACACAAATAGTTTTATGAGTGCTGTTTCAGCCTTACTGAAAAGATATTTGGGTTTCTGGAAAGCCAGAGGTAGGGGAAAGAATTGGAATAAAATTGAAATAGAGCAGACCAAAATAACACAGTAAAGCATGTTATCAACATTGAAAGGCTTTGTGACTTTGATAAATATTCCAGATAATTAATTTAAGAGACAGAGCTCTGCACACTGTGTGGCTCCATCACCATCTGCCTGGCACTGTAATCAATAAATTCTATCACAAAATTGCTTTGCTAATTACATGGAACACAGTCTGGTAGTAGTACCTGGAGGGTTCATCCACTGGCCTCGTGAGTGCTGTGCAATATTTGTGTGTCCAATCCTCCCATGAGAAGTAGGATTGTGATCCCCATGGCACTTAGGGACACATCCCTCTCTCTAGAGGACAAGGTGTGGGCTTCCTGTGCTCACACATTTTTAGGCTGAGGAAGTAATCTCAAACCTACTTAGTCAGGGTCAAGCTGTTAGCAAAAACAGATGCTGGTGAAGGTCTTCTACCTGATAATTTTTCCCCTTTTGCTGGGGGTTACTCTCCCTGCGATTCTTGAGGTTCACAGAAAACTTCCTGATAAGCTGCAGGGAAAATCTGAGGAGCTGACTCAGCCTCCAGTTCAAATATAAAGCTGTCCTTCCTGGCTGGTGATGAAAAAGAACTTTGACAAGGGCTGTTTTCACAGACAGCTGCAAAGGTGGAACATGGCTTTATTCTGCCAGATTGTTACAGTGTAGAAATTATTTATTTGTAACACACTGAAAATGGAAACGTTAACCTATCTATGCACTAGTTTTACATTATGATTTATTATGAGAATTACAAACTTCCAGCCCAGCAGAAATTAATTTCAGAACATCTGCTCAGCATCCATTGAGGCACTTGCAGTCAAGGAACACCATATTGCATAGCAGAGATTTGGGCTACAGGTTTGGGTTTAAAAAAAGCCTAAACAACAGCTGTATCCTTCCTTCTCCTTTGCAGTTAATTCATCATAACTACAGTGAATAAGAGGTCCTGCTGCACCCTGCTAATGTGAGTCAGAAGCACACAGAGCAGTGGGAGCACTGCTGGCTACCAGCACTGGGATTCAGAAAATATTGTGTCACCTTTTGTCCTTGAAGAAACAGCTATTTAGCAGAAGGTTCCAATTTCCACTGGGAATTTGTGTGTGAATGTGGGGGATGCAGATGTGGCCTCTAAACAGATGTGGGGAGATGATGGCCATAGGGTTTTAGTACTGACACTCTGATAGCTGTAACTTTATAGAATGCTGCACTTGCCTGTTGTTAAAAAAACAAGTTTAAAGTCACTTAAAGCCATTTATCAAATGACTTTTAGGTTGTTGAAGTAATAACATGAAAGTAGATTTTATCTATCTATCTATCTATCTATCTATCTATCTATCTATCTATCTATCTCTATTCCTGCTTTTATCTATATAAAATCCTTTTCAATTAAAAAAAGGTGACAATCCTCATATCTCTGAAAACCTCAAAATAAATAAACAACAATCTTAGCTGATAGATCTATTTGCATGTTTATTAATCAGTGTCCTTAAGCAGCAGGAGAAATTGACCAATGATACACAAATAATGGATAAGTGATATAACTGACATGAGCTTTAAAGGTATCTATTAATAATGATTTAACAGAAAACCTGCTATAAGGGAGCTATACTCCCTTCTTGGTACCTGGTTTTTATTATTTATGGGTTTCATATGAAGTAGATGAAGTTTTTCTTGACCAAAATAGAAAATAAATTAAATTTCTGAATTGAGATACCATTAACAGTAAAGTATATGTAACAAATCTAAGATGAGAAAGAATAATGATAACTAACATGTAAAAGTCAGGTATTTTCATTCATGCTTTATGGCTCAAGGATGTAGTTCTTTAAATGACTGCTGCCTTCAGAGGCCAACACAAGGGTCTTGGATCCTGTCAGGAAGTCCTAAATGCCCTAAAATATATTAGGATGAAGCAGGTATATCAAATATTCCAAATACCAAATCTATTCTGAAGGAACCAAGGTGTTTTCTACTGTATGGGCTAAATGTTTAGATATCAGTGTTACAACACCAGAAATAAGAACAGTGAATGACTCAAGTGGAGTGCCTCTATCCTGCACACAGATAGGAGGAAAAGTCATAAATATGATACATACAGATGATATCTATTTAGATATATACTCATCCCTGAGATATTAGTTATAGAATTATATACCTTCCATAATGTTACCTATACATTAGTCACAAAGGTGGGGCTTTTATACTCAAGTACTTTTTCATGTGCAGATTTAGCCACATGTTCATTATGACTTCCTGATGTGGATACAACTCCTGTGGAAATCTGCCTGGCAGCCTTTGGATTCCATGTGCCTCTGCTCTGCATTCCTGGGCAGGCTGGCACTGAGGGAATGCTGCACCAGGGGTAGTTCAGCCCTGCTGGGGAGCTCTGCTGTGCCTGCTGCTCTGCTGACAGGCCTTGCACTGGTGCCTTGGCAGCTCCCTGGTCTGGAGAGTGTCTGTGTCTGTGGGGTGACAGCTGTTGGTGCCTCAGTGCTGACACTGCTCCCAGGGTCCCTTGTGAAGAGTCAGTGTGTGAAGACTGAAGATCATCAGTCCTTGCACTGACAAATAATGAATTTTCCTCCAGGCAATTTCTGAGTTCTGTGCACACCTGTAACTATTGCAAATGCCCTGTTGGTTTGGAGTCTTAATGACTGTAATGTGTTCAGAGCAAACCTGTGAGTACTTGACTCTTATTTTGTCAGCTGTCAATCCTGTAGGTTTTTATTAGCACGGAAGTGACAGCTTTGCATTTAGAAAAAATATATTTACATATATTATCAAGATTGTTGCCAGTCACTACTTTATGCACACCTTTCTAGAAGGGCAGAAAATAACACATTCTTATGTGCAATGTAAATTGATTAAAGGTTATCATGGGATCCTGGCAAAATGCAAGATCATCCAAACTGGTGTGTTCCCATTAAACTTTCCACAGCCACACCCAGTATGTTTTCTCAGAGGAAAAACCACAGCCCCATGTTTGGCTGTAATCTCTGCTGAATTCAGAGTGTAAGAACCTGAGATCTCACCTAAATTCAGGTCTTAGGTGCCTCCCATGCACATTAACTTCTATCTATAGGAATTCTCAGTATAAAGTCATAATCTTTGTGTTCCATGGACCTGACCCAGACGCTGCTCTATTGTCAGAGTGTTGTGTGGGGCTGGAACTGCTCTGGGCAGCCTGGGAGTGGGTGGTGCTGAGCAGGGATGGTGGTGAAGGCCTGCTGTCCACACTCCACATGTCCAGAGGGTTTTACTTTGCATTTTTCCTCCATGTATCTCATGCCCATTTGAGGATGGGGTGTACTAGGCTCACTCCTGAATCTCATTTTTTGGGTTACTTTCACCTGAAGTGTCTTTACAGTCCACTCTGCCATTGTAACATCTGGTCCTTCTGCACCACTGAAGTCACGTTCTTCTGTGTAAAATGTCATGGGAACTAAAAACCACAAGTCTCCAAGTACTTCTTCTAATTAGTGACAGCATGTGATCAGTGCTATTTGTAGAGTGTAGAATAGAGGTCTAAAAGTAGTTTGTCTCTTAGATGTTGCTAGTCACAAAGTGGGTATGCTAAAAGGAAAAGTTCAGTGTTAAAACTGTAGCTTGACATTAACATGTAAACACAACAAGGCAGGAACTGAAGAAGCTGAGGTGGTTACATCTCCAAGTTTACTTGTAAACAGCAGCTGCTGAGACTGCAGCACCCTTGTGTTCATATCTGCCAACACCTCCTTCAACTCCTTTGCAACAAATCTGGTTTTAAAACAAATGGCTAAAACTGGCTGTTCTCTGTATAAAAAGTACCCCATGACTCCTTTAAATACACTGGGTATCTCTGACCTGGCAGTAATTCTTCCCTCTCCCCTGGCCAAGCATTACTTGCATCAGCTGTGAGGTGGTTTGGTTATTCACACTGCACTTCCAGATGCAGAGGCCCAGCCAGCAGCCACTGCTCTGCAGAGCTGCCAGTGCCTAATTGTTTCTGGCAATGGCAACTGCCTTTCTTAGGGTTTTTTTCTTCCTTCTCCCTCCTCAACTGGCATTTCAGAGCAGCAGCTTTCATAATACATTAGCTTAATGCACTCTGAGCTTGACCACATCTTCCACTCCCACTGCTGCCTGAACCACACACGGTCCTTGAACTCAGCATCCAGTACAAATGATTTAGACAGATGAATAAATAAGCCTCTAAATAGCCATGTCCTTGCAACAGCAAAACCAGATCAAACCTATTGTTCAGAGCAGCCTATGGCTGCAGGCTCTGAGCTGGTGAACAGATAGAGTCACATTCACAGAATGTGGGGGCATGACTCAGGAAAGTGAAGGGTAACTCGAGCAGAGTTTCAAGGACATGTGGACTCTGCCAGAGTCCCCCTTCTAGTGACAGCACAGTCAGTGTAAGAGGCAGAGTCTGTCACCACAGTGTGGCTCTTTCTTACTCAGCAGAAGGCTCAGTTCATCTGAAAGGAGGAGAAACAATAGATGATTGTGTAACAAGCAATTCCGTCTGAAAGTCAATCTTGCAGCTTTTAAAGGCCTGACTGGATGAAAGCACACTCTGCTTTGTCAGACCTGAAAAGGGTCTCAGACTGAAACAAATACATCCTGTCCTGTTGTTCTGGGCATTTCACTTGGGTTTGAGGCAGGTGAGGTCTGGGTGAAGCACACCAGAGAAGTCCCAAGGCTGCGGGGTCTCTGGGCCTTCTGGCTGCCTGACATGCCTGAATGTCCAAACCAAAACAATGCATCTTCACCCCAGTGGAACACACAAAATGGTTAAATGGGAAAAAAAGAGATATCTGTTGTCTTATATAAACCTGAAGGACTGGATTAAGACCTCCTTAGCTGTTAGTATAACTCTGTCATGGTCCCTTTTCAGTTTGACAATTAAGGGTAGGAACTGAGTCTGACAGAGTGGGGAAGGATTTTTTCAGTACTCTTAATAAAGCTTTGGGTGAATTTATGGAGACATAAACTCAGGCTTGGTTTGGAGAGACATGAAATCCTATCCAGTAGGGTCTGCAGCTCTGCCTGACGCCAAATGTTTTACTGGCCCCTCAGTTAAATGATTGAAGATGTGTCCCAGGGCTACCGTTCATTTTAGGGGGGCTGAGTAGAAAATTGAGTCACCTCTCTCTGCCTAGAGAGGGGAAAAAGTAATTTTCTCTTGTCCTTTGATAGTGCACTGGGGTTCCTTTTATCTTTGTGCACACAGACAGCAATGAACAGACATTTCCTCCTCTCAAAGGAGAGACGGTAACAGCCGGAAAAGCAGTTTCAGGTCATGCTAATATTCAGCTGTATGAAATATATTTGCATGAGAAATGGGAGTGTGGGTGGGACTGGTGTCACTTGTCACATCTGAGCAGGGCCACCCCTTCCCAGGCAAAAGCTCTGAGGGTTTGCTTGCAGCAGCAGCAGTTTGGCTTTTCCTGTCCATCAACATTCAAACAGCAGCTGCATGACACAAAGTTTAAAAAGGAATTGGGCCATCTCTGTGAAAGGAAGAGTACATGGTTTTCTTGTGTGTTTTACACTTCACAAAATATCCCACGGAATTTCAGTGTCCCACTGAACCATCTAAACCACTGAGCAAATCATTGAAACAGCTTGTCATGTAAATGTATTCCAGTTTCTTAGGTTATGAATCTATTAACATACCACAAGGAAAAAACAAAATTATGGGGATCAGGAAGTCAGAAAATTCTCCAAGAAAAGAGAGGTAAAAACTTCCTACATTATTCAAAGAATATATTATTTTATAAGTATTTTCCCATTTCACCAGAAGAGCTATTGAAAGTGATCTTGTTTGGATGGTACATAAAAGCAAATAATTGTTTGACAAGTGCATCTGAGTGTGCACTGACATGTGCAGAGTCTTCCAATAAAGAGAAAGAGAAATAAAACAGACAGAAAATAGTTCATTAACGATCAAATTAAATATTTTTAAGTTTGGCGAGGAAGAAGTTTGTGCAGGGAGATTCTTTGGAAATCAGCTTTAATTTTCAGCAGAGTATTATGAATTCAGGTTGTATCCAGGCCACTTTATGTGAGCAATCTAAAACATTCCAGAGGCAAACAGAGGTTCAGGTCCAGCTTGAAGAGCTCTGGAGCTCAGAGGTGCAGGTTGGCACCCAGCAGAGCACAGGCACTGCTGCTACACGAGGTTTCTCAGCTCTCCAGTATTCTCAGTTTGGAACCTTTTGTCACCCTTTACAGCTGCAAAATCCTGCAGTTTGGGTAATGCTCCTGATTCCCCCTCCTGCACAGCTGCTCCAGGGTCAGATGGCAGCATCCCCAACTCACACCCATCACCAGCACTGCCAACACACTGCACAGCAAATCTCAGCCTGGGCCCTGGCACCCGGCAGCTCTGGCACCTCCCGGGATCACTGTGCACCTTCAGAACATCGTGGGGCACCTCCCAAAGGGCCTCTGCATTCCTGGCAGGCATCTCACACCATTGCAGCTAAAATGGAACCGACTTCCCTCGGTTGTTTTGTTTGTTTATTTGTGGGGTTTTTCGAGGGCATTGTTTTGGGGTTTTTTTGTGGTTTTGTTGGGTTTTGGGTTTTTTTAGAAATTAAAAAATGATAGAAGCAGCAGCTAAGCAATAATACTTTGTGGTGCCAGGGGTAGTCCTTATGTAAATGGGAACAACTTTTATTGGTGTTGGACTGGTTGCACAGTCATTGCAAATGTCAAACAGGAAAATGATGCAAAGGGAAAAATAATTATTAGGAAATTTATTGGAGTAATTGGTCCTGGTAATATCTCATATCTTCCATAAATCTGTTTAATTCCTAATCTAGTTCAAAGTTTCCCTAATTATTTTAAACCTCTATGAACTTGCTCCAGTTTACACCCTTGTGTATCTTGTTCACTGCTCCTTTTTTAACCAGTTCAACACAATTCTCCCCTACCTCTGGCTTTTTGGACATATGAAAGTTCTCTACAGTTCCTGCAACATAAAATTCCTGTTTTACCTATCACCACTTTACTGGCTCCACTTTGAAGGTCACTCTAATCCAAAGGGCTCATCTCCCATGAGGTGATGCTGAGCTTTGTGTTCTGCCAGCTGTTGTGGAACTGGGGAAGTCACTGTGGGATCTGGCCTTTATGAGAACAGCACAAACACACAGTGATGTTTTGTTATCCTCAGGGAGAACCATTCAGATTGGAAACTGTAAAACATTACACGGGCAGATCCAATTTCCTTTGGACTGAGAAGGAGTGAGGTACAATGGTGGGTAAAAAAACGGGTGTGCAAACCTATCCCAGCTGCAGCAAGTGCAAATTATGTGTTTTGTGAATCCAGATGATACACATCTCCCATCTGTTCTCAAAGGGAGCTGTAAAATAATCCCCAAAATGATGAAGACTAAAAATATGTCAATGTTCTTCTGAGGAAGAGAGCGAGGCACAGCCAGCAGGCAGGAAAAGAGGCATCACAAACTGACTGAGCAAATAATGAGCTTTCAGTTCTTTGCAATGAAAATTTTTTTGAGACTGAGTGTTTAACTGGTGAAAAAATGCATTCCTTCCCAAGGTGATCCATGTCCCAGTACATGCTGCCACAGGATATTGTGTCTTCAAGGCATGTTTTAAAACTAAAATTGATTTGAAACCCGTTTTTCCTATGGATGACAGGGAGCTAAGAAGCCTCTCTCAGAGAAACCCTTTCTGGTTCTTCACCTGTTCCCATCAGAGAGGGCCAAGCAATGGGCTGCAGGGTTTGGATTCTAAATCAGCACACGTTTCATGGATTTAGCAAGTGGAGACTGGTAACGTAAGAACATCAAAATGGCCATGTCAAATTTAGCCTAAGGGGCAGTATTGTATAAATATGATGCAAAAAATTGACCCACAAGTTGAAAACTAATCTGCATCAATATTAAAATACAGTAATAAAAGGTAACAGTTTGCACCTAATTTTGCTGTGTCAGTAATTTTTTTAGCCACATGAGCCCTGAGTTGTGTCTGTTGAGGTGGGCACACAGTTGTCACCTCAGCCTTGAGTGATAATCAATGAACCACTCCTGGCCCAGGCTGAGCTGATGTTTATGCTCTGTATCTCTGATCTAGAGGAGCGTGACACAGAAACCTGTGCCAAGCACAGTATAGGGAACACAATTCTGATCTCTCTGGTGACTGCTTGTGCCCACCAGTTCCTCAGTATTTTTGTAGTGATGGCAACTAAAGAAATGTACAATAACCTTAAACCAGAGGACAGACACAGGGTGTCACTTCTGTACTACTACAGCACCTTGATACCACCTTTATCCCTGCATTTTATCATGTTGTCCTTGCCTCTATTTGGGAATCATAATTTGAAAATCTGAGGAAAAGTTCTTGGTTTTACTTCTATGGATGCTGCAGCTCTCCTGAAGGTTTGGAGATCTTATGTCAACTTTAGGAAAATTTTCAATTTACAGCTTGCTTCATTCAGTAGAAACGCGGTGATTTTTTTTTTTTTAAACAGAAGCATGGAAATAAAGCTCTGAATCTAGGGATTTTTTTCTATTTTTAGCTATCTATCATGTTTTTTTGTATTTTTACAGATTGATTAATAGGATCAAATGGCAAAAGTGCAGTTTCCACTCATGTTTCCATTTAGGATTGTGCTGTTCTAAAAGGAAAGTATTTTATAAAATTGTCTATGTAGTTAAAAAGTATTGGTGATATTCTGATTTTGTGCTCTCCTTGAATACCTGGGCATTTCTGGTTGGGATTGCTGCTCAGAGATGTGCTGTACAGCCAGAGCACCCAGGAGGATGCATTGGAACTGTTCTCACTCTTGAATGTCCCACATTCTTTCTGCAGGAACAGCTGATTCCACAAATGTGTTACTGTGAGGAGAGTGATCATTAGTGCAGTTTGAGGTACTCTTCAGATGATGCACAAAAATCACCCCAAATAGCTCCTTCTTTTTGCTCCTCTTTGCAGAGTGTTGCTCTTCCCTTAGCCCCAAGTTCCAGGCCAAACCAGAAATCACTTTACATTCACATTCCTCTCTGGATGTGTCTCTGAGGCAGAAGTGGAATTACAATACCCAGTGACTAGATATTGTCAGGCTACTTGTCAACATGGCTGGTCCAATAAAGCAGCAATTTGTCTTTCAATAAAATAAAATAAAATAAAATAACCTCCAGTAATTTACCTCTCAGAGCTTTCATTGTCTGGTCAAGGTAGCAGGGCTTTACCCTTCCTCTGCTGCCCAGAGAGTCAGGATCCTGTGGTTGCCTGTGTAACCACTGCCCTTGGAGCCAGTTTCTGGGCAATACATTGAGGTGACAACAAGGAAACCTGGTTTGCAAATTTCTAGAAGCCTTGGTCTTCTGTGTTGGGCTTCCTGTGACCAATTTATTTATTAAAGTCTGTTACTTCTTGCCAATTGTTTGGGCCAAGGACTTGTGTGCTGGGTGTGTTTGGAGAGTGAAAACAGCCAGTCTGTACCTCAGTAGTTTAGCTTGGAAATAACCAAAATCCTGATCTCTGCTAATAAGAAGACGTGTTAAAGTGTGGATTAGAAGCAAAATTCAATATGAGGGGGTCCTAGTAAGAACTGGTCTTCCAACTGGGATTTAAGAGCTCACAATTACTCTGTCCCTAAGAGGATCTGGGATCTCTTTTGTAAAGCTCAACTCTTTAAATCCTGAGGCCTCGCTGTAGAAATCCCTTCCCCAGTGGAATGGAGACCTGCCTGCATTTGTCATCTAAACATAAAAAACATTACAGGTCCTCAGTAAGTGGAAACTGAATTCAGAGAATTCCTCTCTTGTTAGCAAGAGTCAGTGCCAGGCAATGGACAGACACCAACCCAGCAGCCAGGACAGCCTGACTTTCTCCTTAAGTTCCTCTGTAATTTCAACCTATTAACTTTTTTGCCAGCCTTTTTTTCTTCTGCCCACCTTTTCTAGATACCTCTCATCTGAAAGGACAAGGCCAGTTGTTTTGTGCAGAACCTAGAGTGATTAAGCTTCAGTTTTAGTTGGGGCTTTTAAGTAGAAGTAATCTTGTAGCAATTTTGCAGCTAAATCAAAATAAAGCTAGGATGCTGAAAACCTGTAAAGACCAGATGCTTACAGAGCTGCTTTTCTTACACCATAAACCTAATAAAGATTACTTGTCAATGAAGGCAAAAACAATTGCTAAAAGACAAATCCTCATTTTAAAGGTGGAAACAGAGGGATTAACATGCTTGCAACTAAAAAGAGCAATTAAAAGATAAGAAACTTAGAATTAAAGAGCCCACAGAAACAAAGTATCATAAAAGAACTATTTGTATTAAGAGCAGAGATCATGGGGCTTTGGCTGGAATGTCCCTTAGTGAATTATCTTTTTACACAGGTTCTTGAGGACTGTAGGCTTTCCTATTCATGTAATGTCATTAAAAAACCAAAAAGGCAGAGGTATTTCAGGAAGTTCCAGCAAGGAATGTATTAAGTCTTGGAGCTAAAACCCCTGTTTGCATAAATGCTGTCCAAGCCAGCTGAATTGCTTCTGCCAGCTCTGAGCTGGAGGCCAAGTCTGCAAAGCAGCTGAGGACAGAGACTGTAAGGAAGCTTTAGAGGATCCACCTCTCCTGGAGAGCTGCACTGCATAAAGTACCTGGGAACATGCCTGAACACACAGCTCTAACAGGATCTAAACCAAACCTCCCCCTACTCTCCTCTCAGAGGTTTCTTTATAGGGCTGCTTGTAGCAGCTGGAAGAGATCCCCTCCAAAAACTGAAACATCATTTTATTTATTTGCTAGGGAGCAGGTTTGGACTAGACTCTGTGTGTTTGCAATGCAGGTGCATGGGAACTATGCATCTATTATTTCCTAATCTATTATTTCAAGTGGAAAAATGTGAGTTGGGAGAAGCTGCTTGAAATGAAAGCATTAAGTCAGTAGGTACAATGTAAATGAATGACTTGGAGTTGTCAGCCTACATCCTCATACAGGAGGATGAGAAACTGCCAGGCTTGGAGGGAAATGGATCCCTTCCCAGTGCAGATTTCAGCCTAATAAAAAATTAAAAGGTGAAGAAATTATTCTTCATCTAACAGATGATTTCAAGCCATCATAAAATGAACTGATGGCAGAAAGATGCTGGCTATTACTTAGCAGGAGAGAGGGACAAAGGATTCCAAGGTAGTTCTGTAGGTGTTTGAGCATCCTTCCCTCCTGCACAGCTGGAGTCATTAAAACATGAAGTGCAGTGGAAAACTGTAGCGAGATATGGGGAATGCCCTTAAGGAAAAGGAGATGGGAACCACTTCAGCACCTTCAGAAAAACATCCACACTTGGAGAAGAAATAGAGTGAAGGAAGAAAAGAGCAGATTATTCTGGGGATGAAATTTAATGTGCACTTAAGAGAAGAGGGGGCAACTGCAGTGCATGTCCCTCACTGTCTGGCACCACAGACCTATGTGGTGTCTGGCATTTTTGATGGAGAGACTGGTAATGGGTGGTGGACGTTGCTGCTTTGATCACTGACACTTCTTAAGGCACCCCACAAGGGCAAGGGGATGTCCTGCTGTGCTGTGCACAAGCCTTGCTGCAGATCTGTCAGGCTCTCTGAAACTCCTGCCATCCTGTACCTCTCCAGGCCAGCAGCTCCCACCAAAGCTGGAAGCAATCTCCTGTCTTTCTGCATATCCCAAATCTGGGACAGCCAGGAGAACTCCTGAAGGTGCTTGCACAGACCCCAAATCACCCAGTCTCTTCCCTGGTTTGGACTGAGGCACTGGGCTCCACCAATGCCTGGGAATCTGCAGTTATGTTCCTGCTGGTGTTGTGCTCCCTGTCACTGGGAATTGTGTCTGTGCCTCAGACAACTGCACTAAACTGGCTGAGTTTGGAGTGGGGGAAAGAGGATTGGCCATCAAGAGCTGCAGAGTCCCAAGTCTTCAGCAGCAGAGAGAGCATTTTATTCTTGCTGTGTGCAGGAAGATTTCCTTGTTTATAAGCAGAAGTTTATTCATCCTTTCACTGCTGTCCTGGGGTCTCAGGGTGCAGCTCTCAGTGCTGGCAGCCAGCTGTGCTCTTCTGCTGTCCCCAAGCCAGGTGCTGAGGGACAGCCTCCAAGGTGCCTCTGTGGGTTCCAGAACGAGGGTTTTCTGCACTTCTCCCCTGTGGGAGGTGTCCCTGTGCCTGTCTCAGGTGGGTTTTCGTGTGCAGAGAGCCCAGTAGGAATGCTTCTGTTCCTTCTTGATTTGGTGAGAGAATTTGGCTTAGTTGGGATAAGTTTGTATACTCCCTAAAGATTCTAAGACAGGAATCTTAGTGCTGGATTTGAAAATGCTGTCTGGATATTTTAAAGCTTTGGTTTTTGTCATTCATGAATGCAAATGAACATTTTACAGATCTCTGGTCATTCCTTGTGCTCTTAGATATAAAAGCAAGGATGTAGTTGAATAGGATTATCATAAATACTTAATATTTGAATACACAACTATAGAGCCACTAAATAGCTGGAAATAACTATATTTTTCTAATACCACATATGTACTGGCAATGTGGATAACTGACTGAATGATCAGTTGGTTTGTTTGCTTTTACTTGTGTCTACAGCCAATTTCCTCAGAGATAAATCTCAGAAGTGCTGGGAAGGAGGTGGAAGAGGCAGGCACATGCAGAAATGGAAGGTAGTTTGCATAGAATAATTTTTCTGCATTTTTATTTCTCTGACAGTTTTTGGACCCCCTCATTTAAGCATTTGAAACACTGACTGAGGTTCATGACTGCTGATTAATAATTTATATTCATTATTTTCTAGAGATAAATCTGGCTTTTTATTCTGAAAACCAACCAACCATCTAAACACAGCTGACTAAAACCTAGAAACACTTTGCAAAGAAAATCCAATGTCTCTCTTACAAAGAAGCATCTAAAGCAAGAAAGTCAAAACAAATTCCACTTCTGACTAGGAAGTTCTGTTAAATGCTGACCCTGTCAGCCCACTTTGGCTCAGTGTGGTTGAAGTCACTGGGCTCCATCCCTGAGTATCCTCTTGCCTGGATGTTGCTGGTGTGACTTTTCCCCCTTGTCCTGGGCAAGAGCAGGATTGTCTAGGCACAGCTGACTCTGGATGGGCAGAGCTGCAGTCCTGCTCCTGGCTCTGAGCCCCTGGTTAGGAAATTCAGTGTTTGGAGAGCAAACAGGTCTGGGACCTGCCTACCTGAGTTCTGTAGAGGCCACTGTGGAGTCTCCTTCCTGTGGTACCTCCACACAGCCTGGGATAACTCGGGTCTCTCCACGTTTGCTGTAAAAGCATCCCATGAGGCACAGTTTTGTTTCTGGCTAATGCCCACATGGTTCTGTGTTAATATTACCTGTTCCTGTCAGTGGAACATTTCAGAGCCTAGGCATTGCAGGAATTAAAGCTGAGAGCCCTTGTGGAGAGGGCCAGAGTGTCAGGCCTGCCTGAGCTGGACTCAGCTGAGGCTGAAGGAAAACCATGGTCTAAACAATTTAATTTGTAGGCACCTGCATGGAAATGAGAGCAATCCTCAGACTCCTCTGAATTGTTCTATTACAGAACTCTGCTGATCTAAACCCAATGCAATACAGAGCTGTCCTGCAATGAAGTTCTGGGAAACATCACTTTGTGCATGATGCAAACCCAACATTTCCGGGGGAAAATAATCTCAGCATTCTCTTTGCAATATTGACCTGTAACAACACCAGCACAACACAGGGATTTTCTTGCCAAGCCCACAGACAGCTCACTAAAAATGAGGAGACTGCCAATGCAGCTAATACCAATGTGCAATTTTTGTCCTGCTATTATGTGTTTCCTGTGACTTGGGTGATGCCATCTGGGCATCCATTAGGCAGCAGCTACAAATTTTGCAGCTGCTCTTCAGCCCAGCTTTAATGTGGTGTTTTGGAGGAGTTTAAGGGATTTCCAGACAATCTAAAGACAGCACTTGGCATTTACCTGGTTTTGCACTGTCTTCACCTTTACCAACCAAACTCTGCTCTCAATTACCAAAGTTATCTCAGGGATAGATCCTAAAAATCCCTACTGTGGCCAGAAGCTGTTTCTGACTGTATGAATCATTTCTCCAAGTTTGCTGTCACAATAGGTTGTGACAGCAAACATTAAAATGGGTAAGATTTCTAGTCTGTGAATGACTGTAACTGTCTGACTTTGTGTTCCTCCATGTATGTTCCAAAGTAAATCAATGGAACTTCTTGTCTGTTCTTCCCTTAAACTGCACCTTCAATTGTATGATTTCTCAGCCATGATGGGCATGAACAGTTACAAAGTCACAATCTAATTATAACATTCCAGCACAGCTTTTCTTGAGCTGCAGCCCTTGCTCCAAGAGGGCTCTTGGTGGGTTTAATTGTTGTAAGTGTATTTTTCTCATTATGCATTCTCCCATCCAAGACATTGGACATGCTGCCCTGCTTCCCTGCATGCACGTGGTTTTCTGCCAAAATAGGACCAGTGACACGAGGATAATTGGCTCCTATAATGCTGTATTTCCTTCCCAGAAAGCCTTCATGTACTGACTACAAAAGGCAGTCATAAAAAGGAGAGCAGAAGGAAGTCAAATGTCAGGAATTGTTTTATTTCAATGACTGGAAGTAATTTTTAGCCACATTTGTTTCACTAGTGAGTGCCAAAATGATATAAATTTTGACTGATGTCAGTGTGCTCCATTTGTCAATTTGCTAGTTAGCTGTTGTGGGAGAAAATGCTGAAGGGAGGATTTTTTTCTATTTTTCTAATAAAATACTGAAGTACTTGTACCTGACACTAAATTTTATGGTCCTTTATTTCAGACAATTCTGTCATTTCTGTGAGTTTGGTCTGCCTAAAGATGACGAGGTTAAGGACATTTCTGTTAACTCAGTTTTTTTTCAGTAGGAAGCTATTTGCTTTTTACTGGACTGATGTTTATATTCTAAAGAACTTTAAATAAAATATTCCTGCAGCTGTACATGACTGCAAAGCATGCCAATAATACAGTTTAAAAAAAAAAAAGAAAAAGAGATTACTTACGGAGACTGGAATAATTGCTGCCTATGCCAATATTGATGGAGCTTCCAGAGATGAGAGGAAGATGGAAGAAAATAACTAAAAAGGGAAAAATTAAGAGAAAAGTCCTTAATTGCAGTTTGGTTTTGTTTGGTACCAGATGTGAGGTGAAAACATGTTGAGGTAAGGTTCACCTGCTCTCTGTGGGCAGGATTGCACATCTCAGACCCTGAGAGCACACGTAGATGTAGCTTGAATGGGGGGGGGGGGAAATGCCAAACAAGCCATTGCTTCATACTTCCAGGAATCCCTCCTGTTCAGGAAATTATATTAATGCCGCTCAGATTCCAAACCCCACGTAAAAACAACAACGTGTTATGTAAATATGCTAATTATTGTTAAGTCATTCACTAGTGTCTGAAACAGGCACCTACCACTGTAAAACCAAATAACTTCCCTGATTTGTGTGAGTGCAGCTTGAACGCATCGGGCGTGTGTGTGCCAAACTGCGTTGGAATAAATTTAGTCTAAAATTTGATACACATACTCCCCCTATGCACTTAGGCATTAATATTTATAACTTGCTCTTCAAAGATTTATATTTACAGGCAACAAAATGCACACGAGTAAAACGTGTCCTAAATAACCAAATCTTTATATTTCTTAAAAGATGAGCTCGTTTGCGGCTGGAGACGGATTTAAAGCCCGACTCCCGAGAGTCTCTCGCCGTGTCACGGACTTTGGCTCGGGGTCTCTGCCCTGCCCTGCCCTGCCCGGGCCGGGAAGGGGCTGCTCCCTTTTGGGGAGGGGGCCCGGCCCACACAAAGTTTCGGCCACGGTCCTTCGGGCTGTGGGATCCTCGCACCCCGCACCCGCGGCGGGGCGGCAACCCACGGGCTCCCGCGGCCCCTCAGAGCCTGCCCCGGCTGGGATCGGCTCCTCAGAGCCTGCCCCGGCTGGGATCGGCTCCTCAGAACCTGCCCCGGCTGGGATCGGCCCCTCAGAACCTGCCCCGGCTGGGATCGGCCCCTCAGAACCTGCCCCACNGGGGGGGCCGGGGCCGCACATGCCGGGGCTGACCCCGCCGCTCATCCCTCCTGCGGCAGCGCCCGGCGGCGGCGAGCGGCGCTACCGGGGCTGCTGCGGGGATCCGCTGCCTGCATGAGGAGCTGTAGGCGGATAGCGGCTCCGGAAAGCCGAGTCCAGCCCAGCACTCGGGCTGAAAGGGAGGGACTGCCTGGAGTAAACCCACGGGGATGGACGGGATTATCTGGCTGTGCGGAGGATATAATTCCGTGGGGCTGGATGGGGCTAGGAGGAGGATGTAGTCATGTAGTCCAGGCGAGAGCTAAACCCACTTTACAGTAGTAAGATCTACTTGTTACCAGGGATCCTGGGGACGTTTCTCACTGCACTTGGTAAATGCCCTTGTGCTGGATATGGAGGGAACAGGGCTGCAGCAGGTACTGATGAGTATGAGCTTTATAACTGCTTGTTTGCCTCTCAGAAAAGCATCGTTATCTTTTAAGGTAAAGAATGAATGAAACGAGGCCCCTTTTCTGAATGTCCCGTCAGCAGTTCGGGGTTATTTATGATCCAAGTTCCGCCGGCAGTTTCTGTCAGCCGCACTCATTATTCCGCAGGACACTGCGGAGTGGTCCCGCTGGTCCTGTTTGTAGGGAGTGGAGCTGCAGCTCCACGGGTGTGAGCAGCCTTCTGTACTTCCCTGTCCCTGGGTGGTTTTGTAGCCTGGAGAGCAAGTTCTCACAATCAGAACAGTTTTGCTGTCAGTATTTAGGCTGTTCAGCTCCTCCTTGGTTTAGCAATGATAGATACAGGGCAGTAGTGAAGTTTGGGGTCGATGTAAAGCATGTGAACTCCCTGGTAAAAAGTTTCCTGCTGTCACTGATCACCTTTTTTTCATTTTCTTTTCTTTTTAAATCCAGACAAGCATTAAATTACTCTTAAGGCTATTGAAATGAAGGTTTATGGGAATTTACAGGTGTATTTCCTTATGGCTCAGAGAAACCTGTGCCTGTTGCCAAAACTATAGTACCTTGGTACCCTAAAATCCCTTAGAATGCTGCTGCAGAAGTTACCTTGTAATAAATTTCTTCAACCCCTCAGAATGTTTGACTCCTTGAAAGACTCCTTGTTTATTATTTCAGTAAATGGAAACTGCATGGCTTCCTCCTTTTAGGGGTCTTTGTTGTTTGGTTATGGCACGAAGGTGTGAATCTGTACATGCATCAGACAATCTGATTTTCTGTGTGTTGGGTTTAGGATATGTGCCCCTTGGCCTCATTCTGCCTGTCAAGAATCATATATGTCTGTAACACTGCACTTAAGGATATCAAAATATTTTCTCCACTTTGAAGTTCAGGAATTCCTAATGTTTAGTACTTCTGCAAATTTTGGTGATGATATCTTTGTTCACCTCACATTTACTCACAGTATCAGTATTAAGTTTAGTCCTGATAGACTTGGGGTCTTAAGTTTGACTGAAATATCCATGTTCAGACAATTAAATAAGCTCACAAATCATGGGAAGTGCCTTAGTAACTGACTTTGGATGCTGGGGAATTGCTCAGTGTTTGCAGTTCTGAAGAAATCTCTCTCTCAGCCTGGCTTTGGAGCCCTTTCTGTGAGTCTTGTCCTTTTGCTGCAGCAGGAGTTGCAACTGCTTCTGAGACAGAGAACATTTGTTTCTGGGTCAGGTAACACAGTGCCCAACAGGATCCATCAGAGCCTGCAGGAACATCCCCACAGGAATCTCTGGGTCCCAGCAGTACTCGCTGTGCCCAGCTGCAGTGCACTGCAATGGTGTGGGCTTTGCTTACCCCACTGACTGCTAGTCTGCAGCACATGCATGTGGAGATGGGGTAGTTTTTCACCCTTTTTCCTGTGTGTTTTTCAGCTTTTAGACTTTCCTGTGTTGCTCCTTCAGCTGTGCAGCTGAGTGGGACCTGCCTGTGGAGTGGGACTTGGGCCAGACTCGTATTTGCACACCCAGTGCAGCAGTGCTGTGTTGTGTCATGGTGATACTGTGGGTAGTTTACATCCTTAGCTGTTTCTTCTGGTGGCATCTGCTTTTCTGTTTTGGTAAAATGGATTTGTATTAAAGAAAATCCATCACAAATAAATGATTTAACACATAGGAGTTTGCTTATGAATAGTATTTGGGAGAGCTGGAACAAAAATAAAAACTATTCAGTATTCCTGCTGCTTCTATCTATTGACTTTGGGTTAGTTTGTCCTTCTTGGGACATCACAGAGCAGGGGAGACCAAGGCTGTGCCTGTGTGAACCTTAGTGGCTCCAGTCTGAATTCTACCATCTTCTCATTTTTTCCCAGTCTATAAAAATGGGGAGTGTGACTGACTGGGAGCCCAAGCGCACTTAGGTAAAGTTTGGAATGGTATTCCTTATGGATGGAGCTGCACAGAGTTGCTGTCCACAGTGGCTGTTGCCCAATTTACTGATAAGGAAAAAAAAAACAGCGAGGAACCCTTGGTGGAGACAGATAACTATTCTTGGATGATTTTACATTTTCTCTAGTCGAGGGACTTCATTATAAAGCTGCCGTCAGCGCAGTGACAGACCTCAGCTCAGCCTCCATCTCCTGGGGTTTGCTTTGGGATCCTTGGAGCTGAGTGGAAGCTGCAGTCTCGTAGCCAATTTTTGTAAGGCAAAATAAATTTTCTTCCTATAATGAGATCACTTTTGACTGAGAATTTTTATGTATTCATAGCAAGATGTTGGGGGGATACTGTTCACCACATCTTCCTTTTGCTTAGTGAAAAAGGTGGTAATGAAATAAATGTCAGTTGGATTATACAATTAGTCATAGATAAAATGCCTCAGGATGAACAAAATCGATTATGGGAACAGGAAAGTCTTTTCTGCATGGACAATCTGGGAGCTGTGAGATTTCATCACTGCTGTAGAGTCTGCAGAGCTTTCTGCCCTTGCCAGCTCATCCTGCCCCGTGCTGGGCATTCCCAGTGCTCTGGCACTGCTGGAAAAGCCAATTACACCAGGCCCTGGACTCAGGGCATTCCTTGCTGGAGTCTCCATGGTGTGATGGAGCTGGCTGAGTAAAACTGTGCCTGCTGCTGAGAGCAAAAGAGGTCAGGCAAAGAGGCTCTGGAGTCTGTGGAAGCATCTTGTGCTTTCACAGCTCCCTGGCCTCTGGAATGTAACAAAAGGAGTCCTTTGAAGCAAAAGTTTTCAAATTTTCTGAAAAAAAACAACAAACAGATGTTTGCCAGGTTTTAAATATTTTCTGAGTTTGGACTTATTGTAGAATTACTACCAAAGGAATTTCCTCCATGCTGAAAGCTGTTTTAATGAAAAGGGTGGAATTTTAAATATATACATTTACTGTAGAACATTTTTCAGCTGGCATTTATAGGACAGGTAAATTTATTTTGAATAATATTTTCTGGAGTTTTAAATCAAGTGTTTTTGTTCTTTAGGCATAAAATCTGTCAAGAAGAAAAATAATTTTAAATTATTAATACATATGAAGCATATCAGTAACAAATATTTCGCAGCAGCCTGAAGACCCAAAGGCAAAAGTCCTGTTCTGTTCCCTGCCATGTAAAGGAATGAGACCTGGAATGAAGAGGCTCTCTTTCTATAACTGCCAGGGCAGGAAAGGATTCTGTAGGAATTTTATGTCATACCCAAATTCTCAGAGGCTATTTTTCTGATTTTTAGCTTACCAACTGTCTTATTCTCTGGCACAAAAGCTGCTCTTGGGCTCTGGGGCCAGAGTTAGTTTCTTATTTATTCACTTGCTTGCAGACCTTTGAGGAAGATGGTGAGTTATTCTGTCATTGCCTGCTGTACTTTTTTTTTTTAATATCTGTACATATGCTAAGAAATAATTTGGTCCAAGATTGTTATTGGAAATCCAATATTTCCCCTAACTGCATTCAATCTTCCTGATGCCAATTTTTAAGGATGTAGAATAGAAAATTTCATCTCAGTGTTCTTTTCCCTCTCATTCTCTGACTCCTTAATTGAATTTAGAGCTATTTATGCAATTTATTTTGTGTTGACCTTTCAAAGACCCTAGAGCATCTGATGGTGAATGTAGAGTCTCAGCGTTTACTTCCATGGGTCCTTGGATGAATTTGTTATAAAGGCTAATGGCACTTTTGGAATTAAGGATGGCTAATGTGTTACTAACAAATAGTAACATATGTGTCCCTGGAGATACAGAACTATAAATATACAGAAATATATAGAAAGAAATACTGAATTGTGTCAAACACAGCATTTAAAATTAGGTAACACCACTACAACCAGCAATAACACTAAATCTGTATGTCAGAATGGTTAAAAATCTTTTATATGTTGTAGGTCCACCCTTTGATATGGTGTTGCACTAGGTGCTGGAAATCCTGTCTGGATGATCAGATCCACCTGTATCCCATGAAACATGGATATACCTGTTCCTGAGGTGAGGGCTATCCATGGCCCTGTGGAGGACCAGACTTAAAATCTTTTTTTTTTCCTGCAGAGTCCACGTTCTGTACTGGCAGAGCTCGGTGTGTGCATCAGATGTCACAGGAAGGAGCAAAGAAAAGGGAAATGAAAGGAAGCTCCACACTACAGAGTAGTCTATTGACTATTTAAAAGACTGCTGGTGAGTATAACCCTCGTAGAGATTAGAAGTTTTATGATTTAATTCTTATTTTTTACACTGAAGTAAAGTATTTTTCATTTACTCTCAGGAAGGTTTTTAAAAGAGGCTTTGATAGAGGACAGAGAAGGCAGCCCTGCAGTGCTGTTAGTGCAGGCAAGAATGAGAATCCAGCCATGCCTTTGTTCACCTAAACCAAAAAGTACAAATGAGGAAAAGGCAGCATGGCAGCAGCCCAAAATGTAATTGTGACCCAACATTGATTTTATCTCTCTGACACCATTGTGTACTAACAAGAAATACTTCTTTCACCTTGAAGTACAAATCCTATAATTCAATGTTTGTGTTTTACCAATGAATGCACAAGTCAGTATCTCTCCATTTTATTACTAGTTTATTTATGAAGTGTTTGTGAATCTGCAGAGCCTCTGAAGGGAATGAAAAATTTATAAATAAGCAGAGGTGCAAAGTTCCTCACTGGAACTGTGACCTTTCATGGTAGTAGGGAAGAGAAGCAGACTGGAGATCAAAATGCTTGGGGAGGAACCTTAGGGCTCATGAAACACTTGTGTTTCAATCCCAGCTTGGTTTAAATGGCATTGGGCTGGCAAAGCAGAGGGTGGAATAAGGCCCTGGGAAGGCTCCTGCCCTAGAGGAATTGCCATGAGATGCAGAAACCAGTGACAGAAAAGGGAATGATTCAAATACAGCCAGATTCTATATGAAACATGGGGAAGGAAAAAAAAAAAAAAAAAAAGAAGAAAAAAAAAGAAAAAAAAAAAAGAAAAAAAAATCAGGTCTCCTCCAGGTTTCCTGAGAGACTGATACCACTTCTGAAATGAGATATGTATTTTTATAAACTGTTAATGGTTAAAGTAAGGGTGTAACCTATTCTCTTGGTTAACAGTTTTGCCCTGTGCAGCAGGATAAGCAATCTGGCAATTAGTTTAAAACCTGTAGAGCAGAGGAGTTCACGTGCTAGGAGAGAGGAGCACTGTGATAAATGATGTGGAGAGGTGGGACACCAGGGCAGTCAGGGGCATGGTGCAATTCCTTTGCAGGGAAGTGAGAGACAGGCTTGGGGACAAAGGAAACAGAGCAAAGCAAAGGAGAAGCAGCAGACCCTGAGGGTTTGCCACACTAAAAGGTTGTACTGGAGTTTGGGGTAAAACTTGGACAGCCTGGGCAGGTGTTTAATGCAGTGGGAAGAGCAAACAGGGTGGCACAAACTGATAAAGAGACCCCAAAACCGACTCAGAGGTGCTGGTGTGCTGCAGCCCTCAGACTGCAACAATTTCTGGTCAGCCTTTGTGTGTGCTTGGGACAGAACATGATGTTCCCAAAATTGCTGGTAAAATTATAAAGGAGCAGTTGTGAATTGAGCACTCTAAGGTGGAAGTGAGCCAGAGCCAGTACAACTGTCTGCAGAGGGAAATGATGATGGGGTAGCTGGGAAAAGAGAAAGGAGCTGAAGGGGAAGGAAGCCACAGGCTGCTTGAGTTGGTGATTTGTAGTTAGGACAGCCATTTTTTTGTTCCTTAGTACTTAAAAGGACAATTGACTTTTATCAGAAGCCCAATAGAAACAATTGAATGGTACAAACACAAGCACTGGAGATGTGTCTCTGCCACTCTTGCTTTCATTATTTTACAGCACAAGGTGGAGAGAGAAACATGCCCTTCTTACTAACTGTCTTTTGGCCCAAGCTTAACTGAAAATGTGCTGTGTCAAACAGGGGATAGGGAAAGTAAAGGGTAATGAGATTTTTTTTTAAATTTGGTTGGTTGTTAGCTTGAAAAGTGAACAAATTTGGTGGGATTTTGTTTGTTTGTTTGTTTGTTTTGTTGGTTTTTTAATTTCATTTTAATTCCAGTGTATGCTTTGTGCTTTATTATTTGGAATAGGTTAATATTTTAGAGGCCTCTTTATTCTGGTTGTTAAAAGTTCTTATCATTAACCTATCTGTCATTAAAGTATAGCATGAACACAATGTGCAGATTCTCATCCATGAGCTCTGATGCTACTTTGTTCCAGATCTCTAACAAATGAACCACTCCCAAGGTCTACAAAGTGTCCCAAAATGAGCACCTGTTAAACACTAAAGTGTGTAGTTTACCCTAAGAAGCTTCAGAATTGAGCCTTGGTGCTATGGCTTGTTAAAGGATTACTTTGTTTTTGAAATTTTTAGCGAAATTATATATATATATTTCTGTGCCAGCAGTTAGTTTTTCAGGTTATTGTTGCTACACAACAATGTAAGCAAGTGCCTGAGGGGAAAAACCTGTTGTCCCAATGACTGCATTTCTCCTTTTGGACCATCCAGCATCAGAAACCAGGATGTTACCCAGTGTTGATGTGCCCAGAAATCACCAGGAATATGACACTCACTCATGTTTTTGTACTGTAGCATGAATTCGATTCCAGTGCCTTACCTGGATCACTTCCCAGCAGGTGAAGATCTGTCTAAGAAATATAAGCATGCAGAGGGAACAAAACTAAATAAAATATAGTATGAGCAGCTGATTTCTATGCTCATCTATCTCACAGATGAGATAGATGAGAACTAAAACTATCTCACAGTAGTGAGATACTACAGGTACTAAAAGTATCCCACAGCAGTCCCTGCTTCTGCCACTAAAACACTCAGAGCTCATTTTACTAATTCTAAAAGTCACCTTTACTCAACCCATCACTGCAGAGGAAAAGGACTCAACCTGTGCTGCCTTCTGCTTCCAGATACTGTGTGAGACACTGGCAACGAGCTTGAGAGCCTTAAAAAATAACAAAGAAAAAATTCAACACAATTGTTCAGGTGCTGGAATATAATAAGGTCGAGTCTTGCTTATTCTGGGGCACTTGGATTGCTGATTCCACCAGTAACAGTTTGGATCTGAAGAGCTTATTTAAACAATGCTAGACTTTGGTATTTTATATGAAATAAGTTAATGGCAGGTCCATCTTCAAAGCAATATCTGTGGCCAAAAGGTTGATAAACATATTTCTTTTAGTACTAAGGGTCAAGATCAAAATCATATAGCTGTTAAATCTTAGAACTGAAAACATTCATATATATATATATAAATATAAAAATGGGTCTACATGATCTCTATTGCCAGATTTTGAAATAGAATATAAATATCTATTGAGCAATTGTAGCATGTTTTACCACCAGAAGTATTTGGTTTAAAGGCCAAAGTTTTAAGAAGGAAAGAGAACATGTGGATTTGTAAATTCCAGATCCGTTTGCTGTCCTGACAAGGAAAATACCTTTTTTCTCTTATAAACACAACAAATATGAATAACATCCATGCAGGGGGTGCAATGCAAGTTTTTCCAGTCAGTTTCCAGTGATCACACCTTAAAATGGATATGTCTCCCCTCTGCTCTGAAAGGTGAGATTGAATTGGGAGATTTTCCCATGAGAGCTCTCCAGGAATAGCTGATATCACCCCTCTAAATGCTACCTGTAGTTCTTTTGGCAGCATGAAAGCCAATCCAGCTGACACACACATGCACCTGGCTTGGCAAACACTGATAAAAAACAAGGGTTGGGCTTTGATATTCAAGTCAAAATTAAAATAACCTATCTGTGAATATGTAGAGAGACTGTCCTTGAGAAAGAAGAGGTGCATGAAGAGAGTTGGTGCATGCTTTAAGAAGGTGAGAAGACCTTGTTTATGTAGTACAGGTTGAGCTAAGGCTGCTTGCAGTGCCACAGCAGAGTGCCTGTGGCTCCTGCTTGTGGATCTCCTGGAAAATAAACACAAGGACTGGGAGCCAGCACTGCCCAGAGCGCAGCAGGGACACCTCAAACTGTGCTGCTGCTGGGGCACCAAGGGCCTCGTTCCCCTGCCTGGTGCTGGTTCTTTGGGACTGAGTGAAGCCCCAGGGATGCAGGGAGAGTGCAGCTGACAGTTTGCTGTGTGGGTGGCTGTTTCTCAGGGTATGAAATGCATGAAATGATCACATACTCAGTCCAAAGCCCCGGGGAAATGCATTATTTACCATCCTGCCTCCTGATGGTGTTTAGTCTGGAGCTAAGTGCAGCTTTGGCTGCAATGATCAATGTGCAGGACCTGTGGGGCTGCCAGGAATGGATTTGGGAGCCATGCTGAGGATGCTGTTATTACATTGCTTTTCTATTGCTTTCAGAATCACTTTGTGTCTGACAATGTGAACTGACAGCAAAATGAAAACACGTCCCACCCACTTAGGGCTTTCTGGACATGTTCTTCCTTTCTTTTCCCTTTAGTTGCCCTGCATGAGGGGCTGGGTGTAGATCTTACTCTTGCTGGAGGCCAAAATTTGGCTGCATTTAAATGGTGCAGACACAGCCCTGTAGGGATTGGGAGTAAAGAAGGGGAAATTATTGCTGGAAAGGGATTAGTGCTGCTGTGGAGAGATCGATTTACAGAGTCCACCCACCCTCAAGGGGCTCTGTACATGAACTTGGATTTGGGAATTGCATGGTGCTTCCCTGGGAGGGCTTGAAATGGGCTTCAGAGAGAGGGAGACCAGGTGTTGTTATGTGGGATTGCACATGGTTTTAGCAGCTTACACAAGGCACAGGAAAAGTACACCTTTCTGTTTGACATTTAACTTTTCAAGTTTCATTACATAAAGACAGTTAAGCTCCATTAATTCACTGAGAAATCCTCATTGAAGTGAACAGTTTATGAAAATTATCTTCCTGCCATTCAGTGGAATTAATTGCTAATGAAAAAAGAAGATGTATGAAGACAGAAGGCCACATCATATATGAATAATGTATTTTTGCTGTATTTTGCTAAGTTCAGAAAAATTCAAGTGATATGACCTTACTTACTCCTTAGGTATATATATATACACACATAGCCCCACAATCATTACTTATGTTTTAGAATGTTTTATTAAAAATAAACAATTAGTTGAGCAGATAATCTACTTTTTTTTTT